>CM055280.1:34081785-34496007 GCA_029237695.1 Conchocele bisecta
TGGTGAACAGTGCAGATCCTGACCCTGTGCACATTTGGTCGCAAAACCCTTAAGCCCCATTTCTCCAGTCACAGTCACATATCGATGGTCTAGTAACATACGGTCGTAATTGCTATGCTAAAGCATAGCACTTACGACCTTATGTTACTAGACCATCGATATCACTAAGTCTATATCACTGAGCCTATATCACTAAGCCTATATCACTATATATCACTAAGCCTATATCACTATATATCACTAAGCCTATATCACTAAGCCTATATCACTATATATCACTAAGCCTATATCACTAAGCCTACATCAACTACGTTGCAAGCAAGATATGTTGGCATGACAGATGTTTCATTGATGCTATGGCGAACAGTGCAGATCCTGATCAGACTGTGCGGATGCACAGGCTGATCTGGATCTACACTGGTCGCAAAACCCGCATTTCTCCAACCACGGCCACATATCACTAACCCTACTGTGCAAACAAGATGTCATGGCGTGACAGATGTTTCTTTGATGCAATGGCGAATTGTGCAGATCCTGATCAGATAGGTTTGATCTGGATCTACACTGGTCACAAAACCCACAAGACTCCTTTCTTCAGCCAGAGCCACATATCACTAACCCTACTGTGCAAGCAAGATGTCATGGCGTGACAGTGGTTTCTTTGATGGAATGGCGCTTAGTGCAGATCCTGATCAGTCAGTGCAGATGCACAGATTTGATCTGGATCTACACTGGTCAAAAACCCACAAGACTCATTTCTTCAGCCAGAGCCACATCACTAACCCTACTGTGCAAGCAAGATGTCGTGGCGTGACAGGGGTTTCTTTGATGGAATGGCAAACAGTGCAAATCCTGATCAGTCAGTGCACAGGTTTGATCTGGATCTACACTGGTCACAAAACCCTTAAGCCCCATTTATCCAGTGACAGCCACATATCACCGAGTCTACAGCAACTGCATGTACGGTGCCAGCAAGATTTCTTGGCTGTGGCCATGATTATTGGCATGTGGCTCATCTCAGCTTGGTTGGCGGACGATTCTAAGTGGTTTGATTTTAAAAACGGGGAGTCTGAGCTCCAGATAAGTTTTGTATCTAAAGAGTATTATTATACCTCCATATTTCAAATTCAATGCGTATTTTACTGTTACAAATGATGTTCTTCCTTATTAAATAGGTAACAAATGATAAAAAAATAAAGCAAATTTTAAAATTCATTTATTTGAGCTGCTGTTTGCTTTTTTGCAGCTCAACTAAGTAAATTTTAAACTTTATTACAGTATTTTCACTACCCAATTTGAAAATACATGCTCCAGATAAGCTGCGTATTTGCTTAAATACCCAATTAAAATTGCTAAAAACCCAATTGAAATCAGAAGTAGCGAGTATCAAAAAGCAATACAATTTTGGTGGTACCTTTATCATGCTGCAAAAAAAAATAAACAGACCACAAATATAGCATATTTTTCTTATTTTCCATGAAAACACATCTTGGTATTACATTAGAATTGTCTCCAAGTGATTTTATTTTACCCAATTAAAATTTTGAAATACCCAACTGCTTCAGAAATGATGGAGTGACAATACTCAATTACTAATTCCTTATCTGGAGCCCTGAAATCAATGCATATTTTCACATTTTTGTGGATATCTGTACTCCCATTTTTGATAATCAATGCGTATTCTGCCAAAATAAGTGCGTAAACTACGCCAATATGCACCTTATCTGGAGCACTGCCGGGATTGCAAAATAGAATTTTGTGATGGCTCGATAACATAGTGGTAGAACATTGGACTACAATTTCGGAGTCATGGATCCAGTTCCAACTCTAGGCAGGAAAATGATTTCATAGTATTTCCATCCCAGTTGTCTTTCGAATGAAAGTTGAAATTGAGGTTGTGTGTCCGTTTGACCTTAGTATACTGACCCTACCTGTTACTGGGATGCCCCCCCCCCCCCCCCAATGCAGCAGGGGTTAAAACGGGATTGAACCCCGGCCTAATTACATGATGGATGGCCTTAGCTGTTGATAGGCCGCTAAACACAAATAAACAAACAAACAATTTTAAAAGTTCAAAAAGTAAATATTCTGAGTGAAATGTATGGTATGTCAAATTAAATGGTTTACTAATATTTCAAGCAGCTACCCAGGGATGGGCTGTGGCTCAGGGGTACACTACAGTAGCCGATTTCACCAGCATTGCAAAAGTATACTTTTCTAGCAAAGTATACTTTGAGGGAGCAATCATTTATTTTTCCTGAAATGCATTATTTCATATAGAACTAACTACTGCATATATTTGATGATTAAAAGTATGCAGAATTATTATACTGAATTTATTACATTATCACAGCCAAAATGGCTGTGATAATGTAATAAATTCAGTATAATAAAAATTAATATATTTATCCTAAAATTGAAAATTTCTCCCTCGAAGTATACTTTGCTAGAAAAGTATACTTTGCAATGTTGATGAAATCGGCTACAGGACTCCAATACTGAAGGTTCCTAGTTCAAAACCCGGTCATGGGAAATACCTTCATGGGTATTTCCATCCCACTAGTCTGTCGGATGAGACTTTAAACTGTGGTCCCGTCCCTATATGACCTTACCTGTTGCTGGGACATTAACTCTTTGCATGCTAGCGGCGAAAATATCCGCCAAACGAATTAGGAGTGTATGTTTTATTTCTCTCTGTAAATATGTCTTGAAATTTCATTAGAATTGAGTCCTGCGGACTCAATTCTAATGAAATTCCAAGACATATTCATGATATTTACGGGGAGAAATACAAGAAAATATGATGAATTTTTGTCTGCTAGTTTTGAACTATTTATAGCCCACAAGTTTCCCAGCATGCAAAGAGTTAAACCCCATTCATTTCATGTCAACCAACTGCAATTTTATTTGATGATGAAAGAAAATAATTTAGTACAATAATTATGACAGTAGAAATCATAACTCCAGATAAGATGCTTATTTACGTAAAATACAAATGTACCATACATAATTAAAAAATTTAAGTTAAAATTAACCCATTTCATGCTGAAGATTCACCATTTTTCTGATGAAAAATATAAATATTTTCTTTATTTCTACTCTAAAATATATGTTGTTACCACTCATTTGAACTATCTTCCTGAGATGGTTCATATGAGTGGTAACAACATTGCTGAGACTGTTGATATGAGTGGTAATAATATTGCAGAGACGGTTCATATGAGTGGTAACAATATTGCCGAGATGGTTCAACAATATTTCTGAGACCTCTATGTCAGAAAAGCGGACGTTAAAGCCTATTCACTCACTCACTCACTCACTCAACAATATTTCTGAGACGGTTCATATGAGTGGTAACAATATTGCTGTGACGGTTCATATGAGTGGTAACAATATTGCTGAGACGGTTCATATGAGTGGTAACAATATTGCCGAGACGGTTCAACAATATTTCTGAGACGGTTCATATGAGTGGTAACAATATTGCTGAGACGGTTCAACAATATTTCTGAGACGGTTCAT
This sequence comes from Conchocele bisecta, assembly GCA_029237695.1. Lineage (NCBI taxonomy): Eukaryota > Metazoa > Mollusca > Bivalvia > Lucinida > Thyasiridae > Conchocele > Conchocele bisecta. Next base: position 34,085,308 of record CM055280.1, read on the forward strand.
ATGAGTGGTAACAATATTTCTGAGACGGTTCATATGAGTGGTAACAATATTGCTGAGACGGTTCAACAATATTTCTGTGACGGTTCATATGAGTGGTAACAATATTGCTGAGACGGTTCAACAATATTTCTGAGACGGTTCATATGAGTGGTAACAATATTGCTGAGACGGTTCAACAATATTTCTGTGACGGTTCATATGAGTGGTAACAATATTGCCGAGACGGTTCAACAATATTTCTGAGACGGTTCATATGAGTGGTAACAATATTGCTGAGACGGTTCAACAATATATGTCTGAGACGGTTCATATGAGTGATAACAATATTGCTGAGACGGTTCAGTATGCGGGAAACGAAAACTGCCGTCTGTCATTGTTTTGTATTTTGTCTTCTTTCTTAATAAAAACATGGTTTGACAGCACTTTAGAATCATTTCCATTGGAAAAGATTCTAATGTGCTGTCAAAGCGTGTTTTGATGAGAAAAGTTGAAAATGTAGAATAAAAAGCAGACGACAAAATTTAATTCAGCACTGTAAGGGTTAAAAGGGCTGTGTACTAACAAGGAATTAAAAATATTGGTACGTTATGTCTCCTTCCTATGTAAGAATGTTTAGCAGAAATAATAAAATATGCCTGAGAATCAGTTAGGTGAAGTCGATGAGTCTTGTAAAAGCATTTAGCACATTTACCCAGCGGTGTTTATCGACCATATACCGGTATACTTTATGATTGGCGTAAACTTAATATTACTGTGTTTCCTATTCATTGACAAACACTAAACATAACACTAAACATAACACTAAACATAACCCTCAATTGAAACAACATAGTGGGGGTAATTAATGTTTTAATACCCAATTAAAAATTGAAAATACCAATTGATTTCAAAAGTTTGGCGTATCTGTACACGATGTCTAATCTTATCTGGAACTCCATACACGCGATGATTCAATAAGCTAACAGCAAACATAACATACTGTTTAAATGTGAAACTTATGTATACAATACCATTTAGACACAAAGCTTACCCGAGTAGCCGATTTCACCAACATTGCAAAGTATACTTTTCAAGCAAAGTATACTTTGAGGGAGTAATCATTTATTTTTCCCGAAATGCATTATGTCATATAGAACTAATGACTGCATGTATTTGATGATTAAAAGTATGCAGAATTATTATACTGAATTTATTACATTATCACAGCCAAAATGGCTGTGATAATGTAATAAATTCAGTATAATAAAAATGAATAAATTTATCCTTAAATTGAAAATTTCTCAAAGTATCATACTTTGCTAGAAAAGTTTACTTTGCAATTTTGATGAAATCGGCTACTGGTGTTCTCTGATAACATTTTGATCTTTTGTTTGCCTTGGTATCCTAGATTGCATATGTCGCGACCTGGGGCCAGTTTCACTAAACTTTGTACGATTAACATGTTCGATTAACATTTTCGTAAGTGCAAATTTAGGATCGTCTGGAAACTTCAATTGATGGATTTACATTTATTGAGCATAGGCTGCATATGCAGCCTATGCTCAATAAATGCAAATCCAATAATTGTTTACAAGAAAACGTTGTTAATGTGCAATTTACAGACTATCATAATTTTGCTCTTACAAACATTTTAGTCGTACAAAGTTTAGTGAAATGGGCCCCAGTTGTTATTTAACTTATTATATAGGTCTGATACTCATGAACATTTTGGGGATTCCCCACATTTGGGGATCACTCACCCACCCCCTCCCACCCCCCTCCCACCCCCCTCCCACCCCCAAAATAGTGTAACTTTGTATTTTGGAGCTGTATCGAAAATCATGTTTTTATGCCACCGCAACGATAGTTTTCGGTGGCATATAGTGTTTACTCTGTCCGTCAGTAGACAATTTTCCTTGTCCGGCGAACTACTTCTACAGTTTTTGGCCGATTCTCTTCATATTCTACCATCAAATGCAGGAATGTGTAACGTAAACAAATTTGCTGTCCCACTGATCAATCCGCAGTAATGCCCCTTTTTCAAAAATATTATTTTGTCCTTGTCTGGCAAACTACTTCTACAGTGTTTGGTTGATTCTCTTCATACTCGGTGTACATCTCAACCATCAAGTACAGGAGTGCATAACTACTTCTACAGTGTTTGGTTGATTCTCTTCATAACTCGGTGTACATCTCACTACTACAAGTGCAATGGAGTGCATAACTACTTCTACAGTGTTTGGTTGATTCTCTTCATACTCGGTGTACATCTCAACCATCAAGTGCAGGAGTGCATAACTACTTCTACAGTGTTTGGTTGATTCTCTTCATACTCGGTGTACATCTCAACCATCAAGTACAGGAGTGCATAACTACTTCTACAGTGTTTGGTTGATTCTCTTCATACTCGGTGTACATCTCAACCATCAAGTGCAGGAGTGCATAACTACTTCTACAGTGTTTGGTTGATTCTCTGCATACTCGGTGTACATCTCAACCATCAAGTGCAGGAGTGCAATAACTACTTCTACAGTGTTTGGTTGATTCTCTTCATACTCGGTGTACATCTCAACCATCAAGTACAGGAGGTGATGCATACTACTTCATCAGTGTTTGGTTGATTCTCTGCATACTCGGTGTACATCTCAACCATCAAGTACAGGAGTGCATAACTACTAACTTCTTACAGTGTTTGGTTGATTCTCTGCATACTCGGTGTACATCTCAACCATCAAGTACAGGAGTGCATAACTACTTCTACAGTGTTTGGTTGATTCTCTGCATACTCGGTGTACATCTCAACCATCAAGTACAGGAGTGCATAACTACTTCTACAGTGTTTGGTTGATTCTCTGCATACTCGGTGTACATCTCAACCATCAAGTGCAGGAGTGTGTAACTACTTCTACAGTTTTTATGTCTTCAAACTAACCTGAATGGTTGCAAACTGATAGGTTGCTATGAAATCGTCCTAATAATAAAAATCTGCCTACTCTAATCACTCAAATAACCCACCATAGACCATTCCGCTCTACCCACAGCCAATTGGCTAGTCCGCTATTTAAACTCCTCCTATTATTTTAGGACGCTATCAAGAGTGCAGGTATATTTGTCTCTCTCTTTATTTCGTGCTTATTTTGAATTTCTGCCGTGTATTGTGCCGTATTTGTCATTATATTTCGTTCAATACATATTATTATCACTCTTGTGTGTTACGTGATTTTCTCCATTGCATTTTTTGGGGTTTTTCACGGTGTTTTACTTTGTGTCACATATTTTCGCGTGTACACGATTCGTACCCTAACGGGTTCGTCCCAAGTGGATTCGCTCCCGTGACACATTTTTTTTTGTAGCGTTTTTGCGTTTCTTCTATCAGGTTTTGTTATACAATACTTGTTAGAATGCCGCAATCACGCGCTGCGTGTGGACACATGACTTCTCCTTGGGATACCCATACGGACAGGTGCTTTGCCTGTTGCGGGTGTTGCAAAGAGAGGCCATGTGATTTGTCCGTCCGTTGGACGGATTCGACGTGGGGCAAGGCTGGGTCTAGTAGGTCCCATACCTCACGTCTGAAGAAGTCTGTGTCCGAGTCTCAGCTCTTGGGAGCAGTGGAACCATCCGAGGTTTCGGAGGTTGTGTTAAGTGATAGGCCGGTATCCATACAGGGGATACCGGGCTGCTGGGGCCGGTGCCTGATCTCTATCACCCGGTTCGCAGAGGGCTATACCTATCACAGGGGTGTTTCGGCTGGTTCTTGATACTATATCACCCGGTTTGAAGCTGACCCAGCCTCTCTCAGTAGAGTACGTACCGGGCACCGGGCACCGGGCACCGGGCACCGGGCACCGGTCACTGGGCACCGGGCATTATGTCACCGGGCACCGGACACCGGGCACCGGGCACCGGTTAGGCTACCGGGCACCGGTCAAACACCTGGCACCGGGCACCAGACTCTCCTTGGACAGCCTGCTGCTTCCGGTAGGAAGACGTTCTTGTCTTCGGTTGGTCTTCGTTCTACGTGTTCACGTAAGTCGAGGAGTCGATCTCGTCGTAGGTCAGGATTGGGTTAGCTCTTCGATTTCGGGTTCGGAGTTTAGATCTTGTTCTTCTTTTTCCTCGAGGTCATTCTCAGGTTTTGGGAACAGGTTCATATAGATCTCGTTCTCCTGTTCGTCGTAGGAGACGGTTGTATAGGGCTTCTACATGTAGTACTAGCTTCGGCAGTACATATACTATTTGGAACGATACAGTACACTTCTGTTCAATCAGATTCCACGTATGTGGTAGATGACTGCCAGTCTAGGGTTGCTGCGGCAGGTGCTTATCACATTCACCCGGTCACAACCTACCCTAACTCGCAGGAGAGGTGCCGGTATTGTGTTACGGGCACCGGGCACCGGGCAGGCACCGGGTACCGGGCACCGGGGTAGCAACTATTTCTGACCGGGGTGTTCGTGGGTTCGTATCCTGTGTACATATTGTGTTTTTGTATTCGGCTCCTCGAGATCTAGCTCTTCCGTTCTCGGAGGAGACGGTCGAGGTGGTATTGGACGCCGTGGTGCTTTGGCTCCGTACTTGTCTGGCCTGCTCTTTATTCGAGTGTATATGAGTTCGAATTCCCAGTCTATATTCAGGACTCGACACGCGATAGAGTTATGATGGTTCAGTTGGCTAAGATTCTGGAGTTCCTGTCTAAGTCCTAGTACTTAGTGGGTTTGTCGGCTCTTTCACAGCTGGTTGGTTTTGCCAGTGGAGCCTCCCATAGGGGTACTTCCTCGGATGGCTGTTGTGAGGCTGATTCGGTGGTGGTGGAATTGCCGGAGTTGTCGTGGTTTCATTGCTCTCCTACAGTAGGGCTTCTTGTTACGTACATTGGGGAGCTTTAGGTAGGATTTGGCCACTGCGGGTTCCTAGTGCTCAAACTTTGATCGCCACACTGGGGTCTAAGTTCTACATGCCCCTCTATGCGGTATGGTTTTTGAGATCTCCGTTTCTGGACAAGGACGCCGCAGCGTTTGATATCTTCGGCTCCTCGTCCTGGTTCGCGTTTGCGAAGGCATGGGTGTAGGCTGTTAAGTCGATTGTGGCTATGCCAACTTTCGATTTATGTTTGAATCAGTGTGATTCATCGTCTCTGGACGCAGTGCTTCAGTCGGCGATTTGTGCCGCTAAGCCTCTTGTCAACATGTCTTTGGAGTTTTCTATGGACATGCTCTTGTCCAGGTGAGACGCAGTGATAGCCGGCTAGTTTTTTCTTGAACGGCCATAGTTTTGCTTCGTTCGCTTCTTTTGACCTCTGTTAATTGTGCGATCGAACGGCCAAAGGGCAGCTACGGTACCGATGGTCCCTCCTGCTGCTCCTTCTTGTCTACCTCCTGTGGGGTCGTTTCCCCTGACGGGGGTATTTTCAAGGGTTTAGTAGAGTCTCTCTCTTGAAGTATAGTGCTATAGAGGAAGTTCGGGACGTGGTCGGAGCGCCATTTGCCCGGTAGACTGGGTTGTTTCCATAGATCTGCGGGTCTCGTACTTCCACGTGCTCTTCCGCAGATGCTCTCGGAAGTTTAAGTTGTTTCCGAGTTTCGTGTCTTTTAGATCTAGAGTAGTCGTAGTTGGTTCCCACACAGGATTTTTCTTAGGTGGGAATGAGCTTATTGACCGATCTATCAGTCATCATAGTACCTTTGGACAGGGTGCGTGGCATCTTGTTTTAGTTTCCGGGTACTGGTCAGAGGTTCTCTGTCAGCTAGGAAATTTCTGCACTCCTGGAATTTCGGGGTTTGCGGGGTGCAGAATAGGGAAGGTTATGTTTGCGACCTCCAGTATTACTTACTAGGGCTATGGAGGCCGCACCCCGATCCTTTGGATCGGTCTCTGCCTAGGATCACCATCTTCCTAAGTTGTATCAGATGGTGGGCAGTGGAGGTGTGGTTCCTACAGGGATTTCCCATAGTGTTACCTCCTCCTACTCGCTTTCTGTCCACAGACGCGTCGTGAGAAGGCTGGGGGGCTCATTGGAGCCCCTACATTGGTGTGTTGGTGGTCAGTGCAGGAAACTCAGGGACACATCAACATGTTTTAGCTTTTGGCAGTGTTCCGTGGTTGACAGCGGCGGATTCTGTTCTGCACGGACAGGTGGTTCTGGTTTCTGCGGTCATCTCCGGTTCTGACGGAATGGCTTCTGCATCCGTTGGTGTCCAGTGCTATCTTGTCCGGATGGGGGTATCCATTTGTGGTTTTGTTGCGGCAAGGCTCAAACGTCGGTTTTATTTTTTCCTCTGTTTGCGCCCACGTACCGATTCGGCACTTTCAATTTACTCGTTCCAGTATAACTTCGGACACATGTACTGCATGTTGGACATTGCTAAGGAAGTGATTTGAGATACCAACTGTTCGTGTTTATAAGATCGCATGTAATTCACTCAATTGTAATTATTATAAACTAGCGTCCGTTAATGATTATGGCATTTACGGATCGATTCATGTCAGGCATATAATTGGCTATTAACAAGAGTAGTTTTGTGATTTCACGTCACACTGTCGTTAATTGGTTGACCACGGCTTACGTGGTCGGCTTTGACGGTATTCCGCGATTGTAACACGGTTACCGGCGGCATGTTTTGATCACTTTGTATGTGTGAAAAACTTACCTGTGTCAATTAAGTTTGACCAGACTTTACGACGCCCGCTGTTCAAATTGCATATCGACATTACAGTATAATGTGTATTAATTATACCATCGGGCTTGTTTTCCACATCGATATAAACGAAATGTCGACATTTCCGATATCGATATATCAGGTATGTAATGTATGAGTTATATAGCAGTTCGGCCGGGACCACTAGCGTATATCGACATAAGCAGGTATATCGATGTAAGCAATGTCGACATAACGCGTATCGACTGTATATACAACATGCTGTTGTCACTCCATCATTTCTGAAGCAATTGGGTATTTCAAAATGTTAATTGTGTTAAATAGAAGCACACTACTGTTTACACATCAGCAGTTTCTCCTATGACCGAGATTTCTCCCTCAGATACTTTATCCCTTCTCACATGTTCTGGAATCAGTTTGTGGTTCGGGCCTCCCTCCGTCACGCCTGTCAGCGACAGTGGTTCACACTTTCTGTCCAGTCCGTGCGATGAAGCATTAGGTTCGGAAGAATTAGGACATCCGGTCCGACCGTAAAGTTTTTTATTACCAATTTTAAGCCAACGGGAGGTATCGCAATCCTTTGTCTTCCGTTGGATAGATAGGGCCATTAACTTGGAGTTTATTCTACAGTAAGTGGTTCTGCAGCTGAGTTGTTTAGGCCCTAAATGCACGAGGTGCATGTAGTCTCAACTTCTTTCTATGATCGCTCTCTGCACTGGCAGGAGATGCGTAACTGCCATCTGTTACGATTTTTCCGTATTTATTCCGGGAAATACGTTAGATAGACGGTAGTACGGATTACTATTAAAAGTACGATTTTTGATCGGCGCGGGTATATCTGGATATTATTATTTCGTTTAAATACAATTCTGCCAATAATCCTATTCTTTTATTTACCCGTTATCATTCTCGTCTAGGCGATTACCATTTGATATTCCAGCGCTCAGAGATATTGATTTATTCATCACGTAATTCGTATAATGTCTGATCTAAGCGTGCAGCCAACTTATTTGGGGATTGTTTTATCGGAAGAAGTTAGGACAACACTTCTGTTCATCTATGATTACAGCGAGACATGGGCCAATTTGGTCCTGTCACAGCGCGGTGATGTTTTTGCGTCTTGCAATCAGTGTTATTGTAGTTATTCGGGTGCTCATGGTAGCCGAAACTTGGGCCAAGGCTATATTTAACTTATTTTATGCATATAAGTGAGTACTGATTTGTGTTCCGGAATACATATGTGGTGTTCCGGAAAGTAACCCCCTTTTCTCTCCATGTTCCTCATGTGACCGACATGGGGTTGGCATCTCAGGGAGATGTTTAAGAACTGGGTCTGTTAGTAGCAGCGGGTGCAGTTGTGGGTTTATCAGCCGGTAGCATCAAGTTTAGGAGGCTGTTTGGATCTACCTGTTCGCGATAGTCTGCGATTTTTTCTGATTACCCGATTATTCGGTTTTTGTCTTTACATTCCCAGTGGAATCCTGGGGGTTGGTAAGTGTGACTCTCCGCTCGATGAACTTCACTTGCTTTTGTTGATGAACGGGGATCTGTGGTGATCTATGGTTCTTACGGTTCATCACACTGGCCCAGGAGGCATTGTTTTGTACATGTTTCAATTAGGGCGAGGCTACCTTTCTAGTTTGTAGCAGTGTTGTTGCAAAAGGATAGTGTTTCACTTTGGGTTTATGATTCTATTCTCTTTGTCTACTATACATGGGTTTATAGGTATACAGTGGTCGACACTCGCAGTGTCCCGAGATCCCGAGGATCCCTGTTTTGTAGGAGGAATCACTGCATTTTCAAGAAAATCCCATTCAACATTATGTAACAATAGGGATGTCCATGCTGCGGAATCCCTGGGCCAAAAGTTAGTGTCAAACCCTGGTATAGGTTTTGATCTGGCTTTAGGGCCAGTTTAACTCATCAGCACTTGCTTGTTAGGATGACCTTAGTGCTTAGGGCGTTTATACTGTGTTCTCGATATGTACGAGTCATGTGTCGTCATGAGACTATGTATAGACTTTGAGTTTATCTCAGTTGAGTTATTGCGTGTGAAGTGCCGGGCGACTACATTCGCCAGGGCTTCGTCTGGTAGCAGCAGCTATACCTTGAGTATTCTCCGGCGTTCTAACCAAGTATAGCAGGTTGGAGTCTACGAGTCAGTCTACGAGACTAGCGTGGTGGTGCTTGTCTTTATCCACCTCTCTTCTACTTTCGTAGAAAAGGGGGGGGGGCCCGCTTTGGGCTCCCTATGATTCTAGGGTGAGACCATGTTATTACTATATAGGTAACAACCAAATTTGTACCTAGACCAAATATTTTTGTCTGTTTTGAGGGTTTTTAATCTGCCTTACCATTCCGGTCGAGTATGAGTAGTGAGAATACCTCCCACCATCACTACGAATTCTTGCAACCATTCAGGTTAGTTTGAAGACATAAAAATGGAAAATTATTTCTAATTTTAGTTTTTATTATTCATACTCACCTGAATGGTAAGGTAGACCCTCCTCCCGTCCCCGCTTGATGGTTTTATCTTCTCCCTACTTAGTATACTTCAGGCTATTTTTATCTAGCAGTGTCATTTCCATATGGAAATGATTTACTTTTGAAGCTGTATACCTAACAATAATAGGAGGAGTTTAAATAGCGGACTAGCCAATTGGCTGTGGGTAGAGCGGAATGGTCTATGGTGGGTTATTTGAGTGATTAGAGTAGGCAGATTTTTATTATTAGGACGATTTCATAGCAACCTATCAGTTTGCAACCATTCAGGTGAGTATGAATAATAAAAACTAAAATTAGAAATAATTTTCCATGTTTGGTTGATTCTCTTCATACTCGGTGTACATCTCAACCATCAAGTGCAGGAGTGCATAACTACTTCTACAGTGTTTGGTTGATTCTCTTCATACTCGGTGTACATCTCAACCATCAAGTGCAGGAGTGCATAACTACTTCTACAGTGTTTGGTTGATTCTCTTCATACTCGGTGTACATCTCAACCATCAAGTGCAGGAGTACATAACTACTTCTACAGTGTTTGGTTGATTCTCTTCATACTCGGTGTACATCTCAACCATCAAGTGCAGGAGTGCATAACTACTTCTACAGTGTTTGGTTGATTCTCTGCATACTCGGTGTACATCTCAACCATCAAGTGCAGGAGTGCATAACTACTTCTACAGTGTTTGGTTGATTCTCTTCATACTCGGTGTACATCCCAACCATCAAGTGCAGGAGTGCATAACTACTTCTACAGTGTTTGGATTGATTTCTCTTCATACTCAGTGTACATCTCAACCATCAAGTGCAGGAGTGCATAACTACTTCTACAGTGTTTGGTTGATTCTCTTCATACTCGGTGTACATCTCAACCATCAAGTGCAGGAGTGCATAACTACTTCTACAGTGTTTGGTTGATTCTCTTCATACTCGGTGTACATCTCAACCATCAAGTGCAGGAGTGCATAACTACTTCTACAGTTTTTGGTTGATTCTCTTCATACTCGGTGTACATCTCAACCATCAAGTACAGGAGTGCATAACTACTTCTACAGTTTTTGGTTGATTCTCTTCATACTCGGTGTACATCTCAACCATCAAGTGCAGGAGTGCATAACTATCTTCTACAGTGTGGTTTGTTATTCTCTGCATACTCGGTGTACATCTCAACCATCAAGTGCAGGAGTGCATAACTACTTCTACAGTGTTTGGTTGATTCTCTTCATACTCGGTGTACATCTCAACCATCAAGTGCAGGAGTGCATAACTACTTCTACAGTGTTTGGTTGATTCTCTTCATACTCGGTGTACATCTCAACCATCAAGTGCAGGAGTGCATAACTACTTCTACGTGTTTGGTTGATTCTCTTCATACTCGGTGTACATCTCAACCATCAAGTGCAGGAGTGCATAACTACTTCTACAGTGTTTGGTTGATTCTCTTCATACTCGGTGTACATCTCAACCATCAAGTGCAGGAGTGCATAACTACTTCTACAGTGTTTGGTTGATTCTCTTCATACTCGGTGTACATCTCAACCATCAAGTGCAGGAGTGCATAACTACTTCTACAGTGTTTGGTTGATTTCTCTTCATACTCGGTGTACATCTCAACCATCAAGTGCAGGAGTGCATAACTACTTCTACAGTGTTTGGTTGATTCTCTTCATACTCGGTGTACATCTCAACCATCAAGTGCAGGAGTGCATAACTACTTCTACAGTTTTTGGTTGATTCTCTTCATACTCGGTGTACATCTCAACCATCAAGTGCAGGAGTGCATAACTACTTCTACAGTGTTTGGTTGATTCTCTTCATACTCGGTGTACATCTCAACCATCAAGTGCAGGAGTGCATAACTACTTCTACAGTGTTTGGTTGATTCTCTTCATACTCGGTGTACATCTCAACCATCAAGTGCAGGAGTGCATAACTACTTCTACAGTGTTTGGTTGATTCTCTTCATACTCGGTGTACATCTCAACCATCAAGTGCAGGAGTGCATAACTACTTCTACAGTGTTTGGTTGATTCTCTTCATACTCGGTGTACATCTCAACCATCAAGTACAGGAGTGCATAACTACTTCTACAGTGTTTGGTTGATTCTCTTCATACTCGGTGTACATCTCAAACCATCAAGTGCAGGAGTGCATAACTACTTCTACAGTGTTTGGTTGATTCTCTTCATACTCGGTGTACATCTCAACCATCAAGTGCAGGAGTGCATAACTACTTCTACAGTGTTTGGTTGATTCTCTTCATACTCGGTGTACATCTCAACCATCAAGTGCAGGAGTGCATAACTACTTCTACAGTTTTTGGTTGATTCTCTTCATACTCGGTGTACATCTCAACCATCAAGTGCAGGAGTGCATAACTACTTCTACAGTGTTTGGTTGATTCTCTTCATACTCGGTGTACATCTCAACCATCAAGTGCAGGAGTGCATAACTACTTCTACAGTGTTTGGTTGATTCTCTTCATACTCGGTGTACATCTCAACCATCAAGTGCAGGAGTGCATAACTACTTCTACAGTGTTTGGTTGATTCTCTTCATACTCGGTGTACATCTCAACCATCAAGTGCAGGAGTGCATAACTACTTCTACAGTGTTTGGTTGATTCTCTTCATACTCGGTGTACATCTCAACCATCAAGTGCAGGAGTACATAACTACTTCTACAGTGTTTGGTTGATTCTTCTTCATACTCGGTGTACATCTCAACCATCAAGTGCAGGAGTGCATAACTACTTCTACAGTGTTTGGTTGATTCTCTTCATACTCGGTGTACATCTCAACCATCAAGTGCAGGAGTACATAACTACTTCTACAGTGTTTGGTTGATTCTCTTCATACTCGGTGTACATCTCAACCATCAAGTGCAGGAGTGCATAACTACTTCTACAGTTTTTGGTTGATTCTCTTCATACTCGGTGTACATCTCAACCATCAAGTGCAGGAGTGCATAACTACTTCTACAGTGTTTGGTTGATTCTCTTCATACTCGGTGTACATCTCAACCATCAAGTGCAGGAGTGCATAACTACTTCTACAGTTTTTGGTTGATTCTCTTCATACTCGGTGTACATCTCAACCATCAAGTGCAGGAGTGCATAACTACTTCTACAGTGTTTTGGTTGATTCTCTTCATACTCGGTGTACATCTCAACCATCAAGTGCAGGAGTGCATAACTACTTCTACAGTGTTTGGTTGATTCTCTTCATACTCGGTGTACATCTCAACCATCAAGTGCAGGAGTGCATAACTACTTCTACAGTGTTTGGTTGATTCTCTTCATACTCGGTGTACATCTCAACCATCAAGTGCAGGAGTGCATAACTACTTCTACAGTGTTTGGTTGATTCTCTTCATACTCGGTGTACATCTCAACCATCAAGTGCAGGAGTACATAACTACTTCTACAGTGTTTGGTTGATTCTCTTCATACTCGGTGTACATCTCAACCATCAAGTGCAGGAGTACATAACTACTTCTACAGTGTTTGGTTGATTCTCTTCATACTCGGTGTACATCTCAACCATCAAGTGCAGGAGTACATAACTACTTCTACAGTGTTTGGTTGATTCTCTTCATACTCGGTGTACATCTCAACCATCAAGTGCAGGAGTGCATAACTACTTCTACAGTTTTTGGTTGATTCTCTTCATACTCGGTGTACATCTCAACCATCAAGTGCAGGAGTACATAACTACTTCTACAGTTTTTGGTTGATTCTCTTCATACTCGGTGTACATCTCAACCATCAAGTACAGGAGTGCATAACTACTTCTACAGTGTTTGGTTGATTCTCTTCATACTCGGTGTACATTTCAACCATCAAGTGCAGGAGTGCATAACTACTTCTACAGTGTTTGGTTGATTCTCTGCATACTCGGTGTACATCTCAACCATCAAGTGCAGGAGTGCGTAACTACTTCTACAGTGTTTGGTTGATTCTCTTCATACTCGGTGTACATCTCAACCATCAAGTGCAGGAGTGCATAACTACTTCTACAGTGTTTGGTTGATTCTCTGCATACTCGGTGTACATCTCAACCATCAAGTGCAGGAGTGCATAACTACTTCTACAGTGTTTGGTTGATTCTCTGCATACTCGGATACTCGGTGTACATCTCAACCATCAAGTGCAGGAGTACATAACTACTTCTACAGTGTTTGGTTGATTCTCTTCATACTCGGTGTACATCTCAACCATCAAGTGCAGGAGTGCATAACTACTTCTACAGTTTTTTGGTTGATTCTCTTCATACTCGGTGTACTCTCAACCATCAAGAATGCAGGAGTACATAACTACTTCTACAGTTTTTGGTTGATTCTCTTCATACTCGGTGTACATCTCAACCATCAAGTACAGGAGTGCATAACTACTTCTACAGTGTTGGTTGATTCTCTTCATACTCGGTGTACATTTCAAACCATCAAGTGCAGGAGTGCATAACTACTTCTACAGTGTTTGGTTGATTCTCTGCATACTCGGTGTACATCTCAACCATCATGTGCAGAGTGCGTAACTACTTCTACAGTGTTTGGTTGATTCTCTTCATACTCGGTGTACAATCTCAACCATCAAGTGCAGGAGTGCATAACTACTTCTACAGTGTTTGGTTGATTCTCTGCATACTCGGTGTCATCTCAACCATCAAGTGCAGGAGTGCATAACTACTTCTACGTGTTTGTTGATTCTCTGCATACTCGGTGTACATCTCAACCATCAAGTACAGGAGTGCATAACTACTTCTACAGTGTTTGGTTGATTCTCTTCATACTCGGTGTACATCTCAACCATCAAGTGCAGGAGTGCATAACTACTTCTACAGTGTTTGGTTGATTCTCTGCATACTCGGTGTACATCTCAACCATCAAGTGCAGGAGTGCGTAACTACTTCTACAGTGTTTCTTCATACTCGGTGTACATCTCAACCATCAAGTGCAGGAGTGCATAACTACTTCTACAGTGTTTGGTTGATTCTCTTCATACTCGGTGTACATCCCAACCATCAAGTACAGGAGTGCATAACTACTTCTACAGTGTTTGGTTGATTCTCTGCATACTCGGTGTACATCTCAACCATCAAGTGCAGGAGTGCATAACTACTTCTCAGATGTTTGGTTGATTCTCTGCATACTTGGTGTACCATCTCAACCATCAAGTGCAGGAGTACATAACTACTCTTCTACAGTGTTTGGTTGATTCTCTTCATACTCGGTGTACATACCCAACCATCAAGTACCAAGTGCAGGAGTGCTTCAACTACTTTCGTACAGTGTTTGGTTGTTCTCTTCATACTCGGTGTACATTCAACCATCAAGCTGCAGGAGTGCATAACTACTTCTACAGTGTTTGGTTGATTTCTGGCATTCTCGGTGTACAATTCTCAAACCATCATTTGGGTTTGCCAGGGAAGGTGGCATAAATATTCTACAGTGTTTGGTTGATTCTCCTTCTTAACTCGGTGTTAACATCTCAACCATCAAGTTGCAGGAGTGCATAACTACTTCTACAGTGTTTTGTTGATTCTCTGCATACTCGTGTACATCTCACATCAAGTAACAGGATGCATAACTACTTCTACAGTGTTTTGTTGTTATTCTCTTCATACTCGTGTACATTCTCAACCATCAAGTGCAGGAGTGCATAACTACTTCTACAGTGTTTTGGTTGATTCTCTTGCATACCGGTGTACATCTCAACCATCAGTGCAGGAGTGCATAACTACTTCTACAGTGTTTGGTTGATTCTCTTCATACTCGGTGTACATCTCAACCATCAAGTGCAGGAGTGCATAACTACTTCTACAGTGTTTGGTTGATTCTCTCATACTCGGTGTACATCTCAACCATCAAGTACAGGAGTGCATAACTACTTCTACAGTGTTTGTTGATTCATCTTCATACTCGGTGTACATCTCAACCATCAGTGCAGGAGTGCATAACTACTTCTACAGTGTTTGGTTGATTCTCTCATACTCGGTGTATCATCACAACATCAGTGCAGGAGTGCATAACTACTTCTACAGTGTTTGGTTGATTCTCTTCATACTCGGTGTACATCTCAACCATCAAGTGCAGGAGTGCATAACTACTTCTACAGTGTTTGGTTGATTCTCTTCATACTCGGTGTACATCTCAACCATCAGGACTCACCACAGACAGGAGTGATATAATATTTCTACAGGTTTGGTTTGATTCTCTTCAACTCGGTGTACACTCAAACCATCAATCTGCCATAACTACTCTAACAGTGTTTGGTTGATTCTCTTCATACTCGGTGTACATCTCAACCATCAAGTGCAGGAGTGCATAACGTAAAACTGTTTCGCTGTCCCACTGATCCATCTGCAGTTATGCCCCTTTTTCGACTCCGAACATTTTTTTCCCCTTGTGCGGCGAACTACTTCTACAGTTTTTGGCCGATTCTCTTCATACTCGGTATACATCCCAACCATCAATTGCAGGAGTGCGTAACGTAAATGTTTTCCCTGTCCCACCATTCCATCTGCAGTTATGCCCCTTTTTTGACTCAAAATATTTTTTTTCTCCAATCACTCACTCAGTGATTGCTGTTGTATTCATGAATGCTCAACAACAGTGGCATATTGTTTTACAAAAAGAATTCTAGTATTATTTATCGTTCGCCCTACTTTCTTAGCCAATCGCTGGCCAGTATCGAGCTACATTTATTTCACATATTGCAAGATCTAGCTATTTCAGTTACATATTACCAGATTTACACATTAATTGTTCGTCAGGAAATGGAAAATCAATACTCGGATGGGAGATGCATAGTAATATTTGGCTGAACTATAAATATGTTATTGTTTACATATTTTACTTTTAAGGAACTAAATGCTGCGGTCGCTTGCGCTCCCTCGCATTTAATTCCTTAAAAATCCACCATGTGAACAATGACTTATACATAGCATTATAGTGGGGTTGAAGTGTCATATTGAGCCAAACCAGCAGTTATATATTGGATGTCAAGGATGTTCAGTGGGCTGTGTCTGGTTGTCCTTCTACAATAATTCCAGCACAAAAATATTTACGCAATTCCCTAACATTTGATTGGCCCGTAGCAAGTCTCTGTCCAAAATTTATATCCCAGTAAACTCCCATGCCGAACTACTTTCCGTAACCGTGAGGCGCAGTTAAAATAATTCTTAAGAAAACGTAAAATAAACACATTTTCTTGATGAATTTATTTCAAATGCTGGAATTATAAGGAATGAATGGTCTTTTTGTGGAATTTATCGGGGATATAAACTTGGAAAAGTCGCATGAATACTGGACGACGCCTTAAAAAATTACAATTTTCGAGAAAAAAAATCAAAAAAAAAAAAATTGTAATTTTTTATCGATTCGTCCTGTATTCCCGCGACTTTTCCAAGTTTATACCCCGATAAATTCCACAAAAAGGCCATTAATTCCTATAGTGTGGTTGTCCATCTAAAATGTTGGTTTTCTCTGGTGCATACGCTGTGCCAAGGTAAGGTGCCCAGGGTGATTAATTACCGAGGATGTACATGTTAAATACAGACTCGCCTTGTTTGTATTTGTTTGTATACATGGATTCATACACGCAATTATCAGGCACTTAGTTGTGCTTTGTCCAAATTCCTACACATTTCCTGACCTTGCCTGATAAACATGACATCAAAAGACACTTACCTGTAGCCTATTTCATCAACATTGCAAAGTATACTTTACTAGCAAAGTATACTTTGAGGGAGTAATCATTTATTTTTCCTGAAATGCATTATTTCATATAGAACTAACAAATGCATATATTTCATGATTAAAAGTATGCAGAATTATTATACTGAATTTATTACATTATCACAGCCAAATTGGCTGTGATAATGTAATAAATTCAGTATATTAAAAATTAATAAATTTATCATAAAATTGAAAATTTCTCCCTCAAAGTATACTTTGCTACTAAAGTATACTTTGCAATGTTGATGAAATGGGCTACTGGTAATCTCTATGTAAAGTTCACATATTGAATTTTTAATAAAGTTATTGGTTGCCCCGCAGGGAGCTGTCTATTAAAATGGAGTGCTGCCCATAAAAGTTTTTTTCAAATTACGATACTATTACGTGATTGGCAGTTTGACACTGAATCAATTGTACACACGGTGCGGTCACAGGAAATTGCATCAACAAGGCGAGCCTGTTATTCTAAATATAACTTTTTGAGTTATTGCAACATTTAATGATTGATTTAATTGATATTCGCGAAAGTTCCACAACATGCGATTAATTCAGACGAAATGCTCTACTTTCATTGGTCGAGACGGATGGATTGTGGCCTAGGGGTTAGAACACCAGACTTCCATTCCGGAGGTTGTGGGTTCAAACCTCGCCTTAGGCATCAAAAGTACTTTCGTAGTATTTCCATACCACTGGTCTGTCGGATGAGACTTTAAACTGTTGTCCCGTCTCTATATGAATGACCCTAGCTGTTGATGGAACGTTAAACCCGTACACTTTCATTTTTTTTCATTGGTCGAGAAACTAGAGCAACCAAAATAAATCACGCTCCAGATAAGGCGCATATTGGCGTATTTTATGAAATTATTTTAGCTGAATACGCATTGATTATCAAAAGTGGGAGTACAATACACTCACAGCAATGATTTTCAAATAAGAGTAGTGAAAATACTGTAATAAAGTTGAAAATTCACTTAGCTGAGCTGTAAAAAGCAGTGTTTGCTTTTTGCAGCTCAAATAAGTGAAAGTTTAAATTTGTTAAATTAGTAATGCAGAAAATCAGTAATCCATTTGTAAAAGTAAAATACGCAATGATTTTGAAATCAGGGTGTATAGTACGCTTTAGACACAAAGCTTATCTGGAGCACTGAATATAGAGAATAGTAGGTTTTAAGTGCCGTGAATGGGAAAAAATATCCGGCAAGTCTCAAGAATTTCTTTATTTCTCATCAGAAGTATAAGTTGTGACCACTCTTTTGAACCGTCTCGCCGAGACGGTTCAAATGAGTGGTCACAACATATACTTTGGTTCAGAAATAAGGAAAATAGATAGAGAATATATATATATAGTAGGTTAGTGCCGTGAATGGGAAAAAATATCTGGCGAGGAAACTGGATGGGCGAGGCTTGCCGAGCCCATCTTGTTTCCGTGCCGAGCCAGATATTTTTTCCCGTTCACTGCACTAACCTACTATTCTATTTATCCCGTCAACATTCTAAAACAGCATTTAAATCGACTTAATTTAGTTAATTTAGCCTTCAAACGCGAGATAAGTTAGAACCGAATACATCAAACACTCATGGGCGCTCAGAACATAGTTCGATAAAGTATGGTTGTAAAATAATCTCTTAATCAACAGTCATGACAGTAAATCGATCAATAATTGTTTTAGACTTTAGGAACTTTACTCATCAAAATATTTCCAGAATAATCTTAAAATGTTACAACGATTTTGTTTCTGTTCTTTTCATCGTTCGTGAATCATGGAAATGAAAAAAACAAGATGGCGGCTTTACGATTTAATCCTATTTAGAATGGCGACCATGCATCCCAAATTAACCATTAAAACGTGTACTCCAGGCAGGTTCAACAGAGAATGTTCTGTTGATGCTTTATATTTTGTCACTGACAATGTGAAATTACATCTTTTTTTTTTCAACGAAATACTCTCTCACATTCACCAGACACATCCATTTTCATTTGGGGCAGATTCTGCAACGATTGCGAGCTGTCCAGAATAAAAATCAACAACACAAACACCATTTCATTTATTTCCTTATATACCTGACTGGAATCACTGAGAGCAGCCATTTTTGTCGCGCCCGCTTGCGGAAAGCGCGATATAGTCGGCACTTTTGTACGTACGTTTTTGGTTAAAGTTTTTTGGTTAAAATTTTTTGTTATACTATATCTCTGCAACTGCTTTGCCCATTATCTTGAAACTCACATGGGTGTTTATCATCATCTATATTTTCATTCTACCCCCACCCGTGCGGCACCTGTGCCCAATGTCAAGGTCAAATTACTTTGAAGATTTTGGTTAAAGTTTTTGGTTAAAGTTTTTTCATGTACTATATCTATGCACCTACTTTGCCCATTACCTTGAACCTTCACATGCCTGTTTATCATCATCCATATTTTCATTCTACCCCCCACCCGTGCGGCCCCTGTGCCCAATGTCAAGGTCAAATTATTTTGAAGTTTTTGGTTAAAGTTTTTTCATGTACTATATCTCTTCACCTGCTTTGCCCATTACCTTGAAACTTCACATGGGTGTTTATCATCATCTATATTTTCATTCTACCCCACTCCCGTGCGGCCCATGTGCCGAATGTCAAGGTCTAATTACTTGGCACTTTGGCGTACGTCCATCCGTACGTGTGTCCAGTTAAAGTTTTTTGGTTAAAGTTTTTCTGTCTACTATCTCTTTTTTTAGTGTCCATGTCTCGCCCCAAGGCGCTACATGCAGGCCGCGGCAATCTAGTTATTTTAAATGACGTAGTAGACTTATTGACGTAATTATAAGTATGACGTCAGTCATTTCTGAATGATGAACGGAATGGGTAGAGAGCAAAAGCAATTGGAAATTGAGGGTCGTAATGGAAATTGCTTTGACATTCAGAAAATGGCATGAACTTAATTTTATTTTCCGGCGATATCGTTTTGATTTGCCAAATGTAACCCTCACACAGTAAACAGTTCCATTTTCGTCAGACTATTCAGTCAGCTCGATCAAGGCATATACTGGCAAAAGTAGTCGCCAACACGAATGACACGTATGAATTGTGATGAAGTCGTTTTGACAGGATATCAAATATGTTTCACGGCACATAGGCAGGTATTCCGCTGGAGAAAATAATTTTTTTTTCAAAATTCTAATTTTTTATCGCCAATTGCGAAAGTGGCGATCGCCAGCGGAATCCCTGCATAGGCACTACATTGACGGGATAAAAATGTGTGCATGTTATGGACCGAGCCTCGGAACTCCTACTCCTTTGTCCTAGCCTCCCCTGATAAACTGGATATGTCTACTAAATAAATGTTCATGTTCATGTTCCATGGAGTTAGTCCCCTTCTTGCACTGACCCATACAATTCACTAAACTTTGTATGATAAAAAAAGTTTTTTGTTTGTGCAAAATTGAAATGTGCAATTACCTTTGCACTGGCAAATTCTTCCTGGGTGTATCATTTTACCCTTACAATGTTGAATTAAATTTTTTCGTCTGTTTTTTATTTATTTTTTATTCCCCCGCCACCGAATGGGGCATATAGTGTTACCGGCGTACGTACGTACGTACGTCCGTCCGTCCGTCCATCCGTCCGTCCCGAAAGTTTAACGCTCGGGTAAATGACTTATAATTTCTGTTTCCTTGTTCGGATCTGCTTCACATTTCACACACGCATTGCTCTAATGCTCCTCTACCGCCCTGTGACAAATCCACATCCGTCCCGCCCCCACTAAGCCCAGGTTCAAGGTCACAGACTTGGTGCGTTCGAAACCTTAATGCTCGGGTAAATGGCTTATAATTTAAATATGCCTCGTTATATTTGGCTGCCAGCGGGGGCATTCGTGTGCCGACAGGCCACATTTCTAGTTTTTATATATTTCTAGTTTTTCTATTTTTCTCATCAAAAACATGCTTTGACAGCATTTTACCATTGGAAATGATTCTAAAATGCTGCCAAACCATGTTTTATTGACAGAAAAGATAAAATATGAAACAACAGCAGACGACTCTTTTCGTTTCCCCACATTCTAAGGGTTAATGATGTAGGTGGAAAATTATAGCATTTAGAGAACCACGTTAATGTGAGAAGCACATTAACTCTTTGCATGCTGGGAAACTTGTGGGCTATAAATAGTTCAAAACTAGCAGACAAAAAATCATCATATTTTCTTGTATTTCTCCCCGTAAATATCATGATTATGTCTTGGAATTTCATTAGAATTGAGTCCTGAGAACTCAATTCTAATGAAATTTCAAGACATTTACAGAGAGAAATAAAACATACACTCCTAAATTCGTTTGGCGGATATTTTCACCGCTAGCACGCAAAGAGTTAAAAAAATCTTTGTACAATAATGAATATTTTATCATACAAAGTTTAGTGAAATGGAACCCAACTCTTTATCACAGTAAATGTTTTTCAGTGAGTTAGCTGATAATCAAGACCTACACTGGTCAAAAACTCAATAATCACAAGTTCTTGTTATATAGCAGATCACATGATATGATAGTCATGTTTTTGTCGTGTAATTACGGCAAATTGCTCACATATGACACACTGTTGACAAGGAAATAGGTATTCCCTCAAGTAAACTGATCTCCTTTGTAAATCATTACATACAAACTATTTCATAGGTTTATCAATAAAATAGTTGTGATAGGTTTTTTTCAGTGACTTTTGTTGAGCCCCCTTGCTGAGAGCTTAACCCTTACACTGCTGTTGACGAAAATTGCTGCCTGCTGTTGCTTTATATTGTGCCTTATTTCTCAATAAAAACATGGTTTGACAGCACTTCAGAATCATTTCCAATGGAAATGATTCTAAAGTGCTGTCACATCATGTTTTAATAATAAAAAAAGGAAAATACAAAATAAGCAGCAGACGAAAATATTTACTTTCAGCATGGCAAGGGTTAAATGTCCGTCCGTCCGTCAGTCCGTCGCCTGCCTTATGTATCTATGGGATGATTCAAATGATGGTCACAGCATATGCGTTTGAGGTGAAGTGAGAACAACTATTTATAATTTTCAAATTGCAAAATGGTGTGCCTCAAAAAGCAATGGTTTAAATTGAATTATACCATTTACCGGTGTATTGCCAGTGTGTCGGTATCTGGTGAGTGGTTAAAATGTATGCTAAGTATGCACTAATGTTTACATAGGCCGTGTTCCAGATAAGCGTTTTAACCGTGTGATTACTATTTTGTTTCTCCATGTAGTGTTTTGCAAATTGATAAATGGTTAAATATGGATAAATATTACCACTTGCCAAACTGACCAGTTTGGGACACTTCGGGCCACATCGGGCGAGTGACCATTGTCCACTAGTCAACCCACTCCGTTTAGATTCGTCCATCTTGATTTCAACTGGCCACTGGCAAGTTGGCTGAGTGTTAATTTCGCACGCTGTTGACAGCTCATTAAAAGCTTCATAGTACTTTCCACTAGGCGACATATAGCTCAGATAATTAGAGAAGTTGCATATCTTCTGATGACACTGTCCTCGTAGCTTGAAATATCAGCTGACAGGAGACAGAGTATGATTTTCCAGGTAGCTGCGATTTATCTCACCACAATTGTTCCAGTACAGTAGATCCTCTCTAAACCGGACACGCAAGCAGTCCGTGTATCCTTAATGGTTTTTTTGCTTATATTTAACGGCGGCATTGGCTCGAGGACCTTGCATGCCGTCTCCCAAGAATGGGAGAAAGAACGGAGGTAGAGATTTTTTGAGAGAAGCCGGTAATTCGTATTTACAGAGCAACTACGAATTATCGGTACCCATTCACAGCTGGGTGAACTGGAGCAGTGTGGATAAAGTGTCTTGCTCAAGGACACAACGCAGCGCCTCCGGTGAGGCTCGAACCCACGACCTTTAGATCAGCAGTCTGACGCTCTAATCACCAGGCCACTGCGCTCCACATCCTTAATGGTATGTGTTTCAATGGTGTATATTTATGATGATAATGCTTGTTTAAAGTTCGCAAAGCACAGCCGCATACCTGGGCAGTCACATGTCTGATTTACAGTGGAACATCTCTAAGGAGGTTCCACTCTACAGAGGTTCCACTGTAGTTGCCGAAATCACTGGTGCTTAACTCCGTGCCAGCATAAATGTTTCACGTTGAAATGGATTCCTGATGAAATGGATTCCTGATGAATTCCCTCCCATTCAGCTACATGCAGGAGATAAATCAGAAGCTACTGCATAAAACACATTTTCGTCTAGTAACCGGCACTTTTAAGCTGTAGCTCTAAGTAGAGCTGAATGGCATCTCGTCAAGAAACCGGTGCAGTTTTCGACGCGAAACATTTTACACCGGTGAAGATATGATGAAATCCGTTGGTCGAGGCGGGCGGATAAAGCTGATATGTGTAATGGACAAAACCCACCGTGACATCTAGTGTTGCATGAACCATAATTGAATAACGCGTATTGTTCAACAAAATCTGATTTAACAGTTTCAACCCTAAAGAACTGGAATGCACTGTGATGTTTGTCTGCTAAAAAAATATGAACATTAACCCTTAGGCTGCTATCTTGTTTTTTTTTGTTGTCTGCTGTTTATTTTTCCATTTTTATTTTCCATTTTTTGTCGTCTGCTGTTTATTTTATATTTTCCATTTTTATCATCAAAAACATTTAGAATAATTTACAACATGCTTTGACAGCACTTCAGAATCATTTCCATTGGAAATGATTCTGAAGTGCTGTCAAAACATGTTTTTTATTGTCAAATAAGGCAAAATATAAAAGCAACAGCAGACGACAATTGTTGTGAGTAGCGGTCTAAGAGTTAATTATACGCTCAGCATACGAGGATATATAGTTTTTGTAAATCCGTTCGTCTGTCCACTTTAAAGTTTTTTTTGGCACCCATTATCTCTGTAACAATATACTTCCTTATCATCCATATTTTCATTCCATGCCACACTCGTGCGGCCATGTCCAAGGTCAAGGTCAAATTTGCATCCGTAAGATTTGCGTTTAAGTTTTTGGGTGCCTATTATCTCTGCAATGGTAAGTCGGATTGACTTCAAACTTCATATACTTCCTTATCATCATCCATATTTTCATTCCATACCACTTCCTTCATGTCTAAGGTCGAGGTCAAATTACTGAGAAATTTGCGTCTGTAAGATTTGCGTAAAAGTTTTCGGGTACAAATTACATTTGTACTTAGACATTTACGTTAAAGGTTTTTAGCGCGCCTTCCGAAGGAAGAAGTGCTTATGGCATAGCCTCGGCATCGTAGGCGTCCGTCCGTCTGTCTGTCTGT
Organism: Conchocele bisecta; assembly: GCA_029237695.1. Classification (NCBI taxonomy): domain Eukaryota; kingdom Metazoa; phylum Mollusca; class Bivalvia; order Lucinida; family Thyasiridae; genus Conchocele; species Conchocele bisecta. Next base: position 34,109,473 of record CM055280.1, read on the forward strand.
CTTCAAAAATTATAATGGCCTATATTTTCTGTTTCCTTGCTTGGATTTGCTTAATATTTCACACACGCATTGCTCCAAGGGTCCTCTACTGCGCTGTGGCAAATCCACATCTGTGCCGCCCCTTCTAAGCCCAGGGTCAAGGTCACATACTTTGTGCATCCCGAAACCTTAACACTCGGGTAAATGGCCTATATTTTCTGTTTCCTTGCTTGGATTTGCTTCATATTTCACACACGCATTGCTCCAAGGGTCTTCTACAGCGCTGTGGCAGATCCACATCCATGCCGCCCCTTCTAAGCCTAGGATCAAGGTCACATACTTTGTACATCTCGAAGCCTTAACGCTCGGACGCTCGGGTAAATGGCCTATATTTTCTGTTTCCTTGCTTGGATTTGCTTCATATTTCACACACGCATTGTTCCAAGGGTCCTCTACTGCGCTGTTGCAAATCCACGTCCGTGCCGCACCTTCTAAGCCCAGGGTCAAGGTCACATACTTTGTGCATCCCGAAACCTTAACACTCGGGTAAATGGCCTATATTTTCTGTTTCCTTGCTTGGATTTGCTTCATATTTCACACACACATTGCTCCAAGGGTCCTCTACCTCTGCTTAGCTCAGGGTCAGGGTCAAATACTTTGTACGCTCGAAACCTAAACATGCTCTGGTAAATGGCTCATAAATTTTGTTTTCCTTATCCAGCACGTTGTGTTTTCAAATGTGCCCTCGGTTCCTTTGCTGCCACCGGGCGCGCTTCGTTGTCCTCTGACAACTCTTGTTAAATATTTGCGTTAAAGTTTTTATTTGTCGGTCCAGGAGGCGGCCGAGGGTATAGTATTACGTGAGCAATTTGTTTTGGGAAACAAAAGGGGTCCCAAAAGAAACAAATTGTGTCCAAATATGTAGGGTTATTATGGTATACATAGATATAATGTGATCTGTTATTGTTGGCTGGATATCCAATCTAACATGTGGGATATTGTACAGTGCACAAACTGTATGCTAGACTGTTGTAGATAATAAACATTAACCCATTACATTCCGAATACACCTTATGGTACGGGTACGGGTATGAACATTTTATGCCCCCGCCACCGAATGGTGAGGGGAGCATATAGTGTTACCGGCGTCCGTCCGTCCGTACGTCCGTCCCGAAACCTTAACGCTTGGATAAATGGCTTATAATTTATGTTTCCTGCCCTGTGACAAATCCACATTCGTCCGCCCCCACTAAGCACAGGGTCAAGGTCACATCCTTGGTGCATTCAAAAGAAACCTTAACGCTCGGGTAAATGGCTTATGCCCAGGGTCAAGGTCACAGACTTGGTGCGTTTGAAACTTGGTGCATTCGAAACCTGAATGCTCTGGTAAATGGCTTATAATTTCTGATTACTTGCTCGCATCTGCTTCATATTTCACACACACGTTGTATCAATGGTCCTTTACTGCCCTGTGACAAATCCACATTCGTCCCGCCCCCGCTAAGCCCAGGGTCAAGGTCACAGACTTGGTGCGTTCGAAACCTTAACGCTCACGTAAATGGCTTATAATGGCATCCTTCAGATGGATATGAAATCTATTATGTTGTGACAAACCCACGTTCATCCAGCATGTTGTGTTTTCAAACGTGCCCTCGGTTCTTTTGCTGCCAGCGGGGGCATTCGTGTACCGACATTTCTAGTAAATATTTCTTTTTTTATGCCACCGGTCTCGAAGAGCCGGGTGGCATATTGTTTTTGGACTGTCCGTCCGTCCGGTCCGTCCGTCCGGGCACACATTAGGGTACTTATGTGGCTAGCCCCACAGGGTTATGGACTTAGTAAAGGATAGGGTTGGTTACAATTAGCCACCTAAAAAATCCTTTTATGTGGCTAAAAATTGTTTTATGTGGCTAATATTTAACATGTGATAAGCCACATAAGTATCCATTTGTAAGAACGTCCGTCCGTCCGTCCGTCCGTCCGTGACACTTTTCGGTTAACCACTTTGTCACAGTTTCTCAAATATGCTGCAGGTGGCATCCGCGTTCGACAGACGCATTTCTTGTTTATTATTATTTCTCAATGAAAGTATAAGTCATGACCACTCAGGTTCAAATGGTCACAACACATACTTCTAAGTACATATAAAGAAAATATTTAGAATTTTTCACATTGATACTTTCGATGTCTTAAATGCACTGACATGCAAATTTCTCTTCCGACTACCGGCCATTTTACTCAGAATGATTGAAATGAGACCAAATCTTGACTGCCTATGCATTGAAAATTACTCGCGAAATACTCATCTAGTAATTTATTGTCGGCCTTTATCGGTAAAGATGTGTTCACCCATTGTAGCCCTCATTAAGATCATTCACGTAACACTGCTTATGCCATCAGCTGTAGCTCACATATTTCCGCAAGGTGCAGACGCTAATTAATTAATTAATTAACTCTTTGCATGCTGGGAAACTTGTGGGCTATAAATAGTTCAAATATAGCAGACGACAATTCATTGTATTTTCTTTTATTTCTCGCTATAAATATCATGAATATGAAATTCCAAGACATACATGTATTTACAGAGAGAAATAAACATACTCCTAATTTGTTGGATGTTATTTTCACTGCTAGTATGCAAAGAGTTAAGGGCCCGAATAGACAGGTAAATATGTGTATGATACAGAGGCTTAAGTGATAAGCTGCATATTTGCGTAAATATGCAATCAACAAATCTGAAAACCCAATTAAAATTGAAAGCCCTGCATGCGTACCAAAACCCAATTAAAACATTGCGTAACCAATTGGCTTGAAAATACATGGTACTGATAATTTCACATGGACAGTTTTAAATAAAATTGTTGAAAAAATGCAAAAGATGTCTATGGCAAAATCAGCCACAAAGTCACCGCTATTTTCCTATCTGTTGTATTTGGTTACAATAAGCGTCTATATGGAATATGCAACTATACATATAATACGCGTCTATGGATGTTTTATAAATAGGATACGCACGCTCACTTTTTTTAGCAGATTACACTGTGACGGTATTGGTGAAAAGCACTTCATATGGATCCAGTTGTTGCATTACAATTGATAATGGCGATTTTTTTTTTGTAATTCGCCATTTAATATTACGCACAATGTTCTCAGGAGATGACACGTAATTATTTTGACATGTGACCGAAAAAGAATACGGATATGGCCGACTCGACCCCGGTCCGAAATGTTTGTGATGCGAAAACGTCCAAGTTCGTGCAAATAGACCGAGTTTTTTTTCATTCGGATATACTTAGGACGTTATTGTGTAAGATTTGACAGACCGCGGTAAATATGTCTTCGACAAAACGTGGAAGAAAAAAGACGCAGCACAAGCCCCAATTAAACATAATTTCTAATTATTTTTAACTAACACTTAACCCTTAGACCGCTATCTTAATTTTTTTGGTCGTCTGCTGTTTATTTTCTATTTAACATTTTTATCATCAAAAACATGCTTTCACGGCACTTTAGAATAATTTACAACATGGTTTGACAGCACAGTGCTGTCAAACAATGTTTTTATTGAGAAATAAGGTTAGATATAAAAACAACAGCAGACGACAATTGTTGTGAGTACCGGTCTAAGGGTTAAAAGATGTTTAGGCTACAAAAAAATGAATGTTTAGATTCTCATCCCCGCCTGCCCCTAATAAAACGGGCCCCCCAAGGTTTTGTTTTTTTTTTAAATTAAAAAAACATATGGTATAATTTACGAGAATGATGCGGCCCGCGCATTATACCGCTCCCACAGCTTTTTATCTGAGTGCTTTACGTAGCGCAATACAGCAACCCCGGCAATATGAACATGTTATTACAAAACACTATTGCACGCAACTGCGCCTTGCCGTTCAACACCTCATTTTAGTATTGCCTGAAAATAAAAAATAAAAGTGTCCCCACCCGTCCGTCCCATTTTTCCCCAAAATTTGGATGAGAATCTAAACATTAATTTTTTGTTGCCTTATTGCACATTTTGATACCAGAATTGGAAAATACCCTATTCAATTTTACACAATGGGGTAAAGATTGTAAGGTACCCAATTGATAATGGAAAATATCCAATTGAAAAAAAATATCACGGAGTAAAAATAATCAATGAAAAGATTCTTATCTAGAGCCCTGTGATATTACCTGTTGGGGTCTGAAAATGGGATCGGAATTTGTAATAGACAAGGGCCGGAATACACTGATAAAATGCATGGAAATATATAGCCAGTTTTTCGAGGCCAAGCCAGCGGATCGGAATCGGAAAGATTCCGGAATAAACAGGGTTCGGAATAGACAAGTTACACTGTATATAGTTTTCGTAATTCCGTACGTCCTTTCGTCCGTTTGTCCGTCCGTCCGTCCGTCCGTCTAGACAACGTTAAAGTTTTTGGGTGCCTATTATCTCCGTAACGGTACAATGTAAGTCGGATTGACCTCAAACTAAATATATTTCCGTATCATCATCCATATTTTCATTCCATACCACACTCATGTGACCTTCATGTACAAGGTCAAGGTCAAATTACCGCCCCCGACATTTTTTTGAAAATCAACAACCCATTTAACATTAACATAGATGCTTAAGTCCGGTAAAATTTCCCAAAAGTTGCTTTCAAATCAATAATTCCAGCACAAAAATATTTACACAATTCCCTAACATTTGATTGGTCCGTAGCAAGTCTCTGTCCAAAATTTATATCCCAGTAAACTCCAATGCCGAACTACTTTCCGTAACCGTCGGGCACAGTTAAAATAATTCTTAAGAACGGAAAATAAACACATTTCCGGCCTTCGTCCAGTATTCCCGCGACTTTTCCAAGATTATACCCCGTTAAATTCCACAAAAAGGCCATTCATTCCTATAGTAAAACTTGGCGCAAACAAATAATCCGGAAGCGGAAGTACGGTAATCCTCTGGACAAACCACATATAAATCGCACGTTCGCGACGCCTGCGGCACAGATCAAAAGACGTGTTGACCAATCAGTTCACATCCAAAACATAGCCTAAAGGTCAAAGTTTACAGCCTCGCGCTGAACGATGTCATCAGATAAACACAGTCCTGTCCACACGGCTGAGCGTTATCAATTTTTTAATACAGACAGCGAAACACGAATTTTGACTGTAATATGTGTCGAGCATCTCGGATTTGAAATTCATATCCCGTGGCAGATATTAAAATACAATCGACTTCTATAAATAAGCCTCCGTGAAAACTGACATAAATTTCGGAGCAGACATCATCGTACTTTGCCGATAATGTAACTACTGTGCACGTTCTAACAGTGACTAATCTGCAGATTTTTGTTTTGTTTCCTGCGGATTTTGATTAAGAAAATGGATCTACGGACCTGCTAGTATTATAATAAAAATCTGTGGAGTTCAACAAAAATAACTTCATTAACAAGACAAAATCTTACTGAAAATATTCCGATAAATTAGCAGCAAATCAATAATTTCCCGTAAATTAGCACAGATCTACTGACTGTGTGGTAGCCGTGTACATGTAACCGACCGCATTGTATTCAGTACGTCTCGCTAAACTAACAAGTTTCGCAATTTTTGTAGATCTATTAAAATGCGTATGTTTTGGCAAAATGTAAACTGTCATTTGCTGTTGTTTCCTATTTTATCTTCTTTCTCAATAAAAATATGGTTGGGAAACACTTTAGAAATTATTCTAAATTGTTGTTAAACCATATTTATTTGGAGTAGAAAAATCTAAAATAAAAAATAAACAGCAGACGACAGGATTTAATTCAGCATTGTAAAGGTTATCAAAGCGATTTTGAACATTTACACTGGAGGATATACGTATAATGTATTGCAACAGTGAGTCTCCTTACCTGTATTCACACCTGGTGTTATGTGACCTGGGGTGGTGAGGACACCCGACACCAGATCAGGATATGGTGGATTCAATGCTTGAATGATATTGTAACCAGTCATGGCTTTTAGTTTACTCTTCCCAATCAAGGTGTAGGCAGACGATTTACATACGCTTGCTTTCAATCCCATCCCATTTGTATAATTCTGTATATGCTACTATTGATGCCATACCTGTAAATTATATACAGATATTGTAATAGCGGTGCTGGCTTTACGCCAGATGGTATCTATTTACTCCATTTTCAGTGCGGCACCAAACAACATGTTCGAGTGGGTGTCCACCATCCTGTGTCTCTTTCCGGGCACGGTGGTATCCATTTTCTCTATTTTCCGTGCAGGACCAAAGGGAGACAACCTGTTCGAGTGGGTGTCCACCATCCTGGGCCTCTTCCCGGACACGGTGGTATCCATTTTCTCTATTTTCAGTGTGGGGCCAAGGGGAGACAACCTGTTTGAGTGGGTGTCCACCATCCTGGGACCCCCGGGCATGGTGGTATATATTTACTCTAATTTGAGTGCGGGACCAAAGGGAGACAACCTGTTTGAGTGGATGTCCACCATATTTGTCCCCCGGGCACGGTGGTATATATTTATTTACTCAATTTTCAGTGCGGGACCAAAGGGAGACAGCCTGTTTGAGTGGGTGTCCACCATCCTGGGACCCCCGGGCACAGTGTACGAGGGCGGAGTCTTCTTCCTCGACATCCACTTCTCCACAGACTACCCGTTCAAACCGCCCAAGGTGAGATGGAAATTGTGTGTATATTAAATTTTGTCGTCTGCTGATTATTTTTTGTTTTCCATTTTTATCTACAAAAACATAGTTTGGCAACAGTTTCCTTTGGAAATTATTCTAAAGTTGTTTTTTTTTTAGAAAAAGAAACATCAGCAGATGACAATTTTTGTTTGACTTGTCGTCTGCTGCTCTTTTATATTTGGTATTTTCTCTCAATAAAAACATGGTTTGGCAGAATTTTAGAATCATTTCCAATGAAAATGATTAAAAAAGTCCTGTCAAAGCATGTTTATATGAGAAACAAGAGAAAATAAAAATAAAGAGCAGACGACAAAATGATAATTCGGTACGTGGACGGAGTCTTCTTCCTGGACATCCACTTCTTCACTGACTACCCATTCAAACCACCCAAGGTGAGACAGGGATGTGGGAACCCAATATTGTCGTCTGCTGTTGTTCATTTCCATTTTTATCAACAAAAACATAGTTTGACAACATTTTAGAATCATTTTCAATGGAAAGTGTCAAATTATGTTTTTGTTGATAAAAATGGGAAACAAAAAATGGAAATGATTCTAAAATACTGCCAAACCTTGTTTTTATTGAGAGAAAAGACATACCGGTAATATGAAACAACAGCAGACGACAATCTTCGGTTCCCACACTAAAATAAACATCAGACAATAAAATTTAATTTAATTCAGTGGGAGACATTTCCCCACAGACGACACACGTTCACACCTCCCAATGTCAGTCGGGGTTCTCCATTTAGCTCTTTGCATGCTGGGAAACATCAGGCGCGGATACAGAAATAATTGCAGGGGGGGGGGGTCTGTAATTACAAGTCGGCATAGGTATTGTTAAATGCCAGATCGCCGCAGATGCGATTTCCTGACACCTAGGCCACGAAAAAAGTCATCCAACTATTCGAGTATCGTAGGTCTGGACCTCCTCCCCCCCCCTCTCCCCTCCCCCCACCCCCCTGTATCCGCGCCTGAACCTGTGGGCTATAAATAGTTCAAATATAGCATAGCAGACAATTCTTCATATTTCCTTTTATTTCTCATTCTGTATATCGTAAGTATGTCTTGGAATTTCATAAGAATTGAGTCCAGAGGATTCCAAGACATATTTCCAGGGAGAAACATGAATTATACTCCTAAATTGTTAGCTGTTATTTTCACCCCTAGCACGCAAAGAGTTAATTTGTGGGCTATTAATAGTTCAAAAATAGCAGATGACAAATAATCTTCACTTCATCACAGACTAATCGTTCAAACATCACCAGTTGAATAATGGATTGTGATTACATTACACCTTTTCATGCTGGGGATACGCCATTATGTTTGCGGAAAATCCTAAATATTTTCTTTTTATGTGCTCAGAAGTACAAACCTGTGAATAAAGGGCCAGTCATGGGAAGTGAAAAATCTGGCCTTTGTTCACAGGTGGTCTTTATTCGTAGGGTCATTTATATAGTAATTGTGCCATTGGGACAACACAATTGTGGCCTTTACAGCCAGGCTATTCGGAGTCTTTAGCACAGGTTAGACTGTATGTCGCGACCACCATTTGAACCGTCTCATCGAGATGGTTCAAATGTGTGGTCACAACATAATCTTTCATTGACAAATAACAAAAATAAAAATAAAATATTTTTTTAAAATTTCATACACGTAAAGGTAAAGGAGTATTTGGCATGTAATAGGTGGTTAACTCTTTGCATGCTAGCAGTGAAAATATCCGCCAAACAAATTAGGAGTATATATGTTTTATTTCTCTCTGTAAATATGTCTTGTAATTTCATTAGAATTGAGTCCTCTGGACTCAATTCTAATGAAATTCCAAGACATATTCATGATATTTACAAGGAGGAAATAAAAGAAAATGTAATGATTTGTTTGTCTGCTAGTTTTGAACTATTTATAGCCCACAAGTTTCCCAGCATGCAAAGAGTTGAATTGTATTGTCTGCTGTTTTTTATGTGCCCCGAACTGTTTTTGGCAGGATTCATACAATTGCCCCCCTGTCCTTCTCGGTATCTGTCTGTCCAAGATTTGTGTTAAAGTTTTCTGCTGCCTACCTTGCTTAACCCTTAAACCGCTACTCGCAACAATTGTCATCTGCTGCTGCTTTTATCTCTTGCCGTTTCTCAATAAAAACATGTTTTGATAACACTTTAGAATCATTTCCAATGGAAATGATTCTGAAGTGCTGTCAAAACACGTTGTAAATTATTCTAAAGTGCTGTGAAAGCATGTTTTTGATGATAAAATTGGAAAATCGAAAATAAACAGCAGACAACAACAAAAATAAGATAGCGGTCTAAGGGTTAATATCTAATCACATCCATCAAATGACCTCGGGGGCATCCTTTTAGTACTATTAACACACTTCTAATTTTGACTAATTTTAAACCAATTACAGGAAATTATCAAAATTCTGAACCAGCCACTCTCATTTTATCCCAAAATTTCCAGAATCTCGATAATTTATTTTCTATGGCCGCCTTTACTGAATTTCATGATTGCTGAAGTTACCAACAGCTCAGCTGGAATTCATTCCGTCTCAAACCTGGGAAATCAATATCCAGTCCAACAAGCGAAATACAAAATACCGAGTGGTTTAGTAAGACAGTGTGTTCTCTTCCATATGCTTGGCACATCATCCCCAGTTCCAAGATCATTATATCCCCTATGCAATAGTTTGGGTGGTGGGCACATATATAGAATACCAGACTAGTGTCTGTTCATATGAAGTTTATCGGGCAAGGCTGGGAAACGCGTAGGAATTCCGAGGCTCAAGGCGGTTCAAATGAGTGGTCTGAATAATCGGAAAGAATATATTTAAAACATTTCATATCCAAAAAGCACAATTCAAATGTATTAAATGTGACTGGAGAAATGGGGCTTATGGTTTTGCGACCAGTGTAGATCCAGATCAGCCTGTGCATCCACAGTCTCATCAGGATCGGCACTGTTTGCCATTCCATCAAGGAAACACCTGTCATGCTTCCATTCAGCGATATAGATCCTTGTCAGGCTACAAGAGTGTGCTGTTTGATTAGGATCTACACTGGTCACAAAACCCTATTTCTCCAGTCACTGCCACGTATGACTTCACGTTGTTACATGAGTGGTTGGTCGAGAGCACACGAAGGGTAATTCAATGATCGGGGTTCATCCTTAACGGAATGCCCACTTGCATGGTTTGGCCCTCATGTACATTTTTGGCCTTCTGATACTTGAGAGCTAAATCCTGTTATACCCCATTAAAAAGTAATAAGGTTAATGCTAATCATATTACTTTTGGGGTTGGAGCTAAGTGACTGGTGTGGAATGGACCTGGCACCAGGTCAGGATATTCTAATTTAGGGCTGAATATATATTTTTCTGAAAATAATGAGTTCTGATTTTGGGAATTTCTGTCATTATGGACAGGTTAAATACGGGATAGTCCAACCCGTTGGCCCGGCCTTAAATTACCTTAGCTGTTGATAGGCCTTTAAACAACAACAAACAAACAAACTTCTCGTTGTTACAGGTGACTTTCCGGACGCGTATATACCACTGTAACATCAACAGCCAGGGCAGCATCTGTCTGGACATACTCAAGGACAACTGGTCTCCCGCGCTGACCATCTCCAAGGTTCTCCTGTCCATCTGTTCGTTACTCACCGACTGTAACCCTGGCGACCCGCTCGTCGGAAGTATCGCCACTCTATACGTACAAAATCGCGTCGAGCACGATCGCGTGGCGCGTCAGTGGACCAAAAGATTTGCGACGGGACTACAAAGCACAAACGCGATTACGAACGGAAAGGACAAGGAAGTGAACAATGCGACGAATGAAAGTGGGAGTAATTCGGATTACGCACCTAGTCCGGCGACAGTTTCATAATGATCTGTGTTTACTAGAGGCTTGTGTAATCTTTCATCTGTGTCTACATGGCAATTGCAGATTTGTGAAATTTGCATTTTGTGAAATGTGGCTGGATCTGGAGGTGATTGGCGGCGAAAGATGAATATGCGAATGTGAATTTACAAGCGGTGAACATCTGCAGAAGGTACAAACGTGAAGTGAAGTGATTGGCGTTTGGAAATTCAGTGTATTCTGTGGAGATCCACTGTGTTGTTGGCGGAAAACTTGGAATATTTATTTTGTTTCTCCCCGGAAATAAATGTTGTAACCACCATTTGAACCAAAATGAGTGGTGGAAACAATGAGTGGTGGCAACAATGAGTGGTGGCAACATTTACTTCAGATGGGAAATAAGAAAAAATATGGGAAAATGTCATCAATTTGATAACCCTACAAGTGTATATGTTTAAGGAGGTTTAGATGCTCCAATTTGGAATGGTGTCCAATTGCCTTTCGAGACCAGTGTAGACCCTGATTAGATTGCACCTCTGCAGTCTGATCACAGTCTCCACTGTCGAATGACAAATCCTGTTGGAAGACCACTTTCCACGCCTAACTGTTCAAATGAGGTTTTACGCATGTCATATTTGACCTCATTCAAGCGCATGACAACATCAAGTTGTTATATTTTAGTACAGACAAATCCGTTGCCATAGCAACACTGTAAATATTTAAGGTTGCTATTTATGGAGAAGTCTGAATGAACGGATGTCGCCCAACTTATGTCATAGCCTATAATGAAGGCTCATAAATGGAATTTCGATGATTCTAAAACCAAGAAAACTCAAGATCTACTAACTGGGCCTAGATTTGATAAAGCTGGCCTTTTTCACTTTTCGACCAGTGTAGACCCAGATCAGGCTGCGCATATGCGCAGCCTGATCAGGGTCTGCAGTGTTCGCTATTTTGAATTGCACATAATGCATCGCGCAAACTGCAGATTTATATATAAATTGAACTCTTTGCATGCTGGGAAACTTTGTGCCCTATAGTTAGTTAAAAAAATAGCAGACAAAAATATTGAGTATTATTTCTCCCTGTCAATATCATGGACATGTCTTGGAATTTATTAGTATTGAGTTCGCAAGACGCAAATCTAATGAAATTCCAAGACATAAACAAGAGAAATTGAGAAAAAAATACTTCTAAATTGTTGGCTGTTATTTTCACCGCTAGCCTGCAAAGAGTTATGGTTGCATGAGTATGCAGTTTACACTGTTGGCCATTCGGTCAATGAATATCCATCCAACAAGGCTGATCGTTTGTCAGTCGTGTAATATTCTTGCTCTGATCGCACAAAAATATGTATGTGTGTATATCTGACATCCTTCATATAATGTAAAACTTGAAACCAAATGCATGTCTTTTCATGGATGGTGTGTTAAATTGTAAAACCCATTCACGTGGGTGGTTGGTCGGGCGAATGTGTCGGCATAAACGGTGGGGTTCCTCCTTATAGGAATCACAATTTTCCTAGTTTGGCCCTCAGGTACGTTTTTATCCTTGATTCTTTTGTTACCTGAGAGTTGAATTGGGTTATTGCCCATTATAAAAGTAGTAAGATTATTACTGATCCTACTGCTTTTGGGAGGGGGGCCAAGTGATTCTGGTGTGGCGAGAACCTGGGATCAGATCAGGATTATTCTGATTTCAGGGCTGAATATATTTTTTTTTTTTTTTGTAAATATTCAGTTCTGATTTCCCCCCCATTTGTACATGTACTTGAAAATGTACATGTACTTGTACAGGTAATATATGTGATTTAGTACTAAACCCATTGACCCGGCCTTAAATGACCTTAGCTGTTGATAGGCCGTTAAACCCCAACAAACAAACAAAAACCCATTCACTGCTAAGTAGTTGGCCTTGACTTCCCGGGAAATGTTAAATCCTCAATCAGTTTAACTTTAATTCTGCCACACCACCCCAATCCAAACCACACCCACCTCATTATTAAACTCTATGAAAGATATACAGTATTTTGAAATAATAAAAATTATCCCGCAAGTGTCAATGGCTGATGATGTATGTCACTACGGACCGACGGTACCTGAGCTCCAGTTAATGTGCGTAATTTGACCAACATAAATTTTGTTATTTCTTCATCAAAAATGGCAAGTTGGGAGTGCTTTAGAATCGTCTCATTGAGACGATTCTAAAGCACTCCCAATGTGCCATTTTTGATGGAGAAATAAGAAATTTATCTCCAAATTACGCACCTTAACTGGAGCTCTGGGTGCAAATACACACGGCAAAACATAATATCCAATAATGAATGCAATGTTACAACTGCACTGCAACGGAAAATATCATGTTTTGTCGTTATAAAAGGAGATGGCAAGTTTTAAATCTTAAAAAGAAATGTTTTCATTTACATTAGATATGTGGCATTAAGCTTATTGAATTGCTTTCATATATGTGACTGTGACGGGAAAAATGGGGTTTATGGGTTAAGCAACCAGTGTAGCCCCAGATCAGCCTGCACATCCGTGCAGTCTGATCAGGGCCTGCACTGTTTGTCATGCAGTCAATGAAACGCCCGTTTAGTTTTGATCATTATCAGGCTTAAGGAGTACATTAAATGATCAGATATTTTAAAGGTACATGCCCACTCAGTAGGCACAAACTGTTCTTTATATGAGTTAAATAAATCTATAAGTGTGTATTAAACTATTCCACTAGTGGAGGGGCACTTTGAAGAGAAGTGGCTTAAAAACGATTTCTGTTCAACCCAAGAGACAAAAGCAACGACTGCTAGATTGATACATCATACATTCCTGAGCATGAATCCGGTGTCGGTCAATCAAATTAGTTGGGACAAGGTCACCTTTGAGGTCATTAAGTGCAAAGAGGTCAAATGAGTTCAAAAACATATTTGATATCAGTAGATGGACATGTACGTGCATATCATGCTTCAAATATCAGATAAAGTTGTTTAAATTGTTGAATATTCTTCCTTAGGACATATATGGGACGATTCGTTTGTATGGTGGTTCAAACCGGTGTGTATTTTGCGATCTTCACGATGGCCGCCAGGTATCAACATTTTGTCTTAAATATATTCTGACTTGCTTATTATATGGCGTTTGATACTTACATTATGCGTTTACATACATAGAAATACGTTTTGATAACTTATAAAAACAATTCACCACTGACACGTTCATATACATATAATATGGCCGCCAAATATTCACACAGACGTGCAGTAAATGTGTGTGGAATAACACAAATATATAGCTACATTTTCATGCACATTTATATTTCAGTTGTTTGCCTTTTTTGTTATTATTGAATGTGTTCTTTGCAAAAATGAATGAGTCCATCTGTTATACTTATTATTTTACCATGTTGGAATATTCAAGATGGCCGCTAAGTATCGCTTAAGCTCTTAGGCGCTGTTGATCGACACAGTAGTAAAGAAAATAAACAACAATTGGAAATCATGTGTAATATTTTAAAAGTGCGAGGCTTGTGTTCCAAACTGTATCGAATTATCTGTCGCCGCAAACAAAGATAAATCAAAGATGGCCGCCAACATGGATACAATTCTGACACATCTATATTAAGTAGGGTAGTCAAATCAACGACATAGCATATACCACACCATAAAATCAATGTTTTAGTGTTTCCGATGACAACATCAAGAATAATATTTTATGACCGCCATTTTAATTACCAAGATGGCTACAATATTCTATATCGCGTAGTTTTATAATATGAGCTATCAACAAAATATTGGTGCAACTCATGGATAACAATAGTTTCTAGCTGTAACATGGTGATGGATAGTAAACGACTACATAGTCACGATCTTGGATTTCAAGTGAACATAATTCTGAATACATGTTGATAATGTCAAAGGAAACAGGAACATATTTATAATTACATCTAGGTATTCATGCATTTGAATGAATCAACATAATGTCCACGTATAATACCTGTATTCTGATAGAAATAAAATATGGTGGCAGGTTGGGAGCATGTGAATGGTAATTTATTATATAATTAACGATGGTGGGTTGATAATTGCCGGGGAGCGCGATATCCCTGGCTTGGCCCTTATTCGCATGTTCAGCTTTCTTGTAGGCGAGAGTTGAATCCGGCTAATCCCGTTATAAGAGTAATACGATCAGTGGTAATGCTACTACGTTTATGGGGAGGGAGGCCAAGTTACTATAGTATGGTGAAGACCTGACAGTAGATCCGGTTTGTCTAATGTCAGGGCTGGATGGAAATTGTATGCAAATATTCAGTTACCCGCCCCTATCCATGCAGATGAAATGAGCTGTCGATAGTCCATTTAAAGCCATTAAACATTAAACCGGAACTGTATCATGTTATCTTTAACACGACCATGAACATCAATGTTGCATTTTATTATTGCAACAGGTCCGTAACAAGGGTGTCGGTGCGGTCGGATGACCCCCTCCCCTACCTCCCTCGTCGTGCCTTGATGTCCACTCTTTCATGCACTAAAATAAGAATTATTGTCAATACGTTGTCATTTTATAATATTGATGCAAGCAGGAGAGTCGTATTACATGTATGTGCTCAGTTTTTGCTGAGAATATATAAAATGGTATTTCAGACCATCTGGATTTCACAATTGTCTGGGAGAGCATGGCCCTGTACCCCATAGCTGCATCGGGCCATTCAAGCCCTCGAAAAGACTCATTGCTTCATAAAAGTCTGGTTTCGGGTCTGTTGCATACAATGTACGTCGAAACCTTGAGATACCGGTGCATTCTATGCGGATGCGGATATTGTGTCATTTTCCATTATAACGAAGCCTACTATCTATCTATAAAAAACGATAATCAATTTATTAATGCGGTACACGACAGGGTAGGCACAGTGATTGACATATCAAAGGGAAGTTGACGAATTCTGAACTTGACTGGCTACGTAACAACTACCATTATTCACTTCCCACATAATGAAAGCAGCATTTTTTTTCATAGCGAAGAAGTATGCTTAGCTTTTTGGATATGAAAACGAAAACCATGCCATTGCAACTTGAGCTATATAAGTATTATGCTAATGTCCCCATTAGTGCGCTATAGGAGACACTGATATGCATTTGCATACGTTATATTCCCACCATTTATACTTGAAAAGTATTTATCGACACATTTATTATTTTAACAGAGTCGTAATATTGACGACAGCAACATGAACATGGAATACCGATAACTTTGAAACACTGCACATGGACACTGCGAGTGTGCTTGACGGTGTAGCAAGAGACATAATCAATTACTTGAAAATTGGGGAATTATATAACATATACATATCGTATATATCAGGGCTTCTAAAATTTCAGAATGCCAATCGGTCCACAGTCCAGACGTAACACTGTCGGCCATTGTCGGAGCAGACCCCCCCCCCCCACCCCCTCTATTAAAAACTTTAACTAAAATTTCGAAGTTCAAACAAAGTACTAGAAATAATAGGATAAATGTTGTATTGGGATAAATAAATCGTGTTTATAAACAACAAAAGTGGACACAATTGTGTATGCACCGGGTCACGTGGTGTGCCTAAATAGCGCAAAGACGGAAAAAATGCGAAACGACGGAGACAAATCGTGATGCCGATTGATTGCAGGTAAATTTTCGGTAGACTAAAATAAATTAAAGTTTTACAAATCTGTGTCTTGTTTCGTTTTTTATTTATTCCGCTCTGCCAGGTTGCCAAGCAGGTAAGTTGTCTTTGTTAATAACGACAAAATAGTTGAATTATGGACAACATAGAAAAAAAAATGCGTTGTATACCGTATTCTGCCGATTATAGGTCGCAAGAGTGCATAAGACGCACCCCTATTTTCAGTCCAAAATCTGGGGGGAAATGTCTACATGAGATTATAAGACGCACCCAATTTTCCTAACAAAATGAAACAAAAAACTTAAAAAAAACTCGCCAAGTTGTTGTTGTTATTTATTCCCCCACACTGTTTTTTTATTCGTACCTTGGACGTTTTTGTCTGTATTTTCCCTATCGTAGTTTGCTATGTCCGTAATTTGCCGACTATGTCCGTGATTCCCCAGTCCATATTTCACCGTTTTCTAGTATCTTCAATTACACTGTGAACTCGGTAGTACACGCTTCACTCTAACACGTGCTCGGTTAGTACACGGTTGTGCATTGGCTCCCGATTTGTTTGCCTATTTGTATATCAAAATCATGTTAAATGTGTAACAGACTATTGTCATAAATCGTGTTATATTTGCAATCATATTGCTGCAGAAAGTGGTATTATATTGTTAATTATTGATTGCGGTATGTATTATCTCTTTTCAACACCATTTACAGAAACTATTTTCGAAATCAATATCGGCGAAATATGGCGACAGATCTGCGTATAATCCAGAGTGTTTTTTAACCAGTTCTTTTCTGAATACACATTTACGGATATGAAATTTATTAAATATTGTATTTTTATTTTTGTTATTTCTCACTGTTCTATATGTTGTGACCACTCATTTGAACCGTCTCGACGAAACGGTTTAAATGGTGGTCGCGCATTGTAAACCATGTGCAGACTACGCGAATCCACCGCCTGGTCTGGCCGCTAATGCAATAAGCCGGGATTTGTCAGAGATAGGGACCCAATTCACATAAACACGTTTGCCGTGTCATAAATAGAGTCTGGTTCTCGGTAGTATTGTTTCACTGGGACGCATCAGACAGGGTACCAGTTTAGTGACAAATACGAAACTTGACGTCAGCAACCGCGTGTGTTGATATTTGATATGGCTTTGTGTTGTAAATCTTGACATGCGGTGTGTTTGATGTCGGCCAGCTGACTTAGGCTTGCCACTTTCATCAGCATCATGTAAACACACAGTTTCGAAACTAATGATGGAGTTGTATAACTTTCGTGGAATTGCATTATGCATATTGGGATTTACCGTTAATGGTGTCATGCAATATTTTTCACGGCAAAATGACACCGACCGATATGGGCCCGGTAAATGTTTTCAAAAGATAATTAAAATGATAGAGGCCAGATTGTGATTCGGCAGAGAAAATGTCGACCTGATCTGATCTTGGTATACATTGTTCGCCTTCGGTATAGAAAATGTGTACCGAATGTGACACAGAGCCGGAACGAGTAAGGCGCGAGTAAGGTGCAAACTGTTTAGAATACGAATCCAATATTCCAATACCGGATTTTACCCCAAAGACTAACAACAACAACAAATATAGGAACGCATTTTATTTTTTTAATTTTTGGTCGTTTATGTCAATATCTCGGGTGGAAAAAAATGCGACTTATAATCGCAAGAATACGGTACCCAACTCGTAATTCATTGCTAATTATGCTATTGTCACTGTTCACACCGACTTTAAAATTAATTGTCGGCCTAATTTGGCTAGCTGCAGACACATCAATTTAATTGTTAAACAATTAATTTGAATTAACATTCGGTGTTTCTTTAATCCTCAGATCGAGTTCAAAGTACATCGGCGGTGTGATTTAGGACTTCAATTGATCCCTAATCCCTGATCCCTAATGAGTCACGCTTTTAACACGACAGACGTACCTTGTTGTTTATTAAAATGTTTGCGAAGTGTAGATCACATGAGCTGGCTCATCAGGATCTGCGGCATTCCTACGATCATGTACATTTTATATACACAAAAATGACCCCTAATACAGCGTAATGTAACAGTTACTAACTTAATATCGAATAGCCCGGGCCGATAGTCCGTGTCGGTTACTTGGGGTTAAATATTACGAACACAGATAAACACAGTGCATGGTTTCTTTATTTTATTTTAAAATCATCAGAAATGGCGCGTCTAGGAACTCTCGTATCTTTACGCTGAAGCCAGTCTATTTAAGTCACTAAGCATACACCTGTCCACCACGCGTGTGTTAAGAAAAATCGATACTAGGAGAAACTGAATACACAGCGAGTACACACTGGTTTAACACGGATATGGCCCGCGGATATATGTGTCATAAAAAGGACATTACTTGGTGGTCAAAAACGGTAAATTTACAAGGTTTATAGCAAAATAGCAGCCGACTGGCAATTTTTCTCGGACCGATTTTTAAGACTAGTTTTCAAATCTCAATCGGTCTGAGAGTTCAAAAATCGGTCCAGAACCGGTAAACTGAAAATTTTAGAAGCCCTGGTATATATGTAGAGTCAATGGTGTGATCATGGTCATCAAATCTCAGTTGATATACGACATATGATGTTGTTGTTGTCCAAAATAAAATAACCTTTGGATGGCGTATCATTTCAGTACTCATATGCCGGTAGCCATGTACTAGGACATGTAAATTAATGCATAATTGTCCTCGCTAGCCTCATTTTATACATGTTCCTCATTTCTATTGCTCATAATACATTTATTTTTATTTTTACCCTAATCATCTGATTGCCTCCCGCAATGAACATCAAATTTGACTATTACTTTCTTCATCTAAATTGCTTGGCCCTAAATGATACTCTTTGTGTTGGTGGGTCGTTAAGCACCATTACCTTGCATTCTTGCCTCTACGCATTGTTCTGTGTGTGTTGTGCGGTGTAGTCCGGGGACTGGGGTGACGTAGTTACATTCTGTTAGAGAAAAGACAGTTCGCATGTGTCTCAGAACATTTAGTATTTTTTTGTTTTCCTATTTTAATTTCAATGTAAAACATTTAATGGAGATCAAGGTACATTCTCACCCGCCTGTATACGGATAGCAGGAGCCGGGCCCGAGTAACCATTCAGCGTTTAGTTAACTTTTCAACGAAGTTTTCATATTACCTGTGCTAATCATGAATGTATACGTTGGACACTACGGTGTTGAGCTTGCCTATGTCTTCAATTTCTCTTATAAATACCAATTTTGCGCACCATGATAAAGCGGTCTGCGTTTTAGCTAAGTCCCTTCTGATCGGTACTGTCCAGCGTAAGTGAGACGTTCAAACACCACATACGCTTCCATCATGGTGTGACGCATTCATTTTGATATACACATTTCTTTTTGGTTTGTTCATACAATGTTACCTTATTTCACCAACTTGTTCCTTAGCCATATTGTAAAACTGATCTTCTGCAGGAGAAGAATTCACATAAGTGTAAAAGCTTGTTTTCTAATCCTGTTCTCAATTGTATGTATATATATATCACTTGCCACAACTTGAAATAAATATTGTTTAAACTAAATACATGTAGGAATACAGTCGAGCACCAGTATCTCGAAGTCGAAGGGAGATCGTATTTTAGTCGAGATAGGACTAGGTTCGAGATAGCGATGAAGTGACATGGTCGAATGTTTTCTCAAAAAAATGTAAAATCATGTTACCCATCACAATTTTTGTTTTAATTAATTTACTGATAAATTTTAATCACCAATTAACTAATAACCAAAGGTAGTAAACTACCCAAGGTAGTAAACTACCCAACATTACAGGTGGCATCACAACTCTCGGTGAATTGCTTAAATGACCAGCGTGATATGCTTTTAATAATGAATTGTGTCAAACACTCAAACAAATCGAGGTGGAACTATTAAGCAAACAACCCGAGGCAGGTGTGAATTTATTTTGTTTTGTTTGATAATAGGTTTTGAAAATTAGTGTTAACCAAATCGATCTTGGCAGCCAGGCGCTTAGGTGATTTACCCAAGCGCTTATGTGATCGAGATAGCGAAGTGATTTTTAACGTATTTTTATACGGAGGGGACAGACTGAACAGTCGAGATAGAGAACATATACGAGATAGGGCATGTTCGAGATAGCCGAGGAAATTTATATTAAACAAATAAGGATATAATTCGGGACTTTAGCGAATCATCGAGATAGGCGATATCATCGAGATACTGATGTTCGAGATACTGGTGCTCGACTGTAAGTTAATACCGGTAACCAGTATGTGTGAGCCATATTTACATTACTCTATATTCTACGAATGATGACCTATAATATCAAGAAGTCCTACACAGGTAGGCATGTACTATGTACATAGGAAGGATGTAATGAGTCAGTATTTGTGAGTCATATAAGTATGGATATTAAACTATAATGTGATCAAAATCAATATGTTGTGAATTCATGATGGAACATATGTTGAGGTCATTCATGAGATTGTTTGGTATATAGAATGTATGTATATGTATCACAGTTATGATGGGCACAGTCTCTGGGGAATACCATACTGAGAATATACATATTGAGAATATATTTCCATTTATCAGCGATGATTATACAAGCAGTCATGCGGAAAGTGTTGCTGAAATAGAATATGCCTTATACAGACGTATTGTTATATGGGACAATTATTAAATATTTCAGTGTAATTTAAATGTATGCACATGGGTATATCCATTTGTGAATGTGAATAGTGGGTGGTGGTCGGGTGAATGAGACGGCGTAAATTAACGGTATGGGTTCCTCCTTATAGGAATCACGATTTGCCTGGTTTGGCCCTCCAGTACGTTTTTATCTTTGGCTCTTTTGTTACCTGGGAGTTGAATTGGGTTATTGCCCATTATAAAAGTAGTAAGATTATTACTGATCCTACTGCTTTTGGGAGGGGCCAAGTGATTCTGGTGTGGCGAGGACCTGGCATCAGATCAGGATTATTCTGATTTCAGGGCTGAATATATAGTTTGTTTATTGTAAATATTCAGTTCTGATTTTGGGATTTTCCCCCCATTTGTACATGTACTTGAACATGTACATGTACTTGTACAGGTAATATATGGGATTTAGTACTAAACCCATTGACCCGGCCTTAAATGACCTTAGCTGTTGATAGGCCGTTAAACCCCAACAAACAAACAAACAAACACTTGTGAATGTATGAATATTCACAGAAACAGAAACTGTAATACATACATACATACATACTGTTGTATTTTACATGAATTGTATTTTGGTTATAATTAAGTCTAAAGTGATTGAAATGTCATGGTACTTAGCCGCACACCAGCATATAACACTACAATATCTGACTGTAATGCGACCATGGCCGGCCGAACTATTGAATATGTACCAATCGCAATACGTAGTGTATACATATATGGCATTATAGTGCAATTTACAACGTATATGATAACGTAAGACTCAATAAAATACAATATGTAAAACAAACAGTACATATCTTTTAATATTCTGACTACAACGAGTGCAAACTAATTCGAGCATCACCAAGTGTATTATCAGCGATCTACTAGTCTGAACACATATGAATCTGTCATATAAAGAAATTTAAAAAATAAATGAAAAGCAACACACAATTGCCATACCACACTATATTAAAATAGCCTAAATGAGTCGACCATTTTGAATAAACAAAATTACAAATGACTTCAAAATCAAGTGTGTCCAACTTACTGATTTAACCGCCTAACAAAATGCAGTGATATACATAAGTAAAGCAAAAGTAAACATTATATTCAATAACTTTCAAGTTTTTGGAAAATATGGCGGCCATTTTGAATTAAGCACGCTCTTTAAGAAGAGCATAAATATTGATCTATATTTTTAATATCGTATCTCAGATGAAAATCAAACTAATATGTTCATATCTAGCTTAGTACCAAGATATGGTCCACCACAGCGTAGATAATGCTGCCTCATCTTGATGAATATTTGGCGTCCATCTTGGATTCATATGGATTTGATAGCCTCCATCTATGTTTAAAATTAATGCATGGTATCCAAAGGTTTTTCTGCATCTGTCCGATCAAGACACAAGTGCCTATTTGTTTTCATTCATCAAATCAGTACACATTTCAGGCTAAATATTGATGCTTGGCGGCCATCTTGAATATGTTGATACTCTTAACGATAGAGACGTCCGAGCAAACCGAATTGCTTTGTATATGCCCCATAAAACAATAATCACTAATAAAACGTACTTTATCGGATTGTTCTGTAATGTTATGCAAGTACATTTTGTATTATGAAAATATAGTGCATTTTGCACTCATTTGACCCATGTGCACTTAATGACCCCAAAAATGACCTTGTCCCACCTGATTTGATTGACCGACACCGGATTCGTGTTCAGAAAGATATAATGCATTGAATTAAAGTAGTCGTTGCTTTTGCTCTCTCGGGTTGAACAGAATTCATTTTATGGGTGCTTGCCCCCCTGCTACACCAGCTCTAAACATTACGAGTGCCCTCTACAGATATAATCATTTAGTACGGTAATATTTATACCACAACCATTGCTCCATGTAGCATAATAAAGGGGGTTGAATAAATGGGGTTTGAATATGTCCATTATGATTGCAATGCTTATTATGACAACTGTGTAGTCTAAAACCAGTCAATATTGAAGCTCATCGTAAATAAATCAGAGATTTAATCGGATACAATACCGAATCTACCTAGCGTGGACACCGCCATTTTACTTTGAATGACGTCGCTAGATTTGTGACGTATGGCGAGGGAATGACGTCAAAACATGACATCACGCACGTTCAAACGATTAAGTTTGGTATGCGGTACAAATTAAATACATGATTAGTGGTGGGTTGCAGGTGGGAGCACGCGATGGGTAATTTAACGATCGGGGTTCATCCTTACCGGAATCCCGACTGGAGACCTGGTTTGGCCCTTACATACGTCTTTGGCATTATGTATGTGACAGTTGAATCTGGTTATACCCCTTATGTGAGTATTACGATATTCGTAATCCTATTTTAGGGGATGGGGCCAAATGACCTTGGTGTGGTATGGACCTGGCACCAGGTCAGGTTATTCTAATTTCAGGGCTGAAATATATTTTTTCTCGATGTAAATTTCCGTTCTGATTTTGGGATCCCCCCCCCCCCCCCCCAATCAAACCCGTTTGCCCGGCCTTACATGACCTTAGCTGTTGATAGGCCGTTAAACACTAATAAACAAACAAACATGATTAGTGCCGTCGAATGTAAAATATATTCGGTTTCGCCCCGACAAATTTATAAAGCTGTCTAAGGCTCAACCAAATATATTTTATATTCGACGGCACTAACCATGTATTTTTATATGTTCATAAGCAAATGAGGCATGATAGTTTTTAATTATTTATTCTAAATTATATTTTTGACAGATTATAAAGAATGATCATTGAACATCAAAAAATAAATACAGAGAATAAATAGTAATGTCCGTTAACATTTTAAGGAAACACGGTTATCGCCCCTGTTGGAAATTTACGTCTGATATAAAATGTATAATAATGCCAATCAGTATCTGGGGTAATTGTGAATAAATGTTTAGTTAGCCAGAAAATAAATGTCATATTTACAAAATATACAAAACTATGTGTCTGCCTATATTATAACCTACTGAGTGGGCATGTACCTTTAAAGTTTAATAACTACCAATGGCATAAGCCCTGTTTCTGCAGTCACAGCCATATGTAAATCTCTTGTCATATCGCACTTGACCTTACAAAACAATTAATAAAATTACATTGCCTGACAAAGTTTACTTAAGTGCACCCAAGTGAATAATCCCAATTGCAGGTTTTCTGCCTTAATACCATGCATAGCTCCAGATGAGTTATGTGTCTAAAGAGCATTGTACTCCTCAATTTCATTTTCAATGCATATACTATTTTTATGCCACCGGGTTTCGAAGAAACGGGTGGCATATAGTCTTTGGACCGTCTGTCCGCTGTCCGTCCGTCCGTCTGTCCATCTGGCCGTCCGTCCGTCCGTCGCACTTTTCGGTTAACCACTTTGTCACAGTTTCTCAAATATGCGGCAGGTGGCATCCGCGTTCGACAGACGCATTTCTTGTTCCAAATGGTCTACTGAATTTATCACGTAAAACGGGTACTAAATGATTTCATTTTGTTATTTGTTACAACACAGCATATGTGTTGTTTTAACCCTTAGACTGCTACTCAACAATTGTCGTCTGTTGTTGCTTTTATATATTGCCTTATTTCTCAATAAAAACATGGTTTGACAGCACTTCAGAATCATTTCCAATGGAAATGATTCTGAAGTGCTGTCAAAGCATGTTGTAAATTATTATAAAGTGTTAAAGCATGTTTTTGATGATAAAAATGGAAAATATAAATTAAACAGCAGACGACAAAAAAAATAATATAGCGGTCTAAGGGTTAATAATAAAACACTAGGTTGGATATCTGGTATATTCAACAAGAACACTTATAACATGAGCGACCATGTTATAAAGGACACTTTGCGTGCATGCTAGTATTATTTAGGCAAACTACATGTTTGCAAGTAACACTTATTGTTTACCCTAGTTTCTCGACCAATGAAAGAACAGCATTTTGTCGCAATTAATCACATATTGCGAAACGTTCGCCAATATCTATTAAATTACTCATTAAATGTCCAGCCGCTATCTTTAGAACTGATTTTACGCCCTGTGTCATCAGTTCACGAGACGCAAAGCATATTACTGCCCACACACGCGGTCATTACTTCGTGTCACACCACCAATCACATCAGAGGTCTCCGTAAAATTGAGAGTAGTCAGCTTTTTTTAAAAAGTAGCCAGCTATATCGACTTCCCCTGGGGGGAGGGTACGAGTGAAAATAAATTAACAGAGCAAGAGCATAGCAATAACCCAATTCAACTCCCAGGTAACTAAAGAGCCAAAGATAAAAACGTACCTGAGGGCCAAACCAGGCAAATCGTGATTAATATAAGGAGGAATCCATACCGTTAATTTACGCCGTGTCATTCGCCCGACCACCACCCACCCGTGTTTTGTAAAAAAAAGAAGAAAAGAAAATCACTATTTTTTTTACGACATGAATTGTAGCTGGAGCCAAATGAGCGAGTAGTCTGCTAAATCACCGGCAGCCGGCACTTACGGAGAGCTCTGATCACATGCTAGTATAGGCAGAGCTTCACGAGTGGGCTGGTAAACATTAAGTACGTTATAGTTCACATATTGAATTTTTTAATAAATTTATTTCTCGCGAAATTAATTGATTAAAAATTCAATATATGAACTATAACTATTACATACAGTAATACACAGGCCCATAGCAGTGAATAACACAATGCCACGCTGGACTATTGAGCCGTGGGGGGTTCTAAAAATCAACATAGACCCTCAAAATTGTGTTTCCTGCGAGCATACTGATGACATTTGGTAAACATTCAGCTAACATTCTAACTAGCTCAAATGAGTGAATTTTCAATATTTTAGTCTTTTTATTCCACTTTTTGAAAGTCAATGAGTATTTTGTACTACCACTTGTTTTATCGATTCAGCTGAAATAATTCTGTAAAATACATAAAAACTCTAGTTATCTGGATCTCTGATTATACCTTGATTATCAATAGATTGATACCCAGTAAAAACCAGTACTTGTGGTGTATTGGCTGTATATATACTTACATTAGTACAAGGGAAATAACTCTTACAGTATTATTAGGAGAATACCACGTAGTTGTCGAAACTTAGACGGCGAGAATTGAACATTATTTTTTGTTGTTTTGCATTTGTTGCTTCGTTCTTAACACAAAACATGTTTACCGTTGGAGACGATTCTC
This sequence comes from Conchocele bisecta, assembly GCA_029237695.1. Lineage (NCBI taxonomy): Eukaryota > Metazoa > Mollusca > Bivalvia > Lucinida > Thyasiridae > Conchocele > Conchocele bisecta. The sequence goes on from CM055280.1 coordinate 34,135,521, forward strand.
ATGCTCTGTCAAATCATATTTACATCAATGCTAATCATACGACTGTTGGCTCATGAGGCTAACTGCTCTGGTGTGATGAGGAATTCACCAGAACATGTTATTCTATTCTAATTTAAGGGTGAATACATATTTTTTTTAGCCCATACATATTTTTTTCATCAAGAGAAATGGGAAAATTAACAACAGATGACACAATATACACCGACCTTCTATTTTCTCACTGTTGACAGGATGTTAAGCCCCAATCGAGTACAAATTCATATTACATGCTTGGTTCAATCAAACTTCCTGATTTCGAGTTCGAATTTGGAGAACATGCTCGGAAGGTTTGACAAGCACAGACACGCAAGCTAGACTGGCCATATGTCCCATTTTTCCAGTCACAGTAATGTTGTAATTTGCTGACCATTTGACCAACAATGAATACCCTGATTATGCCTCGATAAATCCACTCGCCCGCTTGTATTGGTGAGTGAATATTCTATCTAGCCTATTTCACCAACATTACAAATTATACTTTTCTAGGGAGTAATCATTTATTTTCCCCAAAATGCATTATGTTAAATAGAACTAACGACTACATATATTGATGATTAAAAGTATGCAGAATTATTATACTGCATTTATTACATTATCACAGCCAAAATGGCTGTGATAATGTAATAAATTCAGTATAATAAAAATTAATAAATTTATCCTTAGATTGAAAATTTCTCCCTCAAAGTATAACTTTGCCAGGTAAGTATACTTTGCAACGTTGGTGAAATAGGCTCCTGGTTATCATTTGAAGATACAGTCCAGCATAAACATTAAAACATTTATGAATGTACGAGTTGAAATCCAATCTTGATGAGTGGAAAATTAAGAATTTGTCGAGGCCCGTCTGATCTGGTTACACATGACACGTTAGCATCATCAGGGATTCCGCTGGGGAAAATAAAAAAATCGCCACTTCAAAAAAATAAAATAAAAAAAGGAATAACCAATAGGATAAAAATAAAAAATTGGGGATAAAAAATTACAATTTTGGGGGGGGGGGAGAAATGATTTTTTTTTTTCGATTTTTTTTTTCGAAAATTGTAATTTTTTATCGCCAATTGTTTATTTTTATTGCCAGCTAATTGCGAAAGTGGTGATAGCCAGCGGAATCCCTGCATCATCAGCCTGAATTTGAACACTGTATATTAATATGTTATTGTATTATAGATTGTTAAATTGTATATATGTGTATGTGAGAATTTTGCCCGAGTTGTCAAAATATTTAGTTTTGGCTGTGACAGAATGCTATTTTCTATGAAATCATCTTTTTTAATAGCCCTTCTGCCCACAAGTGCAGATAGAGAGTGGAGCTAGTCTTGTCATAGCCCAGTATCATTTTCATCCATGTATTCGTATTAACGGCCTATCAACAGCTAAGGTCATTTAAGGCTGGACCAACAGGTTCGATCCCACAGGTTAAATACGGGATCAAACCCATTGGCCCGGAAAAATGATCTTAGCTGTTGATAGGCCGTTAAACACCAATCAATAAATCAATCATAGCATACATACTGGGGTAAATTTCTGGTCTAAACATGTTTTCGTTCCTTTTTTCTCTGCACTTGTAAGTCGGGTTGATTTGATGCATCATACGTTTGTTTATCATCATCCATATTTTTTTTGTTCCTTAGCTCATTCAGGTGACCTACATTTTGAAGGTCGAAGTCAAATGATTGTTTATGTGCATGTACTTGATGACTTTTTGTTGAACTGAGGTAAAACACCATTTAATCAATAAGTACCATGTAACCTTGCAACTGCTAGTCATATTCTTAGAAACTTCTCATGCTCCAGATAAGGTGTGTTTTGGCGTATTTTACACACTTATTTTAGCCGAATACGCATTTATTATCAACAGTGGGAGTACAAAATACTCACAGCAATGTGAAAATAGACATTGATTGTCAACAGTGGGAGTACAAAATACTCACAGCAATGTGAAAATAGACATTGATTGTCAAATTGAGCAGTAGAAATACTGTAATAAAATTGAAAATTAAGTTTAAAGTTTACTTGGTAATATGTTTGCTTTTTGCAGCTCAACTAAGTAAATTTTCAACTTTATTACAGTATAAATATGTGATTAAGTAATAATACACTCAAATAAGTGAATGGTTAAATCATTAGTTCCCTATTTAATAATGCAGAAAATCAATAATCCATTTGTGAAAATAAAATGTGCATTTAATTTGAAATCAGGGCGTAGAATACTTTTTAGACACAAAGCTTATCTGGGCCCGGTTGCTCAAAACATCCGTTAGCTTAACGGACTGTTAAATCCTTAACTGAATGGTTAAAATCTCCGTTTTAACAGAGATTTTAACCATTCAGTTAAGGATTTAACAGTCCGTTAAGCTAACGGATGTTTTGAACAACCAGGCCCTGGAGCTCTGCTTCTTTATCCATATTTGTGACTGTGACTGGAGAAATGGGCTTATGTGTTTTGTGACCAGTGTAGATTCAGATCAGCCTGTACACCCGCAAAGTCTGATCAGGATCTGCACTGTTCACTATTCCATCTATGAAACACCAATCAAGCTTTTAGCAAGCAAAATAGATCGTTATCAGGCTGTGATATTTATTAAACTTGTTTACTGACTTCATAAGAAACTGTGCATAGCCTCGTTTCTTATGAAATCAGTAAACCTGTTTAATAATTATCATATTAATTCATGTGGGTGGCAGGTGGGAGCACGCGATGGGTAATTTAGCGATCGGGGTTCATCCTTACCGGAATCCCGACTGGAGACCTGGTTTGGCCCTCACATACGTCTTTGGCATTTTGTATGTGACAGTTGAATCTGGTTACACCCCTTATGTGAGCATTACGATATTCGTAATCCTATTTTAGGGGAAGGGGCCAAGTGACATTGGTGTGGTATGGACCTGGCACCAGGTCAGGTTATTCTAATTTCAGGGCTGAATATATTTGTTCTTGATGTAAATATTCCGTTCTGATTTTGGGATTTTCCCCCCAATGCAGCAGGTTAAAATGGGATCGAACCCGTTTGCCCGGCCTTACATGACCTTAGCTGTTGATAGACCGTTAAACACTAATAAACAAACAAACAAACATATTAATTCATCACTCGCGTAAGATCCTCTATGTCATTATCAATATGTTCATTCCACAGCCAACCAAAGCGGCCTGCATGCCCAAGGTCAAGGTCATATTACTTAGAAATTTGTGTCCCCGGCCTTAAATGACCTTAGCCATTGATAGACCGTTAAACACCAATCAATCAATCAATAGAAATTTGTGTTAAAGGTTTTGCCAAATCTTGCGGTCGAGTTTTCGGCTACCTACTATCTCTGCAACCCTAAGTCAGTTTGACTTGAAACTTCATATATTTATTTGTCATCAGGGATTCCGCTGGCGATCGCCACCAGCCACTTTCGCAATTGGCGATAAAAATAAACAATTGACGATAAAAAATAACAATTTTCGCCAGCGGAATCCCTGTGTCATCCATCATCCATATTTTCATTCTATGGCCGACTCATGCGGCTCCTGTGTTCATGGTCAAGATAAAATGACGTAGAATTTTGTATTAAAGTTTTTGAGGGGCTCTTGCATCAGTATGGCTGAATTCTTGTTACATGGAGTTGTCTCCCCTTGTTTGTTGGCTATGCCTCGATCGGTGTATATTATCACCTTCAGCTCTTTTGTTTTGTCATATTGTGTTGCTTATTGTTAACTCGACACAAGAAACAAATATTGTTGTGTGTTGTTGTTTCCGAAATCATTATTTCTCAACAAAACCATGTTTTACGAGCATGCATTGTTATCTCATATTCTAATCTGATGACACTGAATGCAGGACTCCAGATAAGGAATTAGTAATTGAGTATTGTCACTCCATCATTTCTGAAGCAATTGGGTATTTAAATATTTGAATTGGGTAAAATAAAATCACACTACTGTTTACACATCAACAGACAGCAATTATTGAATACTTTGCTTCGAAATGAAAACATGTCATGTCATGGCATTGCATTGGAATTGTCTCTCTGGAGACGATTCTAATGAAATACCAAGATGTGTTTTCATGGAAAATAAGAAAAATATGCTATATTTGTGGTCTGTTTATTGTTTTCTGTAGCATGATAAAGGTACCACAAATTTGTTATTGCTTTTTGATACTCGCTACTTCTGATTTCAATTGGGTTTTTGGCAATTTGAATTGGGTATTTACGTAAATACGCAGCTTATCTGGAGCTCTGCTGAACGTTTTTATTGTCTCAGTCACAATTCCGGCGTCATCAACAATTTCGGACGTACATTTTGGACGTGGCCAAATTTTCCATATCCCTTGATCCGTCAGTAGATCATTACCAAATTTCATCAATAGCTTTCTCACATTGATGTCTATCCACCCACTGTCATTCGGGTGGCAGGTGGGAGCACGCGATGGGTAATTTAACGATCGGGGTTCATCCTTACCGGAATTCCGACTGGAGACCTGGTTTGGCCCTCGCATACGTCTTTGGCATTTTGTATGTTGCAGTTGAATCTGGTTATACCCCTTATGTGAGTATTACGATTATTTGTAATCCTATTTGAGGGGAAGGGGCCAAGTGACTGGTGTGGTATGTACCTGGCACCAGGTCAGGTTATTGTAATTCCTGGGCTGAATATATTTTTTCTCGATGTAAATATTCCATTCTGATTTTTGGATTTTCCCCCCAATGCAGCAGGTTAAATATGGTCATTCTGGTGACTTTGACCGGCATTTTGGTGACCTCGACTTTTGTGTCAACTTTTATGTACAGTATGTCCAAATGTTAAATCTCTTTATCTGTTAGTCGGGTCGTTACTAAACTTCACCAATAGCTTCCTTCCTCACTTTAATGGCTATCCACCCAGTGTCATTTGTGTGACCTTGACCTTGGTGACCGTGACCTTCATGGCGATCGCCTCGCTTAGTGGGCGAGACACTCCCCGACAATCGCCTTGTGCTGAAAATAAAAATCAAGCAGACGACAAAATTTAATTCTCCATTGTATATGCATAGAGGTGTGCAGGTATACATGCACATTCTATAATTGTACATGCTGTTTAATTTCATGTTTCTGTACGATATCATTTAACCCTTAAATGGCGGGAAAATTAATATTGTCGTCTGCTGCTTGTAATATTTCCTTAGAAAAATATGTTCAATTGTGCATGAGAATCGTCTCCATTGGAGACGATTCTCATTCACAGTCGAACATATTTTTGTAAAAAAAATATTGAAAAAAATATAAGACGAAAAGCAGACGACAAAATTTATTTCTGTGTTTACGGTTAATCAAACAAATTGGTATACATGTACACGTACATATACATGTACACGTACATATACATGTACACGCATCACTTAGTTGTATATGATTTGTTATGTGATGATGCGAAATGAAATTAAATAAATGCAAGAAAACTACATTTTTTTCTTCTTTTTTTTTGTTTTCTTTTTTTTATATTTACTGGGTAGGATGACATTGAAGAGAATGTTTCTAGAAAGTCGTTCAATAGCTAGTCTTGTGTGAATGACACCTGACTTCCACTAGTTTTACCCTCTCCCCACCAAATCTATATTGCTTGTTTGAGACGGGTGTTTCATTGATGGAATAGTGAACAGTGCAGATCCTGATCACACTGTGCAAATGTAAAGGCTGATCTGGTCGCAAAACCCATAAGACCCATTTCTCCAGTTACAGCCACATATGATCTTCATTGCTATTGAAAGGACGTAAAACCAAAATCAGCCAAAATTCTGCAGTCACTGCCGCATATACATGTACCGACGTTTTAGAGGCATCTGGGAATGATTGGAGGGGCAGAGATCAGTCATGCATTGGTCAAACTGCTTACACTCTGTTTGGGTTACACTGGTCGCAAGCTCCATAAGTCTCTTTTGTCATAGTGGGTGGTTGATCGGGAGTATGTGAAGGGTAATTTAACGATCGGGGTTCATCCTTACCGGAATGCATGGTTTGGCCATTTTCAGCCTTCTGATACTTGAGAGCTAAATCCTGTTTTACCCCATTAAAAAGTAATAAGATTAGTGCTGATCATATTACTTTATGGGTTGGAGCTTAATGACTCTGGTGTGGAATGGACCTGGCACCAGGTCAGGATATTCTAATTTCAGGGCTGAATATATATTTTTCTGTAGATATTGAGTTCTGATTTTGGGAATTTCCCCCGTTATGGACAGGTTAAATACGGGATAGTCCAACCCGTTGGACCTTAGCTGTTAAATGACCATAGCTGTTGATAGGCCGTTAAACACCAATAAACAAACAAACAATCTGTTGTCATGGTGAGCTTTACATGTGGTCGTGATTGGAGAAATGGGGCTTATTGCTTTTGTAATCAGTGTAGATCCACACCAGCTTTCACATCCATGCAGTCTGATCAAGATCTGATAAGTGACTTTGGTGTGGTATCAACCTGGCACCACGTCGGCTTATTCTAATTTCCGAGCTGACTATATATTTATTTTTTTGTAAATATTCTTTTCTGATTTTAGGATTCCCCCCAATGCATGAGGTTAAATGCGGGATCGATCCCGTTGGCCCAGCTTTAAATGACCGTAGCCGTTTTTGCGAAGAATCTATTTCCGTGTCTAGTATCGATTCTTCGCGAAAACGACAGAAGTTTGGGCCAAAGTACCAAGACCACCAAAAGCAGCTTAACAAGACGCGTTTGATGCACCAAGTTTCATCAAAATCCGTTACATAATAAGGACAAATAAAAGAATATGTACTTTGAATCGGAGGAAATTATTTTCGTCGGTGCGGAGCGCAGCACCAGTAAGGTGGACAACATTTGCATCCCTACAGTCCATTTTCACTACACGATATGACAAAAACAGCACACCTGGGATTATTGATATCAATAAATACTGAACAAAAATAAAAACCTGCCCCATACAAGGTCGTCGTGAGGGGAGGTGTAATGTGTTCATATGAACCCCCTGTTTTGGAACCAGCAGGATTTGTATGCCGCACCACAATAGTGGATGGGCATTTAGTGTTATCCTTGTTCGTCTGTCTTCGTCCGTCTGTCCGTACATCACCAACCATGTACCGTTTAAACCGTACCCCGGGTCATGGCCTCATTTTCAACATAGAATTTCCCAATTTTGCCAAGTTTATTTAGATTTTTTATTCGACTCCCAGGTCATGGATTATCTCCCACTTTTCGACTTAGAATTTCCCGATTTTGCCTTGTAACTCGTAAAACTTTTAAACCATACAAGCTATAGACCTGTAACTTGACATGTAGCTTCCTTATGATGAGTACATGCGCAAAGTTTATTTCGATTTTTTATTTGACCCCCGGGTCATGGATTATCTCTCCCCCCCCCCCCCTTTGGACATGGAATTCACCATTTTGTAACTTGTAAAACATGTAAACCGCAATAGCTGGAGGCTTGATGTTTGGTATGTGGCTTCTTTATGTTGCACAAACTGAATTTCTACTATTGCTTTGACACTGAGCCTTGGATTATCTCCCCCTTTTGTATTTGGAATGTTGCCTCGTTTACTATGAAAGCGATATGTGGGGCATCCGTGTTCTAGTTTTATATACGGTAAATGAGGTCCGCTAAAGTCGTTTTAAGTGCTTGAATCGGACATTATATTATTCAAATGCCCCGCTAACAAATTTACCCATCTACATGCAATTAAATGTTCAGGTGCTAGTTGTTGTACAAACATACCCGAATGCAGCAGTTAACTTCTAGAAATCAAAATCGCCGTTTCACTAAACTTCATATTGATGCATTTACATTTATTGAGCATAGTAGTCTGGGTCAATTGCTCAGAATCCGGCACCTCATGTTAATTTTTTTTGGTTAGTGGTTTTGTATTCGTCTTCGATCCCACTTTCCGAAAAATCCGGGTGCCATTTTTTTCAGACACTTTCAAGGTCATTTCAAGGTCATTCAAAATCAAGGTCAAAATCCTGATATTTATGCCCTGAAACCGAGGAATTGGTTCATTTGAAGTGTCAATATCTTCGGTGGTATGCATCACAATAATTAAAAATCAACTACAATCAAGATATCTAACAACAGCTATCAAAGTCAAGGTCACAATACTATATTTTCAAGGTCACCGAAGGAAAACGGCAAAGTTTTCTTCTTTGCAGGCACCGGGGTGGGATCAACTGATCCTGAGAATAGTGCTGCAGTAGCCATTGCTTGTCGTAAAAGGCGACTAAACTGGCTTAACGATTGGGTTCATACTTTCCGGAACCCACTATACCGGATTTGGCCCTCATGTACATTTTTGGCTTTCTTGTATGTGAGAGTTGAGTCGGGCTATACACCATATATAAAAGTAAGATTAGCTCTAATCCTATTACTTTTAGGGGATGGGATAAATGATGCTGGTGTGGCGAGGGCCTGGCACCAGATCAGGTTGTTCTAATTTCAGGACTGAATATATATTTTGATTGTAAATATTGAGTTCTGAAGTTGGGATTTACCCCCCTTGGACGGGTGGATACGGGACTCGACCCCGTTGACCCGTCTGCGTGTACTCTCCCTGAGGCTTGTACCTCTATGTCAGAAAAGCGGACGTTAAACCCTATTCACTCACTCACTCACTCTTCTTTGTAGTACTGCTATAACAGTATGGTGTACATGTACATGTACATATATCGTTGAATTATTATCCTAGAAAATATATCTCTAGAGATCTGTAAGATAACGTTCTTTTTTTTCACCAGCCACAACAAAAAAAGGAACTTATTTAGTTTCTTACTAGTGGAGCTCATGATGGGCTAGTACATTAATGCACTCTGGTATGAACATAACGTTATCATTATAGTTCGGGGGTAATCGCCATGAATGCGGCATATCATGTTAATCTTTCTTCTCGTGGGTGTTTTATATTATAACCATATAGGGTGCAGCTTGCAGAAAATAAGGGTGTCATTTCTTTCCAATTAAGTTCAATGTCATTTCAAGGTCATTGAACTTCAAGACAAATTTTATGGTATATATACTTTTTAAACATATTCATTAATACATTTGGCATACAACAATTGTCAATATTTACATTGATATTGATAATAAATTTATTTATGAAATAGAAAAGCAGTCATCAAATGTCAATATCATAGCACGTCGCAGATATTGATACCTTTAAATTTAACAATCAAACAGCACATGCTTCGTATTCTTTGTCATAATTCCGCATTTATTAATCTAAAGTAAGCTTTCCGCAATAATACGATATGTTGAACAATTCGACAGTAACGTGGTTCCTGGCTACTGCAGAATTTGAAGCTTGTAAGATCAGTAGCCTATTTCATCAACATTGCAAAGTATACTTTACTAGCAAAGTATACTTTGAGGGAGAAATCATTTATTTTTCCTGAAATGCATTATTTCATATAGAACTAACAAATGCATATATTTCATGATTAAAAGTATGCAGAATTATTATACTGAATTTAGTACATTATCACAGCCATTAAATGGCTGTGATAATGTAATAAATTCCGTATAATAAAAATTAATAAATTTAAAAAAAAATTGAAAATTTCTCCCTCAAAGTATACTTTGCTACTAAAGTATACTTTGCAATGTTGATGAAATAGGCTACAGGTGAAATAGGTGTGAAGGAGTGTAAGAGTGAAGAGTAGGCTCATGGTTACTGTATTAATATAAATACATGTATTTCTAAAGAAAAATATATTCAGAAATGTATTTATGCCCCCTATGCGACAGCAAGGAGGCCAGTTCAAGGTCATGGAAAATTAAGAATAATGTAATATTGTATTTATCAAAAGAACAAAAACAGGATAAATACCATATAATGGTCATCTACTGAATATGTGTGTCAGGTTTCATTAATTAAAAGAACACTATTAAAGCACAGATATCTTAGGAAATGATAATTTCAATGTCATGCTTCATAACGTTTATAATTACTGATTGCTACCTATTAAGTTCAAGTAAATGCATATTCGAACGCAATTCATCATGACTCGTGCACGGCTATAGGCGATAGTTAATGTGTACGCGTGTCATGCTGCCACCACTGTGTAATGCGCCAGATATATGTTTTCACGGGTCCATTGGTCTCCTCTCTGTATCTTCTTTTCTAGTTTGGATAACATCACAGTCTGGTTAAGATTGAAAATCTAAGCATATATTATTCAAGGTTTCTGGTAATGTAGAATAATCATTATTAAGTTTTGGTGGGATCGTGCTCAGCTACTTCCATACAGGACCCACATTGAGATAGCATCCCCCATAATATATAACCGTGTCTAATTTCCCGAGTAAAAGGATATGTACGAAATCCAAATGAGGATGGATTCACTGTTAACCAGACACCATACTAGAGGAGCTATATAGTCAGCTTCTTTTATACTAAATATAGCACCAATTTATTATTAAAATAGCAACTTTCACATAATATATGTAAGGAACAATGCACTACAACGATATCTAGCTAACACATCATACAGATCAGCATGTATCCACAAAAGGCGTATTTACTAATGTATAATGGCTACCAGCAGTCTGTTGTGCCATCCGACTATGCACAATGATAGTTTATTGCATAAATCATGCTGGCTCTTGATAAAAACAGACAATCAATTTTAAAATACAAGCATGATGACAGATAACGATTAGCACATGATATGACATATTAGCATGCATTGTATACTTTCTCTACTGTAACGGATATCATAGGAGAACATGGCCAAGCCAACAATCAGCTCTGAATACAGAGCATTCTGACATATGCACTTCCATATATAATATAAGCTCATAAAATAGCATATATAATGGTTAAGTGCCTCGTTAAAATTGATGTTCTCCTAAATTGCGCATTTTATAGTATTACCATGTTGACATTATTTACCATGAGTCGACGGTCCATATGGTTTTCTGCTTTCTATTATACACATATAAACATGCGATGATTTTGCAAATAGACAAACAACCCAGTATTGTGACCTTCATTATGAGGAAGCTTATCATTACTGGAATGATTAAATTACATAAAATAACCAGTATCTGTTTCTAACTGAGTTCTAAAAATAGCATATTATATGCAAATACCATTCTGGGAATTGCTCTGCTTTTCTGAATGCATTGTATGTATCAGATTCAGCTTAACACGAATATTAATTTCACATTATGGAAAAGATTATATCATTGTAGCTACATATTCCATAGTTTGTATATACGGTACATTGTATTGCTGAAAACTAATTTAGTCCATGCAGGTGCCATGAATATCATCACCTTCAAAAGTGCTATATAACTCTACATGCCATTCATACAATACATAAGCAGAGCCGTATAACCAAAATATTCCCTGGTATGGGGTAATCATGAGCACTCTATAAACCTATTTACTATATGTGAACACCTAGTCAAGTGAGCAACTCCTTATGACCACAATGAACAGTATTTATATTAAGCATGTAGCAAATATGTGTAACTATTCCAGCTAAGTCATATCCTTGTGCAGCATGTTCACAAATTAAGGAGCATACAGGTACATCATCGAGTATGTGACATAATTTTCTTATGCTAATTCGCACCATGAGTGCTGGATTCTTTGATAATGAATATGTGGGTATAGACACAGCTAGTATGTTCGAACAAATGTGTATAAACATGTGTGTGAAGTGTGTATATATTTGACTAGCAACTCTGATGTAAACCATGACTAGATTCATAGAATAGTTGACACATATATTTCTGGTGTATTGTTAGAATCTTTTATATTGAACTCTTGGATTAAAACATCCACGTGAAGTTCACTATTTGACATTTCCACTGGTTTATACTTGGCAAGTCGTTTTATTTTGGTGGTCATTTTGAAAGTAAACATGATTTACGTGCTAGTAAAGACCATATTAGCAATAGCCGATCATGTTGACTTAGTTCACTTTCTTAATCAAATATATGGATGTGTTATTTTAGCCTGTATTTATAATACAAAATTTAAAGGCAGTTTGGCGGCCATTTTGAAATCTAAATGTGGTAAAGTATAAGAAACTGCATCAGTACATTTCTTATACAATACTTTGAACTACAACTATTGGTATATATACATGAAATTACGCTCCTACGTATCTTTTATACTAGCCTATTTGAAAATGTAGTCTTTTGGCGGCCATTTTGAAAACATAACCGCCGTACTTTGAAAATTCTTGTGTGATTCTGCTAGTAATATGCAGAACATATATTATTCCGATCTTCTGAGCAATTTATACGGTTATCAATTCAATAAGAACTGCAACTTATCATATCCCTATCATTATTCGGACACCAAGCATGTATGAAGTTCAATGACCTTGAAATGAGCTTGGCCGTGGTTTAAAAAAATGGCAACCGCATTTTTTGGAAACTTTATACATTCAAGTTTATAAAATCATCGGGTGCCAAAAATTTGTGTACGTATATGTACATTTGTCCCCGACTATAGGCTGCATGCAGCCTATGTATGTACAATAAATGTAAATCCAATAATTGTTTACAAGAAAACATTGGTAATATGAAATTTACAGACTCATAATGTTGCCTTACAAACATTTTAGTCCTACGAAGTTTAGTGAAACGGGCCCCTGGGCCAGATATTCGTTGCTTCACAACAAAATTTACAAGATATAAATTTAAATGTCAGATAAATACCTTTAATGTGTATGTTCTTTATTAATAATGTATTGATACAGCTTTGACAGCTTTATATGGCTAACATATTAAATACGCCGGATAACCGATTGCAAAAATCACTCTTCCATGTGTTACATTAAAGAGATGGGGTTAAATTGCCACCCTCGCGAGAGGTATGGAGCGGGGTAGCAATTTTGTTTCTAACATTCCACCCGCACCCAACGCCGCCAAAACAAGACACGCACATGTCATATATATGTGGCTGTGGCTAGAGAGATGAGGCTTATGGGATTTGTGACCAGCGTTGCTCCTGATTAAATAGAAAACTATGACAATATGTATTGCTTGTTAGAAACCAGGGCCCGGTTGCTCAAAGCTTCTGTTAGCTTAACAGACTGTTAAATCCTTAGCATCGCTAAGGATTTAACAGTCTGTTAAGCTAACAGAGGTTTTGAGCAACCGGACCCTGACAGTTGGAATGGCGAACAATGCAGATCCTGATGAGACTATGCGGATGCACAGGCGGATCTCGATCTACACTGGTCGCAGAAACCCAAAAGCCCCATTTCTCCAGCCACAGCCACATATGACGTAATACACACTACGACAACAGGTGGGTGGGGTAATGTGATTTGTAATGGGTATTTTTTATGTCACAGGCACGAGTCTTCCACCTGTGATCGCGGTCACTCAAGCGCTTCCCGTGCACGCTTTCGACCGTCCTGGTGAGTTGAGTGGTCAACACGACATAAAATGTTATCAACACATCCAGGTGGCATTTTACACGGACATTTCGACATTCGGTATGTATTATATTAATCATATGTATTGCTTTGTTATGTACCTCAGATATGTTCTGGTGATTATAGTCGCCGAGCTTTGAGTTAGTTTTCTACTATCTGCTCTCTGTTATTGTAAGTCATATTGGCTTGGAACTTCATATACGTTTCACAGGCACTTTGTGGTATGCACGAGAAAATCCTCTTTAAATCATACCCCAATTTTACTCTGATATTTAATATCTGAGTAAAATTGGTTATGATTTATTAAAGGGCGTTCATACCACAAAGTGCATATGATACGTTTCTGTGATCATCCATATTTCCGATTCATAGCCCATGCGGTCCCCTTTGCTCAATGTGAAGGTCAAATTGAAATACCTTGAAATTTGATTTATATGCTCCCTATGCGATAGCAAGTGGTGCATATTGCGTTGCTCTTGCGATTCCGTCCGTCCGTCCGTCCGTGTACATTTACGTCGAAATGTATATAAGAGTTTCTCCAACATGTAATAACTTCTATATTACGTGAAGGAGTGCTTCGGTACTTGAACACTTGAATCACCTGAACATTTGTCACCCACTCGCGCCACCATTAACACGACATTGACACTTGGTCACGTTCGAAATGTCGCTGAAACACTTAGCCATATTGGTGCGTCGAAAACTTTGTAAGAGTTTCTCAAACATGTAATATCTGAAAAGATTGTGTGAATGATTGTTTCGATACTTGGACACTTGACTCGCATGAACATTTGTCACACACTCGCGTAACCATTAACACGACCGTGCAATTTGTCACCTTCGAAATGTCGCTGAAACACGTATTATGCATATTTATTCCCCCTATGCCATAGCGAGGGATGGGCATATTGCGTTGCTCTTGAGGTTCCGTGCGTGCGTCCGTCCGTATGTCCGTCCGTGTATATTTACGTCAACAAGTTTGTAAGAGTTTCTCTAACATGTCATATCTTCAATATTACTCGAAGGTTTGCTTCGATACTTGGACCATTGAATCACCTGAACATTTGTCGCACACTAGCGCCACCATTAACACGACCTTGCCCTTTGTCACCTTCGAAATGTCGCTGAAACAATTGGCCATTTTGTTGCGTAGAAAAGTTTGTAAGAGTTTCTCAAACATGTAATATCTCCAATGTTACGCGAAGGATTGCTTCGATACTTGGACACTTGAATCACCTGAACATTTGTCACACACTCGCGCTACCATTAACACGACCTTGAGCTATGTCACCTTCGAAATGTCGCTGAAACACTTAGCCATTTTGTTTCGGGGCTTTGCCTCGTTTCTTGTTCTTTTGTTATGGTCCAGTATGCCAGGGTGCATACCCATGTTTTACAAACATAATCTCTAGTTTCAAAATGTGCGAAAGTTTTTGGATACCTACTATATCTTTGTAACCGTAAGTTCAATTGGCTTGACATTTCATATGCTTATTTGTCATCATCCATATTTGCATTATGTGATCCACATGTGTGGCTTCATAGCCAAGGTCAAGGCATTGAGTCCCTACTCACCTGCTCTATTTCCGTTTTACACGCAGCCCCTGTGCTCAAGATCAATGTAATTAGCGTCGAAATTTCCGGGTACCTACTGTCTGTGTAACTGTAAGTATATTTGGCTTTAAACTTCATATGCATATTTGTCAGCATCCATAATTATGCCCCTATGACATAGCGAGTGGTGGGCATATTGCGTTGCTCTTGAGGTTCCGTACGTCTTTCAATCCGCCTGTGTACATTTACGTCGACAAGTTTTTAAGAGTTTCTCCAACATGTAATATCTTCAATATTATGTGATGATTGCTTCAATACTTCGACACTTGAATCATTTGAACATTTGTCACACACGCGCGCCACCATTAACACAACCTTGACCTTTGTCATCTTCGAAATGTCGCTGAAAAACTTAGCTATTTTGTTTCGTCGAAAAGTTTGTTAACAGTTTCTCCAACATGTAATATCTTCAAATTACGCGAAGGATTGCTTCAATACTTGGACACTTGAATCACAGGTGGAAGACTCGGACCTATGACACCAACAAAAATGCCTATTAAACAATATCCCATTGCCCCACCCACTTGGTCTCGTACATTATAAACAGAATATGGTAATGTACGAGACCAAGTGGGTGGGGTAATAGGATTTTTTTAATAGGCATTTTTTTGGTGTCATAGGTCCGAGTCTTCCACCTGTGACTTGAATCACCTGACCATTTGTCACACACTCGTGCCACCATTAACTTGACTTTGACCTTTTGTAACGTCACAAGATTGCTGAAACACTTATCCATTTGTACAGTCAAGTATGCAAAAGGGGCATATCCATGTTTTACAATCATAATGTCTAGTTACATACATTGCGTTACAATACAACTAATTGCCTATAAAACGGAAAACGTGCTGCTAGCCTCAAATGTATGTTCGGTTCTTTACAAAAAAAGACGTCATTCTTCTAGAAAACATCTAAAGACGGGATACAAGACTAGTCATCGAGTGCTGGCGCTACAAGCCATACCATCGTTACAATACAGAACAACTCCGTTCGACCATGGTTGACGTGTTCAAAATGCTGACAGGAGTCATGGGCGGATTCAGGGGGGGATGGGGGAGGGGGGGAGGGGGGGCGCCGGCGTCTCCCCCCCCCCGGCGACACCCGGCGCACCACCCCCCCCCCCCCCCCCCCCCCCTCCCTAAAATTCGCCGAGTAAATATTGTTTACAAGTTACAAGGCACGTTTCTACGGTCGTTGTCTTATTGTTTCAAAATTTAAACGTTATCAATCCAAAATCATATAGTCAAGCATTGAAAAATAGTTAATACGCCTCCCCTAACCCGAAATCCTGGATCCGCGCCTGGGAGTGGACAAGGAAGACAGAGTTCACATGTTCAATCTGAATTGCGGTTCAAGAAACGTAGAGATCACATCATGAAACTACGGAAGAAACAATTGAGATTAGACATAAGAGCAACACATATTCAGCCAACGAATAATACACTGGCGGAACATGCAGCCTATCGGAAGATGTGCTTACAAATGAAATAGTGAATCAGTTAAATAATAACAAGCTGAACAGGAAATGGATAGAACATGATATTAAAGTTGAGCCCGACTCTTACATTCAATTCTCAAACTCGACAACCGGGCATATGTACACCACCAATATGGCCGAAACGTTTATGGTCTAACTTGACGCCTCTTGGACGACAGGTAATAGGTAAGATAACATGTAACTGTTGTTTTGAAGTACAATTGTATTTCCCAACATGTATGTATGACGTATTTCCCGCCGTTCCATCGAGCACCCCTTCAAGACACAAGACATGAGTGATAGTAGCATAGCATGCCCCTCGTCTATAAAAATGCCCAACCGAAACATATGGGGCTTAATTACGATAAACACAGCGACCAGTATGCTGGCACAAAGTCAGTGGCTGGCCATGGCTTTGATTTATGTGGAGGAAAACCTGAGTGTCCTGAGAAAAAACACAGCCAGCTTGCACGGAACGGACAAAACTGTCCAGACATAACTCAATACAGATATCGAGACATTGGTCCAGCTAATCGGGCATTGAATACCCACAGCCAACAGACAAGTTGCCCACCGATAGAATCGGAACGGAATTGGCACGGAATCATTGCCAACCCAGCTGGTTCAACTAAGGCGTGTCATATAGCGGAGTTGTCCGCGGGTATTCAATGCATGCGAGACAATTGGGAATAGAAATAATGCAACACTGGCCTGGAAATATCACACCAAAATCCTTCTCCTCATGCAGTTACGGATAAAATATCGGAGTGTCCATTATTATCACGCATATGATACGTACGTATGACAGTTATTGATGTAACCGACATGCATCGATTTACACTTTGATGCGTTAAACTTAAGTTTCCATATCTCTGACCAATCACTGAGATTATCCAAATCGTGTTGTAATAATTTACATTTATGTATACTTTCAACAGAGGTGAAGATTTATCGTGGCATCAGCAAATATATTCACAAACTGAGTAACAACGTCCGGAAGGTCATTTATAAATATCAAGAAGAGTGCAGGACCAAGTACGCTACCCTGTGGGACTCCAGAAATAACATAGAGCCAATCGGATTTTGCTGATTTATATACAACACGAGTTATGTACTCAGAACTACTTCTTAAGTACCAAATAACATGGCTGTTCTCAGGTATTTTTTATTGTTTATGCTGGCCATCGTCCATCAGGAATACACCATTATATCGCAGCACGACGTGAGGCTGTGTGCGTACAGGCGGACGATATGTGAACTAAAACCTCAAACCAGAAAGTGCTATATATTATATGTATTGGCAAGGGCGGCACGTAACCCGTAACGATTTTTTCTCGCCCAGTGGCATTTTGGCGCACAACGTGGGGCCATGACTGATTAATAATTCTATACAAATGTCAAAGACACAAAGGACACATTTCAACTTGACGGGGAAGGGTGTCATGACATGTAACTCAATATGAGGAGGAAGTGTATCTGTGCCCGGTTAGCTCAGTCGGTAAACTAGATGTCCTACTTCTGGGTCAGTGCACATCTCGCCCCCCCTCCACACACCCCATGTGTCACATCTAAACTATATTTGTATCGCCATTTGGCGACAACAATGTCTTGTGGCCGGTTTAGCTCAGTAGGTAGAGCGTCGGACTGCGGATCGGGAGTCCCCGGGTTCGATTGAATGGCCGATTCGGCGTGTCCTTGGGCAAGCCAACTTCGTGCTAGCCTAGTCCTATCGGATGGGGACTTAAATAGTCGGTCCCGACATACAAGGTCATCGAACCAGTGCCGTCGTTAAATCAAAGCAAAGCAAAGCGACATGTCAAGTATTGCCGTAAAAAGTTAGCGCGGGAATTAGCGCGGGATCAACATCAACAACAACAACAACAACAACAAAAGTTCAAGTGACGAAATCTAAACATGCTTCGCAATGTCAGTGCATTTACCGGTAGAAACGTAAAACGGTAATGTGGTACTTATGTTTGTTTTTGTCTTGCTATCGTTATTTTGTAGGTATGCAATTTATGGGGTCATGGAGGCCTGATGTTCGTCCATTGTTAACAGTACGCATTTCACCCTTCACAGACCAGTATTCGATTGTTCCAATGACCGGTCAGTCAAAATTATCTTGAACTACTAATTGATTAGCCACCAACCAAAGCCGCTGTGGAATGCCCAGTATGATGAGTTGTGTCCAGCGGACAAAAGTTTACCAGACCAAGAAAAAAAACATTTATAAAAGTAAAATTGATTTTGTGTGATATTTAACCATTAGAGACCGCTATCTTAATTTTGTTGTCGTCTGTTGTTTATTTTCCATTTTTATCATCAAAAACATGCTTTGACAGCACTTAAAGGTACATGACCATGCAGTAGGCACACAATGTTCTTTAAAGGAATTAAATAAGTGTATAATTATGTCACTATTCCACCAGTTCTAAAAATTACGAGTGCCCGCTATACAAATATAATCATTTATTTATGCCCCCGCCACCGAATGGTGAGGGGGGCATATAGTGTTATACCGGTGTCCGTACGTACGTACGTACGTACGTACGTCCTGAAACCTTAACGCTGGGTAAATGGCTTATAATTTCTCTTTCCTTGCTCGGATCTGCTTCACATTTCACACACGCATTGCTCCAATGGTCCTCTACTGCCCTATGACAAATCCACATTCGTCCCGCCCCCGATAAGCCCAGGGTCAAGGTCACAGACTTGGTGCTTTCGAAACCTTAACGCTGGGTAAATGGCTTATAATTTCTGTTTCCTTACTCGGATCTGCTTCACATTTCACACACACACACCATTGCTCCAATGGTCCTCTACCGCCCTGTGACAAATTCCACATTCGTCCCGCCCCGCCCCCCTAAGCCCAGGTCAAGGTCACAGACTTGGTTCTTTCGAAACCTTAACCGCTGGGTAAATGGCTTATAATTCTCTTCCTTGCTCGGATCTGCTTCACATTTCACACACGCATTGCTCCAATGGTCCTCTACCGCCCTGTGACAAATCCACATTCGTCCCGCCCCCGCTAAGCCCAGGGTCAAGGTCACAGACTTGGTGCTTTCGAAACCTTAACGCTGGGTAAATGGCTTATAATTTCTGTTTCCTTGCTCGGATCTGCTTAACATTTCACACACGCATTGCTCCAATGGTCCTCTACCGCCCTGTGACAAATCCACATTCGTGCCGCCCCCGCTAAGCCCAGGGTCAAGGTCACAGACTTGGTGCTTTCGAAACCTTAACGCTGGGTAAATGGCTTATAATTTCTCTTTCCTTGCTCGGATCTGCTTCACATTTCACACACACATTGCTCCAATGGTCCTCTACCGCCCTGTGACAAATCCACATTCGTCCCACCCCCGCTAAGCCCAGGGTCAAGGTCACAGACTTGGTGCGTTCGAAACCTTAACGCTGGGTAAATGGCTTATAATTTCTGTTTCCTTGCTCGGATCTGCTTCACATTTCACACACGCATTGCTCCAATGGTCCTCTACCGCCCTGTGACAAATCCACATTCGTCCCGCCCCCGCTAAGCCCAGGGTCAAGGTCACAGACTTGGTGCTTTCGAAACCTTAACGCTGGGTAAATGGCTTATAATTTCTCTTTCCTTGCTCGGATCTGCTTCATTTCATTTCACACACACATTGCTCCAATGGTCCTCTACCGCCCTGTGACAAATCCACATTCGTCCCACCCCCGCTAAGCCCAGGGTCAAGGTCACAGACTTGGTGCGTTCGAAACCTTAACGCTGGGTAAATGGCTTATAATTTCTGTTTCCTTGCTCGGATCTGCTTCACATTTCACACACGCATTGCTCCAATGGTCCTCTACCGCCCTGTGACAAATCCACATTCGTCCCGCCCCCGCTAAGCCCAGGGTCAAGGTCACAGACTTGGTGCATTCGAAACCTTAACGCTGGGTAAATGGCTTATAATTTTGGTTTCCTTGCTCGGATCTGCTTCACATTTCACACACGCATTGCTCCAATGGTCCTCTACCGCCCTGTGACAAATCCACATTCGTCCCGCCCCCGCTAAGCCCAGGGTCAAGGTCACAGACTTGGTGCTTTCGAAACCTAACGCTGGGTAAATGGCTTATAATTTCTGTTTCCTTGCTCGGATCTGCTTAACATTTCACACACGCATTGCTCCAATGGTCCTCTACCGCCCTGTGACAAATCCACATTGTCCCCGCCCCCGCTAAGCCCAGGGTCAAGGTCACAGACTTGGTGCTTTCGAAACCTTAACGCTCGGGTAAATGGCTTATAATCAAATATGCCTCGTTTTCTTTGGCTGCCAGCGGGGGCATTTGTGTGCCGACAGGCCACATTTCTAGTTAATTATCAATTTACTTTTAGTGACGCGCGGCGGTAACAGTCTATTTTGATAATGTGCGGGGACGACGACTTTCACATCCCGGCTTGCGGTGCGCATGCGCAGTATACTACGCGCGCCAGTAGGCTTCCCAATATGTAAACAAGAATATCAACATGTCGAAACGTCCAGGACGGAAATTGTATGAAACGGCGTCGGCCAAAAAAAAAGGCGACAGGCAGTACAGAGAGAGAGAGTGGTTAATATTGGCGACCTTATCACCAAATGGAAAGAGTTTCGTGGAGATTTGGATTTGGACTCGAACAGAGATTTTTCTTCTCAACTTCCGATACTTCACTGCGCATGTCAAAGATGTGATACGATTGACCGTGTCACGTGACGCGTATTGGTTAAAATAGCACGAGGTTTGAAAATACCCTTTCTGGTCGCGGCACATAAAATGCGATTTAACACCAATTAACACGCGCCGTAATTAAAAATAACTTGTTAGTGGGTAGACAAATGGCTCATATAAGGCATGACAGAAAATGAAAAGTAGTAGTACAGTGTAACCTGCTGCGTGGGCATGTACCTTTAAGAATAATTTTTAACATGCTGCAGGGGTGTAAAATTATTTGAAATATCACTTGCCCTTAAGGTCTAGTAGATGCAAAATCTTACTCGCCCTTACTGGTTTGCCACTCGCCCTTATATTTTATACAGATATTTCAATATTCACTATGTTCGCCATTAGTAGGCTATATATGCTACTGTAATTGTATGTTATTTGAAATCTATCTCCAGATAGACAATCCAACAGTTGTCATGGTATAATGAATAAATATTTATTTGTATTTTCTCGGCCTGTCGCTTCACCCGCTCTGTTTCCCTTTTCTCGTCATCTCCACCACCCGGACGACCAAATAGTGAGCGAATGTCGGTTTGCTTTGACATTTGCGAATGTTTTTTATAATCTATGACCTGTACAAAACAATTTTCATGATATTTCATTGCCTGGGCCAGCACATATGAAAATTTCAGACTACACAGCACACAAAATACTTTAAGTAGATGTTAAATGCTTAATAATCGAACAGGTTATGGGACTGTGAGTACATTAACCCTTTCAACACCACAAACCTCTATAGCAATATTTACAAACAGTGTAAATCCGCGAGCCGTCTCATCAGGATCTGCACTGTTTGCAAGTATTGCTCATATGTGTCAAAGAAAATCATCCCATTTTTAGCTCGCCTGCACGAAGTGCAGAAGAGCTTATGTCATACCCCCGGCGTCGTCGGAGTCAGCGTCGTCCACAAACTTAACGTTGGGTAAATGTCTTATAACTTTTGTTTCCTTTCATGGAACACCTTGTTATTTCATACATGCATTCCTCAGATGACCCTGTATCATGCTGTAGCAAATCCATGACCCACCACCCAGCCCTTACCGCAAGGTCAAGGTCACAAACTTAGCACATTTATAATCTTAACGTTGGAGTAAATGTCTTATAACATCTGTTTCCTTTCATGGAACGCCTTGATATTTCATACATGCATTCATCTGATGATACTCTATCGTGCTATAGCAAATCCATGACCCACCGCCCACCCAATCGTTACCCCAAGGTCAAGGTCACCTCTTAGCATGTTCATAAACTTAATGTTGGGGTAAATGTTGTGTAACTTCTGTTTATTTACAGGGAACGCCTTCATATTTCATACATGCATTCATCTGCTGATACTCTATCGTGCTATAGCAAATTCATGACTCACCGCCCACCCCTTTCCCCAAGGTCAAGGTCACAATCTTAGCACATTCATAAACTTAATGTTGGGGTAAATGTATTATAACATCTGTTTCCTTTCATGGAACGCCTTGATATTTCAAATATGCATTCATCTGATGATACTCTATCATGCTATAGCAAATCCATGACCCACCGCCCATCCCTTACCCCAAGGTCAAGGTCACAAACTTAGTACATTCATAAACTTAACGTTGGGGTAAATGTCTGTTTCCTTTCATGGAACGCCTTGCTATTTCATACATTCCTCAGATGACCCTCTATCATGCTGTAGCAAATCCACAACCCACCACCCAACCCTTACCCCAAGGTCAAGGTCATAAACTTAGCATGTTCATAAACTTTACATTGGTGTAAATGTTGTGTAACGTCTGTTTCTTTACACTTTGAACGCTTTGATATTTCATACATGCATTCATCCGATGATCCTCTATTGTGCTACAGCAAATCCATGACCCACCCCACCCCTTTCCCCAAGATCAACATCATAAACTTAACGTTGGAGTAAATGTCTTTTTATAACTTCTGTTTCTTTACAGGGAACACCTTCATATTTCATACATGCATTCATCTGATTATACTCTATTGTGCTACAGCAAATCCATGACCCCCCCTCACCCCTTTTGCCAAGGCCAAGGTCACAAACTTAGCACATTTATACATGCATTCCTCATGTGAATAGCTATCATGCTGTAGAAAATCACCAACTTAGTGTGTTCATAAACTTAACGCTGGGTTAAATTTTGTTTTCCTTCTCATTTCAGGGAGCGCATTGATATTTCATACATGCATTCATCTTAATATGTTATATCATGCTATATGAAATCCACGACCCACCTTCCACCACTGACCTCAATGTCAAGGTCCACCGCACACCCCTTATCCCAAGGTCAAGTTATATAATATTCATGTTTTTTATACAACTGTGACAAGTTTGAATGAAGGCTGCCAACAGGCGAGCTTCGTTGTCTTCTGACAACTCTTGTTATAATTGGACTGATGAAAATAAATCATTTTCTAACGAAAATCAAGCGATCTGTCTCATCGGAATGCTGTGTAGTTTGGAGAAAATGATATTTTCGCATGTGCTAACTCTGGCTGTCTGCTAGCACAATATTGCGTGTTTACACCGGAAGCGAACATTGACGTTACAGAATGCCATAAATTAATTATGGGCGAGTTTAAATCGCGGACGACAGGCGGCCTAGGCCCGGCGACCATCCCATAAATCAAGACACTTGCGCGATAACTCGCTGCACTAACTTAAGTGAAGATGAAACCGTGGCTGCGATGTCTTGCCAGATATATGTGACGGAGAATTTGTGTATTTCCCATTTATATTGTAAATAGGTAAGTATTGATAAAATTTCAATTCACGCCGCTTGAGTCGCGATTTAAACTCGTCCATAATTAGAATTGTTCCGGTTGGCGCAAACGCTTTTATTCAATTCAAAGTGTTTATGAAATGATCAATGGTATTTGATAAATAAACGGAGAACGGTGCATAACTATATATTTTTTTATTCACGATCAATCATCATTCATGGATCATCCAAAATTCACTCGACCCGTCGGACGACCATCTACACAAAGCTACTCGACCGAGACGATGACCAAGTCGCCATGGCGAGCGGTCGAGTGAAATTTTACACCCCTGAATGCTTTGACAGCACTTCAGAATCATTTCCATGGACAATTGTTGTGAGTAGCGGTCTATGGGTTTTTTAAGTATATCAGTAAAGAAGAAAAGCTAGCTAGCACGAGAAGCGCATATCAAAGGAAGGTAGTTGCATTGAATCTTAGAATTTTTAGCTAGAATATTTCACATTTAGAACTACGAAAATACTAAATGGTGATAAGAATATTTTTTAATGACCATTTAACGTTATAAATCTGCATTTAAATTTGATTTAGCGATTGGAATTTAGTTGTTTGAAGCGTTCAGAAATGATAAATTATATAGGAAAACGGGTCAGATTTCCCCCTTCACTCCTCGACCGGGGAGATAATTATAACCCGCAGGTCGCAAATCTTTTTATTATTTTTTTAGTCGGTCATTTGGTCCGGCGAATTCCGGTTTACCGTCGGACCAGCGGCAATTTTAACTGACCAGCGACTTTCGCAGAGACTGCTACTTATGAAAACAAAAAATAATAGCCTTACCGCAGTTGCGTACAAATGTTGTGGTTCAATGAAGCCAAGGTAATGTGTATATACAGTCACAATGAATGTTCACAGATGACATAAAAATGATTTGTGAGTTGTAAGACCAGCGCTCCAGATAAGATACGTATTTGCTTAAATACCCAAGTATTGTCACTCCTTCATTTCTGAAGCAATTGGATATTTTAATTGGGTAAAATAAAATCACACTACTGTATGCACATCAACAGACAGCAATTATTTAATAGTTTGCTTCGAAATGAAAACATGTCTTGGCATTTCATTAGAATTGTCTCCAAGATGTGTTTTCATGGAAAATAAGAAAAAAATTGCTATATTTGTGGTCTGTTTATTGTTTTCTGCAGCATGGTAAATGTACTACAATTTTTTTATTGCTTTTTGATACTCGCTACTTCTGATTTCAATTGGGTTTTTGCCAATTTTTATTGGGTATTTAAGCAAATACGCAGCTTATCTGGAGCGATGAAGACACAGAACATTACGTGTTGATATTTGATAATGAATGTGATGTTTTGTAAACGGAAGTTGTGCGACATACCAATGCATGACATGGTGGATGAATTGTGTGTAATTTCAGATTTTCTGCCCTCGGAACATGTCACAAGTCAACTGTATCCCAGCCTGGCGGGAAAGGTTCAGCCCAGGAGGCAGCGCGAGCCTTGACACCGGGTACCAAACTCCATGGATATACCGTGGAAAAGGTATGCACTAGCCAACAGGCCCATGGCTGAACAAAAAGGGAATCTCAAAACACACAAAAACGACAGGTGGAAGACCTATGACATTAAAAAATGCCCAACGCCTGGGATGTATTATGTTATACCTTCGGCGGGCGGGAGGCGTACAGAAAATCATTGTTGGAGCATACGTCATGTCTTCATGATACTTCACAGGTGTGTTGATATCAATTTGGCGAATACACCTGTTGAAGGCGGGCTTTGTCTGCCCAAGGTCAAGGTCACCAGTGCTAAAATAGATTAATTAATTTCATATTGTCCTGCATTTTTGTGTGTAATCAACTCCTCCGACAGGATACAATTCTAATGAAATGCCAAGACATGTTTTCATTTCAAAGCAAGCTATTCAATAATTGCTGTCTTTTGATGTGTAAAAAGTAGTGAATTTTAGCGCACCTTCCGAAGGAAGCCGTGCTTATGGCATACCCTCGGCGTCGTAGGCGTCCGTCTGTCTGTCCGTCCGTCCATCCGTCTTCAAAAATTAGAATGGCCTATATTTTCTGTTTCCTTACTTGGATTTGCTTCATATTTCACACACGCATTGCTCCAAGGGTCCTCTACTGCGCTGTGGCAAATCCACGTCCGTGTCGCCCCTTCTAAGCCCAGGGTCAAGGTCACATACTTTGTGCATCCCGAAACCTTAACACTCGGGTAAATGGCCTATATTTTCTGTTTCCTTGCTTGGATTTGCTTCATATTTCACACACGCATTGCTCCAAGGGTCCTCTACTGCACTGTTGCAAATCCACGCCCAGGGTCAAGGTCAAATACTTTGTACACTCGAAACCTTAACACGCTCTGGTAAATGGCTCATACATTTTCTTTCCCTTATCCAGCACGTTGTGTTTTCAAATGTGGCTCGGTTCCTTTGCTGCCACCAATTAAAATTTTGAAATACCCAATTGCTTCAGAAATGATGGAGTGACAATACCCAATTACTAATTCCTTATCTGGAGCCCTGTTGAATAATAAATCACTGTAAATTAACTGCAGGTTGTTGAGATTCCGGAGCTGTTTATGACGACCGTCTCGCTGAACCACGACAAAACTGGCGCCAAACATCTACACGTCGCTCGCGATGACAACAACAACACATTCAGGTTTAATGATCTTATCTACTTTTTAGTCAGAAGTGTCCTTCCATTATTGAAGGGATATTCACAATTTACACTCCGCCTGTAATAACCATAAATAATTGGACACCATTTGTTTTGGGAAACCCCTAACAAATTGTATCCAAATACATTGTTTTTGTCGCGCCCGCTTGCGGAAAGCGCGATATAGTCGGCACTTTGGCGTACGTACGTACGTACGTATGTACGTGTGTCCGGTTAAAGTTTTTGGTTAAGTTGTTTGGTTAAGATTTTTGGTTAAAGTTTTTGGTTAAGTTTTTTGGTTAAAGTTTTTCGTTATAGTATATCTCTGCAACTGCTTTGCCCATTACCTTGAAACTTCACATGGGTGTTTATCATCATCTATATTTTCATTCTACCCCCCTCCCATACGGCCCCTGTGGTCAATGTCAAATTACTTTGAAGTTTTTGGTTAAGTTTTTTGGTTAAAGTTTTTCGTTGTACTATATCTCTGCAACTGCTTTGCCTATTACCTTGAAACTTCACATGGGTGTTTATCATCATCTATATTTTCATTTTACTCCCCTCCCGTGCGGCCCCTGTGCCCAATGTCAAGGTCAAATTACTTTGAAGTTTTTGGTTAAGTTTTTTTATTAAGTTTTTTGGTTAAAGTTTTTCGTTATGCTATATCTCTGTAACTGCTTTGCCCATTACCTTGAAACTTCACATGGGTGTTTATCATCATCTATATTTTCATTCTACCCCCCTCCCGTTAAGTTTTTTTGTTAAGTTTTTTTGGTTAAAGTTTTTGGTTAAGTTTTTATGCCACCGGGTTTCGAAGAAACGGTTTTTTCTTTCATACCCCCACCACCCATGCTTTTCAATTATTACTTCATCCCACCACCCATGCTTTTCAATTATCGCTTCACCCCACCACCCACACAATTGAATTATTTTCTTTTGCCCCATGCTGTCCAGTGATTTCGCGTACTGATCTATAAATATTGCATATTCAGACCTACAACTTCATATGCATAATAACTTGCCATTTCGCCGTATTTCTACTAAATATTATAGGAATGAATGGCCTTTTTGTAGAATTTATCGGGGTATAAACTTGGAAAAGTCGCGGGAATACTGGACGAAGGCCGCAAGGCCTCGTCCAGTATTCCCGCGACTTTTCCAAGTTTATATCTCCGATAAATTCCACAAAAAGGCCATTCATTCCTTATAATTCCAGCATTTGAAATAAATTCATAAAGAAAATGTGTTTATTTTTCGTTTTCTTAAGAATTATTTTAACTGCGCCTGGCAGTTACGGAAAGTAGTTCGGCGTGAGAGTTTACTGGGATATAAATTTTGGACAGAGACTTGCTACAGACCAATGAAATGTTAGGGAATTGTGTAAATATTTTTGTGCTGGAATTATCATGCAATAAAACAAAAGTGCAACAATGTAAACGACCGCCATTTGTGAACTCACCTCGGGTATTCCCCGGTGTACTTGCGCAGTGCGATTTTAATGACACCAGTTAATTATATTTGACTATGGTGGCCAATACACGCCAACAGGAGTGTCCGTTCTACATTCAGGAAATGGGGGTCAATAAGTCAATAAGTGATAAATTACAGTCAGGGAACAAATTAATGTCAATATAATACATCCAGCGTAGATTATTACCCAGATTAAAGGAAGTACTCAAAATACTATGAACATCACAATGCAAAATTTACAACGTTTTAACATGTTTTTATTTTCATTTTATGTTTATGTTTTCATTTCGTTGTTGAAATTTTTATTTTTTTTGTACACTGTCTTACTCCTCCGAACAGATGGGACACCTAAATGTCATTTCTGAGGCGTTGTACTGGAGTACAATATATCAAGTGCACCCACATATTGCAGTTACAACACTGACCCCATTCTACAAATCGGAGGCGATCGTAAAGACTTAATTTGTCTGGCTGGAACTTCCCACACACAACGCATAGTTCGCCGTCTGTTTCCATTTCCACGGGGGCTGTTGTCACTTCTTTTCTTTGTTTCTGTATTGGTGCTTTCCCTGACGAGTTGGTGCGTGGGCCCTTGTGTTTCCGGTTTGTGGCTGACTGGCATTTTCCTGGTTTGTGGGACAAATGTCTCCTTCAGTTTGTTGAAATCTTCATGAACAACATTGTAACAATCCTGTTGTCCTTCCTCTCCTTCCTTGTAGCATTCTGTTTCACAGGCTCCTTGGTTATGGTAGGTGGAGCCACTGATACTGCAGATGGTGAGAAGGGAAATATCCCCGTCTTCCGGAAACCCAGAGCTCCAGATAAGCTGCGTATTTGCTTAAATATCCAATTAAAATTGCACAATACCCAATTGAAATCAGAATTAGCGAGTATCAAAAAGCAATACAAAATTCATGGTACCTTTATCATGCTGCAGAAACCAATAAACAGACCACAAATATAGCATATTTTTCTTATTTTCCATGAAAACACATCTTGGTATTTCATTAGAATTGTCTCCAAGGAGACAATTCTAATGAAATGCCAAGACATGTTTTCATTTAGAAGCAAACTATTCAATAATTACTGTCTATTGATGTGTAAACAGCAGTGTGATTTTATTTTACCCAATTACATTTTTGAAATACCCAATTACTTCAGAAATGATGGAGTGGCAATACTCAATTACTAATTCCTTATCTGGAGCCATGGGAAACCTGCCATGATATTCGGGACAACCATTGCACTTTTGTATGTTTTGGCAATGATCTCTGGAAGAAGCTCCTTCGTGAGGACACTGTTTGGGTTTGCATGCATGTACGTATGAAACTCGGTATTGAGGCCCTTCTTGAATGCGCTGAAGACAGATACATCTAGAGGCTGTAGGCAGTGGCTGCTGTGTGGTGGCAAAACAAACAGGTGCACCCCGTTGGCTCGGGCAGCTTCAATTACATCCACGTTGATGTGCGTTGAGTGGCCATCATACAAGAGAAGACAGGGTCGTACTTCTCAAGAGTGGATTTCAGTTCCTTAAAATAACACTCAAGCACGTCTGCGCTGACCGAATCATCTCTGGCTTTCTCCCTCTTCGTTGGTTGTATCATTGCCAGTTCTGGAAATCTGTTCAGGAAGCCAT
The DNA here is from genome assembly GCA_029237695.1 of Conchocele bisecta. Lineage (NCBI taxonomy): Eukaryota > Metazoa > Mollusca > Bivalvia > Lucinida > Thyasiridae > Conchocele > Conchocele bisecta. The sequence goes on from CM055280.1 coordinate 34,165,276, forward strand.
AAAACCAATGTTTAGTGGGTTCAATGTTTTTACCACAAGACCCTAAAATCCAGGGACGCGTCTTAGTGGTGTCATAAAACTAAATTCCACGACTGACAATGTGGATATATGGATATGTTCGGCCAGTGTAGCCGTAGATCAGCATTCCAATTTAATTAGTCTAGTCAGGTTCTATACAAGTATATTATTGAATAAATAATGCATACGACCATTATCGGACTTGCTATTTAAAATAAACACTTGTTTGTCACTAATCACTGTCAAGGTTTTCCATTGCTGACGCCATGTCGGCGGCATCATAACCCAGGAAGTCTCCGTCCTCGTCGTCGCTGTCCAACCAGTTGGGCTGCTCGGCGTCGCTCCGCACCAGACTCTGCTCGCTGCCACACAAGTCATTGCTGATGCCCGTGACCAAAAATGACTTCACAACCATCAGCGGCTTCTGCTCCAGGTTACCATATGCCGAGCGCAGCGAGTCGACGACAAGTTCCTTGCTGGCCGCTTTCACGCGTTCACCGGAGTCCCGTGCCTCCTTCGCCGCATCCCGCATGTAGCCATTCCACAGCTTACGGAGATCTCCCTTGAATGGCTTGTTGATGCTCACGTCTAATGGCTGAAGTTTGGACGTACATCCACCCGGAATAACTGCCATAACAGTGTTCCCTTTCCTAAACGCCTTCTTCACATTCTCAGTTAGATGTCCGCGAAAACTGTCCAATACACAGAGAGAGCGACTTTTCTCCGTGTACTTTAGGTAGATCTCACTGATCCACCTAAGCATTAGTGACTCGTCCATCCAGCCCTTCTGTTGTACCGTAACGATCCATCCAGGCGGGACCGGAAACTGAAGGGCGCGCTTCCCCTTGAAAATCACCATAGGGGGGAGGACGTCACCGTCAGCGCTAACGCTGAGAACAACTGTGAGATGACGTTTCTCGGCGCCTGTAGTTCTTATCAACACACTTTTCTCGCCTTTCGCGTTTACTGTTCTTCCATGCACAAGGTCAAAATACATCGGCGTTTCGTCCATGTTAATAATGTATTTGTCATCGAAGTCGTTTTCCGTCCTCTGCTCGGTGACAAATTCGTGAAAATTGTTCAACTTATCTTCGAGATCTGCCGGAAGCCGCTGTGACAATGATGTTTTAGCGCGTTAGGTCGTGTCGTTTCATGAATAATGTCGCCCAATTCCTGCTTGCTTTAAAGTTAGGATTGTGCGGATGTATCAGTGATGTCGCGTGTATACAAATGTCATCCACTGTAACGGCAATTTGGAGGTCGCGCTGCTGGAGGACATACTGACAGATTTCGATGTCTATGTGGCGTGGATACGTGAGTGGACGGCCCTCTTTCGGCAGACTGCCATTCTTATCGCCCACTTCGCTACTGAAATCTATCTTCTTCCAGTTCATCACGGTTGATTTGGGAATTTTGTAATGGTTTGCGGCAACACGAATGCCATTCACGGTGGCAAATTCAGAAACTTCCATTTTTTGTTTCATTGTAAAGTGCTTGTAGTGGCCACGGGTAGTTGGTGAATTTGTTGCGGAGGGTGTTTTCACGTGTGTGGGGGTGCTCACAGGAGTAGGCGGTAAATCCGGCACTTGTGTGGATGTTTTCACAGGTGTTAACGGTAAATCCGGCACGTGTGTGGCTGCTTTCACTGGTGTTAACGGTAAATTAAATCTGGCACGTGTGTGGCTGGTTTCACTGGTGTTAACGGTAAATCCGGCACGTGTGTGGCTGCTTTCACTGGTGTTAACGGTAAATTTAAATCCGGCACGTGTGTGGCTGGTTTCACTGGTGTTAACGGTAAATCCGGCACGTGTGTGGCTGCTTTCACTGGTGTTAACGGTAAATTTAAATCCGGCACGTGTGTGGCTGGTTTCACTGCTGTTAACGGTAAATTTAAATCCAGCACGTGTGTGGCGGCTTTCACTGGTGTTAACGGTAAATTTAAATCTGGCACGTGTGTGAGGGTGTTCACTCGAGACGACGGTTAATCCGATACGACGTGTGGATCGACATGCTGACGTTTAGCATCAGTGTCCTCTGACGACGAAACAATATTTCGCTTTCGTGGTCGACCGACCGGCCTCTTCACCACAGACTTTGGTAGTGGTGATGTTTTCCAAGCATTTGGAATCGCTTCCTCGCTAGACGTGAAACGTTTCACAAACTTATCCATGACGGAATGTAACAATGTATGAAGAACTGAATATTTTATTTGCAGACATGTTTGACGCAAACAATCCGCAACATCATTTGATTGGATTCCACGAACTACTCATTGTAGTTACGTTTTTATTGGCTAAGTGTTTTTAATTAGCGATTTGTTTCCAACGCTCACTAGATTGATTAACTTTGATTGGTTAATTTGATAGTAATCACCGATGATGTGTGGATAACGATGTTTGATTGGTCTATATTAACAATTTAGTTATGGTAGTAAAGCCTTCTTGGTTTGTCAGGTCATAGAAAACATGTTTGTTTTTGCTGATCAAGCTAATTGGACCAATACAATTTCAATAAAGCAGCTTCAAAAGAATTGAAACAAGCTATGACGGTACCCGATTAATACGAGTAATCCGCACGCTGATTAAGCATTTTGTGTAAAGATAACTGCCATGTGCCTTTCATATGAACTAATAAAGGATTAACAACTTAACAACTTAATTAGTAATCTGTTATTGGTTTGTCGTGTGCATAACGTAATTGTTTGATTTAATCGGTGAAGTCTTACGGGAAATTGAGACTTTAGAAATATGTGACTAATAAATGCGTTTGGTACGAAGTGGTCAGGGTGCCAGATTTTGTCCCATCGAACTCGACTTCCAGTTCACTTCCGGGATCGTAATATTTAGGACAATTTTGGCGATTACAACTTATTTTTACGCATTTTCAACACTAATTCACCGTCTAATCGTTGATGTATATGGATATTTTTTATTGCAATCATCAAATCACTCTACATTCGCAGTTTGGTCGAGATAATACTTTTTTAATTTGAAAATTAAATTGTTTCATTTGTGCACTCGGTAATTTCCGTAACATATAGTTCGGGTATTTTTCGATCATAAAAATGGGCGACATGCTTAGAAACGGAAAATAATTAAATTCAGCCTGTTATTGTACCGATATAGCAATTTCACAATTTCGAGGATACAAACTTTCAATATTAATAATTGGGACACCAAAAAAAATAATTAATTTATTTTATATTATGTATTGGGACACGTAGAATTTTATTTATTTTTTACTGTCCCAATACATAGGGTAAATACGGTAGTCGTAGTCCGGTAACTGTCCGACATCAATTACCGGTTGTACCTCGAATCAGTCCACTGGAGAGCCACGCCATGAATCATCCTAGCGATAGCTTGCAAAACCATAATGTTGTTGCCATGCTGTGTTCAGATCGCACATTTCATTAACACTTCGTCTGCTGGAAATGTTTTATTTTCAATATTTCTTGACAAAAACCTGGTTTTTGACAGCACATGAGAATCGTCTCGTCTCTCATCGTCTCTCATCTGCTGTCAAAACCAGTTTTTGTTAAGAATTAAAGCAAAAATGAAAAACATCAGACGGCAATTTTCGTCAGCGTAGGAAGGGTTAAACACAGACATTGCACTGAAAGCATGCACTGTGTTAATTTGTGTACATTACAAATATTTTCCCATACTGGCCCTTCAGGTCTGATGACAAAGTTATTCTGGAGCCTGTGGATTGTAGATGTCTTCTTTGAGAAAGTTTATGATTTTGGTAACAGTACTTGGTGTAATAATCCAATCATTGTCTGATGGTGCACTTAATGCATGTATACTCAACAAAACTAGAAACGTCCCTGTTTTATAGCCGGTGTAGCTCTGTCTATGTATGTACCACATGTTCAAAGTACATGTATTTTAAACCGTGGCGATGTTCAGAATACGATCGTGTAGAGTTTAGCCGTGACACACGGTTTACATAGCGACCAGTGACCGGAACGTTGATTTCCACTTTTTGCACGTGCACGCTATACTTGTCATCGATAAGGTGATTCAGTTCATGTCGTACCATTCATGCGATAGGGGCTATTCAGAAAATTAAAAAACTTTTTTAATTTTTCACTGTTTTCGATATGCCACGGCTTTCCGAAAACGAGCGAAATCAGGCAATTGGGATGCTTGCGGGTGGGATGGCCGCCAGGGCGGTCGCGCCTCGGTTTTGGTTGCTGTCGGAAGACGATTGATCGTCTTGCAGCCCGGTACCAGCAGACTGGGGCTGTTCACGACCGGCAGCGACCTGGTAGGCCTCGTGTAACGACGGCTAGAGCCGATCGTTACATTACGTTGACGCACTTACGTCAACGTCGATTGGCAGCCACAGTCACTGCTAGGCGATACGGTGTCTCAGGGCAGACCATTCGCAACCGTTACGTCGTAACGCCCAACCAATCCGGGCACGCCGCCCGTACACTGGTCAGATAATGACCCAACAAGTCACCGTGCTGCCAGACTGTTATGGGCGCGACGTCATCTGAACTGGAGAAGGGCTGACTGGAACCGAGTTTTGTTCACCGATGAATCTCGGTTCACAGTTAGTCATGCTGACGGAAGATTACGGGTATACAGGCGTAAAAATTAAAGATTCACCGATTGTTGCATTGTTGAGAAGAACAGGTTTGGGGGAGGGAGCGTAATGGTCTGGGGTGGGATCATGGGAAACCGGAAGACAGATTTGGTTGTTGTACAGGGCAACATCAATGCACAACGTTATGTTGCAGATGTGCTAAATGCACATGCCTTACCATTTATCCGTCAGCATGGTCCTGGTGTGACATTGATGCACGACAATGCCCCGCCCTCACGTAGCCAGGGTCACCACTCAATACTTACAGCAAAACAACGTCGACGTCATGCCATGGCCCGCGGTCTCCCCGGATCTCAATCCCATTGAGCAGATATGGGATGAGCTGGGCCGCAAAGCACGAGCTAACCATCAGATTGACAATGTTCGCGATCTTACACGGGCGTTACAACGGGAATGGAGGAATTTGCCCAACGCACTGGTATTGCGTTACGTCACGTCGATGCGGCGTAGGATCATTGCATGCATTCATGCAAATGGTGGCCACACTCGGTACTAACGAGATTTACTGAATTTGCCACATTACTTATTGAAATTCCATCTCTAAACATTAAGTAACACATTTCTGAGTTTTTGTGATTTTTGATTTTGACCCCTACCGCCCTTGGCCGGTTATCTCTCGAATATTTAACAAGATATCCAAATGCAATTTATTGGCTTTGATACAGAAATGAATGAACTTGTTTTTCCATTTTGATTTTTAAAAGTAACCCTTTTGGTTTTTGATGAATCTTTCCTTAAACATGGAGGGACGTTTCTAGTTTTGCTCAGTATATATCACCTTTGGCATATGGTGTACCATTTAACCGATTGATGGCTTCTTTCCTCGCTGTTTCCATGTTTCCTCTGAATTGTTCACTGTCAAAGATACCTTCTTCCAGCTCACTTTCATGTGTAGCTCTTGGAGATATGACCCCACCCTGAGACAGCGCTCTTCCTTCTGCAAAATGCACACGTTCTACTGAATGTCTTTTTGATGATCCTTCAGCGTAAGGAATCGGTTTCAACTTGTCTAAATCATATAATTTTCTAAGCACAATTGCTGCAAACATGGTCAGTTTGTTTCGCGGTCTCTATCTGCACCAGCATCGACTGTTATCGGTAACTGTGTAACTAAACTGCCATCTTTCTGGAAAAAGTCTCAATGTCTGCGAATTGAAAGAACAAAGAGGAGCTCATTGTTGACAAATTGTTCACTTCTCCCAGAAATGGATTTGAACTAATGAAACCACACTGCCCGTTACATGACTTTGGTACACTTGAACACCCCCTAGTTGTACAATGGTGTCATCAATTGGTGTATCATTCAACCTAAAAAACTGTAGAGTAGTTATTTGCAATGATCTTTGAGTGTCTTTGTCCCAGTCATGATCTGAATAAGTCACTTTTGCCCACGACTTGCTAGGGCACTGAACCACCTCAACATCACAGTGAACTAGAGCCTTGCCATCCATAGCAACACCCTTTCAATTGGCAGTCATAATTCCCTGGATGAAGTAGTTTACGTCACACTGAGCAGTGTTCATTGATCGATGTCTTAGTATTACTATCACTTGTTGGCTTTTTGAGACAAATACCTGGGAGATGACCACGATAAGTTCTGCTTTCGGTCAAATCCCATTAGTTATCATGTATCATTTATCACTTGTATTGGATGAATACAATATTGTTTAAAGTAAATACCTGTGTTTACATTTTTAGCTCACCTGAGCGAAGCTCATGTGAGCTATTGTTACCGCAATGTGTCCGTCGTCCGTCGTCTGTCGTCCGTCGTCCGTCGTCGTCCGTGAACATTTTCAAACGTTGTTAAAATGGTGACCCTGGGGTCAAAAATCGGCGTGGCCCGTGGGGTCAAATTGGTGTCAAATTTTATTTTTGACCGAATATGGTCATTTCATATATCAAATTGAAGGTATCAATGAGGCGATTACTCTGGTGCATTTTTTGTCGAAATCGGATTGTAATGTCATCCAAGATGGCCGCCGAAAGGTCGAAAGGTCGTTCTTTTATTAGAGATTTCAAAATTCTTCTTCACATGAACCGCTTGGCCCATGGTAGCCAAACTTAAAAGTTATGGTCCATGGGTGAAGCCTTTTCAGATTTGTTAAAATGGAGGTCATCGCTAATCCAAGATGGCCACCGTCTAAAAATAGCATAAATTCTTAAAAAATCTTCTTCTCATGAACCGCTTGCCGGATTTCGACAAAACTTGGTAGGAATGATCGATGTACATTGCTCTTTCAAAGTTGTTAAAATGGTGACCCCGGGGTCAAAAATGGGCGTGGCCCGTGGGGTCAAATTGGGGTCAAATTTTATTTTTGACCGAATATGGTCATGTCATATATCAAATTGAAGGTATCAATGAGGCAATCACTCTGGTGCATTTTGTGTCGAAATCGGATTGTTATGTCATCCAAGATGGCCGCCGAAAGGTAAAAAGGTCGTTCTTTTATTAGAGATTTCAAAATTCTTCTTCACATGAACGGCTTGGCCCATGGTAGCCAAACTTAAATGTTATGGTCCATGGGTGAAGCCTTTTCAGATTTGTTAAAATGGAGGTCATCGCTAATCCAAGATGGCCGCTGTCTAAAAATAGCATAAATTCTTAAAAAATCTTCTTCTCATGAACCGCTTGCCGGATTTCGACGAAACTTGGTAGGAATGATCGATGTACATTGCTCTTTGAAAGTTGTTAAAATGGTGACCCCGGGGTCAAAAATGGGCGTGGTCTGTGGGGTCAAATTGGGGTCAAATTTTATTTTTGACTGAATATGGTCATGTCGTATATCAAATTGAAGGTATCAATGAGGCGATCACTCTGGTGCAATATTTGTCGGAATCGGATGATTATGTCATCCATGATGGCCACCAAAAGGTCCATTTATTCAAGATTTTTAACGTCTTTTTCTCAGGAACCACATGGCCGATGCTGGGTGAAGCATTTTCAGATTTTGTAAAATGAGAGTCATCTCTTAATCCAAGATGACCGCCATCTAAAAATAGCACAATTTTTTTTTAAAACACATGAACTCAATGTCACATTCTCCTCTGGTGTTCATGGAGTCAGGTGAGCGAATTAGGGCCATCATGGCCCTCTTGTTTTCCGAGTGGGGTCTCTTTCGAACGATAGTAGGCGGCACTCAAGGAAATGTTAATGCCATATACTTGTTATAAAATTGAAACACACTGTGGCATATTCATCCATGAACCTTTTTCAAAAATAAAGTGTCACAAATGAGACACGGCGATAAGCTTACATCCTGCTCCTTGCAGGCGATCTCCAGATTTCATTTGAAATTTATGGTCTTCACTACCGGTATTTGGCATTGCTGCTCTTTCATTCACCCAGTGGTCAAGATTTTTTTGTGATTTAACAAGACTTGCTTTCAAAGAGTCTCTTCTAAATTTAACCCCGCCTATACCAGTTTTACAAAGGTACTCCACGGACGTTAGTTTCACAAGAATTGACTTTAAAATATTTCTGTCTTTTTCTGTAGCACATTGTAAAGATGGTTTTATTAGGTTATTCAGTTTTTGTGACACGTCATTACGCGAAAGCTCTTCCCTTGATAGCCAGTCTAGTGAGTTCACTGTTTTGTCCAATTAACACTGTTGGGCTTATTTATTATAAATGAAACTATGTTGTTATCATCTACTCTTTTGTACACAAGAATGACAGGTAAATGTCTCATAAATACATCCCGAACTCCAGATGAATGGTACTTGAATTATAGATATTCTTTTACCACATCTCGAACAAAGCCATATCACTGTCTTCAAAATGTTCAAACACACTGTTGGTACATGGTTCCACCAAATTTGACCCATCTATTAGCTCAGGTAGAAGATATGCTAATTTTTCAGCCTTGTCTCTTGAAAATCGTTCAGACAATGCATTGAAAAAACGTTCCTTCTGAAGATCTTTAGCATATATGCCATAATGGAGTAAAGCCTAGCGAGAGAAACCATTTGTTCTTTTTCTAATGTCTCTACTGCAATCAACAGAGCACAGTACATGTATTTCAATCTTGTATCGAATTTCGAGTTCCAATTGTTTACAATTTTCAATAGATCCTGAACTGCATCTGCCCACGTTTTGTTACAACACTCCAGATCATACCACATAGAATTCTTGGATGCAGCTGACCGACATCCATTGCGTATAACATTATCGTTTTTCAATTTCTGTTTGTACTGTTTGTATAATTTGTAGGTGTATTGTTGGATGGGAGCTGTTAGTTTTTTTTCTGGTCTGTTGACAAACAATCCTATACATACATACAGCCAGTATCGGCATTGGCACAGAGTTCGTTGATAACATGTGCAAATATGTACATTTCTGTGCGTTCCTGAATACGCAATAACACCTTGCAGATCTTTATGTTTCACTGTATCATCAAATGTCTGATTGTCGTCTGTATAGTGAATGTGTGCATCAAGCAGCAGCTGGTTTCCTTTCTCATCGATCAGTAGAACAACTGTCTTATCCGGTTTCATTGTGAATACAAGTGCTTCCTTTTCACCTCCTAGTACTGATACTCTGTACTGGTTTGCACACACTTTGATTGGATTGCTCTCAGCTTCATCCAGCAGAGGGTGCCAAAATGTATCGGTCTATTCCATTTCTCACATCTAGCAGGCCCATATCTTGTGTTTCGTATTTTCTTACAACTTCTAATAAGACATTTGGAAAGTTACTGCATGCACTAGCCTTATCAATTTCAAGGGCTCCTCTCGTAAAGTTGTCCGCAAATTTTAACGCAATGCCTGTGCAAGCATTTGTACCACGACTTCCCTCTAACAGCCCAACGGTGTTTTGGCATACATTAGCAAAATATGTTTTGCTCCTAGCCATGTTTCATAATGTTGAGTTTGGGCTAAACTTGGTTTTCCATTTGTATTTAATTCTGGTTGTTTAGTGGAAGGCTCTGTGGCAGTTTGTATATCCGTATATTTCAAACTTGGTAAGGATTCCTTTGTCATGCTCATTAGTTGCTCAATGTTCTCATCCGTTTCCGGTTGTTCACCATGTTCAATACACCGCGTTGTTGGTGGTTGTGCATTGTGTTTACTCTCATTTGTCATGGTTATTGGCAAATCCAGAGAATTATCACAAGTCGATGTAGGTACAATATTTGTGTCAGATTCTGGTGGTGGTATTTTTTGTACTGCTATCATTGGTTGATCCACCATGTCCAAAGTGTTGGTTATTTTCCTTTTCTGCGACTTACATGTACGTTGCCTTTTTCTGGTGATAATTGGCATATTGTCAGACTCACAATCTGTGATAACTTGTTGATCAGGATTTCGTTGCTCGGAATTGCTAGACTCCAATGTTTGTACTCTTGTGATTGTTGATTGTTCAGGCTCGCTACTAGAAGCCAGGGTCGTTGATTCTATAACTTCAATATCACTGTCATTGTCAGCTTCTTAATTGTGCCTTTTTCAGTTCACCAACAGTTTTCAATTTCGGTTTTCGTCCCCTCTGCTTTTCAAACCATTTTTTCTGAACTTTATTTTGCGGTCAAATTAGTCAAAATTCTTAAATATTTATGCATTACAAAGTCAATGTCTTGATCAATTTTCTGAATGTGTTTTCTCTTGAACGCTTGTCATCGACAGATATTGTGCTGGATGAAATCCTCCCGAGTTAATTGTTCAAGTACATTTTCCCTATCCCGCCTTAGAGCATTAATGTCACATTCAACTTCCTCTGATGTGTCAATGTATAATTGAAATGGATTCTCGTCCATGGCTACAGTTTCCTTTTCAAGCAACTGTTCTCCAAACTGTAAACATGCTCGTCGTCTCTCGCCACCCTCAGACCGGCTCTTCTTTATCATTCCTTCCATGTTCATTTTCCGAACATTTTGTTGTACCAACTCCAGCACTAGCCTCATCAATTTCAAGGGCTCCTGTCCTAAGGTTGTCCGCAAATTTGTGTGCAATGTCTGTGCAAGCATTTGTACTGCGGCTTCCCTCTAACAGCCCAACGGTGTTTTGGCATACATTAGCAAAAACAAGTGTTGCTCCTAGCCATGTTTCATAATGTTGAGTTTGGGCTAAACTTAATTTTCCATTTGTATTTAATTCTGGTTGTTTATTGGAAGGCTGTGTGGGCAATTTGTATATCCGTATATTTCAAACTTGGTAAGGGTTCCTTTGTCATGCTCATTAGTTGCTCAATGTTCTCATCCGTTTCCGGTTGTTCACCATGTTCAATACACCGCGTTGTTGGTGGTTGTGCATTGTGTTTACTCTCATTTGTCATGGTTATCGGCAAATCCAGAGAATTATCACAAGTCAATGTAGGTACAATATTTGTGTCAGATTCTGGTGGTATTTCTTCTACTGCTATCAATGGTTGATCCACCATGTCCAAAGTGTTGGGTATTCTCCTTTTCTGCGACTTACATGTACGTTCTTTTTGGTGGTGATAGTTGGCATATTGTCAGACTCACAATCTGTGAGAACTTGTAGATCCGGATTTCGTTGCTAGACTCCAATGTTTGTTCTGTTGTGATTGATGATTGTTCAGGCTCGCTACTAGAAGCCAAGGTCATTGATTCTATAACTTCAATATCACTGTCATTGTCAGGTTCATGAGCCTTTTTCAGCAACAGTTTTCAATTTTACAAATTTCTTCGGTTTTTGTCCTCTTTGCTCTTCAAACTCTTTTTTCTGAACTTTAAGTTTGTGGTCCAATTAGTCCACATCCTTGAATATTTATGCATTGCAAAGTGTCTTGATCAGTTTCTGAATGTGTTTTCTCTTGGAACACTTGTCATCGACAGATATTGTGTTGGATGAAGTCCTCCGAGATAAATGTTCAAGTACATTTTCCCTATCCTGCCTTACAGCATTAGTTTCACCTTCAACTTCCTCTGATGTGTCAATGTATAATTGAAATGGATTCTCTTCCATGGCTACAATTTCCTTTTCAAGCAACTGTTCTCCAAACTGTAAACATGCTCGTCATCTCCCGCCACCCTCAGACCAGCTCTTCTTTATCATTCCTTCCATGTTCATTTTCCGAACATTTTGTTGTACCAACTCCAGCGCTGTATCGTTCCAATACACCAGCCATGCCCTTTTCATGTGTGCTTGTGACTCGATAAACTGGTCACTGTAGACCTTAAAACCGATCCGTCGTAGTTCTGAGTATCGGGGAAAAAACAATGCAGCACTGGATTAGTCCGTATAGTGTATGCCTGAATATAAATGCCTTGGGAATTATATGTTGTAAGAAACATGCCCCTCTGGCATGTTATGTTGTCTGTAATACTGTTTATTTAAGCATATATGGGATATTTGAGCATATTAAATAAGCAAAAAACATGAGTGCCAAAGGTCACAATACACCCGTTGAGGCAAGGCCAGTCAATAAGGGGAGATAACTCATGTAGAACTCTAACAAGAACTGGCATCGTTAAGCGAAGCAAATCCCCTCGCTGGCATCCTTAATAAAAAGAAATCAAGTCCTCAGTGACATTGACCTTGGGTTGTAGAACGTGTGTCGTAGTCAAAACAAAGCAGCATCCCTAGACTCACAGTGTGGCCAAATATTATCAAAATATTATTGAAATAAGAAAAAAACAAAACAGTTTTGCTTTACAATCAAGGTGAAAATTAAGTCCTGTGACCTCATCCTCATACGTGGGTCATATTATGCAAAACAAAGCACGATCCCTAGACACACATAGTGGTTAAATATTATCAAATGCGGTGAAGCGGTTCACGAGTTATTGAAAAATGAAAGGTGTTACTAACGTACTATCGGCGAGGGGATAATTATTGGGCGGACAAGGATACAGAGTACGAAAATTAAAAATGGCTGCCATGGGGAATAAGTCATCGGAAATATTTGAAAATCAATACGCATCTTGCCGTGATAAACATGCATAAAAATGTCCTCCAAGGGGAGAATTTCATTGGAACTTTTTAAAAATGAATAGGCTTCTTTGTCTGGCCATGATAAACATGTATACCAAATTTGATTACGTTCCGTCGTAGAACTCTAGTTATAGCATGGACAGGCTGTGCCCGCCCGTACAAGGATAATACATAATAAGTCCCGTTTTTTTCAAACGGGCATATAAAAAATAGAAATTATGCCACATCCGATAATGGTGCTGTGTTAATTTTCAAAACCGGTGGCCATCTTGGATTTGGCGGTCATATCAGATTTGGAAAAATTGCCAACCTATTTTTTTAAACCTTTGACATATAAAAATATCAAAACAAGTCATGCATTTAAGTTTGCTTTTAACAAGCAATTACAGCAGCTTACAAATCCTGCTTACACTAGTAAGAAAGGACGAACAGAACTAGAATTCCATAACAAGAACGACAGTCACTTCACGGCTGCAAAGGTTCTGACTTTGACTTCTAAAAGTGTGACCTTAACCTTGGACTAGGCATGAACGTGACACATCATCATGGCAAACAATAGTAAATCCATTCATCGGTTTAGAAGATATAGTGCGGAAACAAAACTCTAAACTCTAACTGACATTGACCTCGGACATAGCACATTTGTGGCAAATTATTTGAAAATCAATTCATCGGTTTAGAAGTTACAGCACTGAAACAAAATTTTACCTCAACGTGACCTTGACCGTTCAAACGTGGGTATTGAACACGACACATTGTCTCCCATGACAAACAGTTGCGGCAAATTAAATGAAAATCCATTCATCGGTTTAGAATATATAGCGCCAGCAGACCCACCGAAATACGAGCCGACTGCTATATACCCCTCTCCCTAAACTTCGTGTGTGTGGGTATAAATTATGACATTACACAGGCAAGATCATGAAAAATGACACATTTACGTATACGAATACAAAACAATATAAACATTTCCCAAAATAGGATATTAACACTAAATTTACTGCATTTATAGATAGTTGTGCCATTTGGAGCCATTAATTGCGCTATGAGTACGGTATGATCAGAATGAAAAAAAAAGTAACAAAACAATTTATTTTTTTTTAAAAAAGAGGCATGATGCCCTCACAAAAAAAAGCATTGCAAGGCGCCATTCTAAAACGAGCTAGGAAAAACACTTAAAAAAAAAAAATTCATTAAGAAATCAACGTGAATCATGTAATAAAGAAGCGTGCAATATCCATTTCAGCGTTGCGTTTCGAACGACGCCGATGGATAGTACAGGGGTGCCCCACATTCTGGAGCACATTGTCCTGTGTGGGTCACAGAAGTACCCGGTCCGCGATCCCTTCTTCAAGATGTTGAACCGATCTCTTGCCACGTTCATGAACGCTTTCACAGGTAATAGGTCATTTAACCCTTATTGTCTGAAAACCTAAACACACACATTTCCACATCTTTCTTATTTCTTCTTGAAAGTCTATGTTTTTACACTCATTTTAATTAACTCGACAACACGGTTAACCATTTCACCCCCAAGTAACTGGAATTGAATTTGATATGTTAATCTTGCAACCAATCCATTCAGACTAGTCCATTTATGAAAAGGGGATGTTTTTGTTCTTAAAAATATGAAAATTACTGAAAAAGTGCAGATCCTGATGTGGGTGGCAGGTGGGAGCATGAATAATAAGTAACAAATTTCGACCATATTTCCGCGAGCAATTGGACGATGTACCCATCCTCGACACAGAATCTTTCTTATTTATTGTTGAAAATATATGTTGTCACCACTCATTTGAACCGTCTCGACGAGACGGTTAAAATGAGTGGTTACAACATACACATTCGTTGAATAATAAGTAAGTTACAAATTCCGACCATCTTTCAGCGAGCGATTGGATGATGTACCCATTCTCGACACAGAATCGTAAAGACTGCAACAACCTACTGTCTGTATACGTAGATGCTGCATACTTCCATATCTTTCTTATTTATTGTTGAAAATATATGTTGTCACCACTCATTTGAACCGTCTCGATGAGACGGTTAAAATGAGTGGTTACAACATTCACAGTCGTTGTATAATAAGTAAGTTACAAATGTCGACCATATTTCAGCGAGCGATTGGACGATGTACCCATTCTCGACACAGAATCGCAAAGACTACAACAACCTACTGTCGGTGTACATGGACGCGGCCTTCTATCCACAGCTCCGGGAATTAGACTTCCGTCAGGAGGGTTGGAGGCTTGAACATGAGGATCTCGATGACAACAAGTCGACGCTATGTATCAAGGGCGTCGTCTATAACGAGATGAAAGGAGCTTTTGTGAGTTGAAAGTTAAATGCAGTCTCCGCGAAACTGCGAAAACTTTACAGGACATTCTTTAAATTTTTACCAAAAACATTTACCAGACCGAAAAAAACATTGAAAACAATAAAATTTTATTTTGTGTGATATTTAAGAGCTTTTAAATATATTAGTCATGTAAGGCTAGCTAGCGTCATAAAACCAGAAATGGGCATACCAAAGGAAGTGGGGATTTTAAGCTCGGAATAGAAAATTTAAAAAAAAAATTATTTTATTACTTTTATAGTCGGACCTGAGGAAATTTTACTGGACGTGTCTGTCGGTCCAAGAGACTGTAAATGTGTCTGTAACTTGGTAAATGTCTCCAGCTATATAGGGTGTCATCTATAACGAGATGAAAGGAGCGTCTGTAACTCGGTCTATATCTCGGGCAAACACAAGTTTTGTAGCGTGATTCAGTGTATAGGTAAATGTAACCTAATATATCAGATGAAGTCTCCAGTAGCCTATTTCACCAACATTGCAAAGTATACTTATCTAGCAAAGTATACTTTGAGGGAGTAATCATTTATTTTTCCAGAAATGCATTATTTCATATAGAACTAACGACTGCATATATTTGATGATTAAAAGCATGTGGAATTATTATACTGAATTTATTACATTATCACAGCCAAAATGGCTGTGATAATGTAATAAATTCAGTATAATAAAAAATAATTAATTTATCCTAAAATTTAATATTTCTCCCTAAAAGTATACTTTGCTAGATAAGTATACTTTGCAATGTTGATGAAATAGGCTCCAGGTGTATGTATTTATTGGCTGAAAGTGTTACCTTCCTGTTATTGTGATTACCAAAGTCAATATTTATTTTTAGAGCAGGTTAAATGTCTCGGGTGGGGGGGGGGGGATGGGAGAGAGGAGTTAATCAGTCAGCTGAGGTCAACTAAATACACACAATTTGTCGAGTGTCTTGTTGTAAACAGAAACTCATCATTTCACAGCCCAACATCATTATTTGACATTTGACAGTCGAGCTCGGAGGCGATATACATGCAGGCATTACAGAACTCACATATAGGTTGACAACGGTTGAGGAAACATTTTGTTTTCATAAGTCATATACCGCAGACGAATTGCAATATCTTTATGAAAAATATTTACAAAATTTACAATATTTTCCGTAAATAACGTCGAAAGTTGATGAAAGTTTGAGATCAAATGCGGAAAACTTTCAACTTCATTTATAGAAAATATCACGGTTTCTCTAAATATTTTGGCCTCATATGTTGCCAATATCCCTTACAGTCGAGTTCGGAGGCAATATACATGCAGGCGTTACAGAACTGCCTGATGCCAAGTCATACGTACGGGGTCATCTCCGGGGGCAACCCCACTAAGATCCCTGACCTCACCTGGACACAGCTGAAGGACTTCCACAAGCTACACTACCACCCCACAAACTCCAAGTAAGGTCAGAGCCAAATAAGAATGGTATTGACTTGTTCATTGACAATTGAGGGGGTCAGCGGAATAATGTTCTCCTGTGTTTGTTAGTTTTCATGTACCACAAAACAAAATTGTGGCACAATGACATAGTCGCCTCCCTGTCCATCTGTCTGTCCGTGATTTGCGTTTAAAGTTTTCAGGTACCCATCATCTATGCAACCACAAGTCAGATTGACTGGAAACTTCATATATAGGTATTTGTCATTATACATATATACAGCGTGAATACAGAATACGTTTCTGGCATATAAAAACCTGTCAAAAATAACAAGGTTAAGCGATCTATAATAATCATATTTAATTGTCAAAGACATTGCACATTCTAATGCACTCTATAAATATCACGCAATCTGATTGGCTGATGGTCATACATTATAGGTATATCATTGTTGATGAACGGTCGCAAATTATTTCATATGATAGGTCGGAAAACATGTTTAATGGCTCCGCTAGCGCGTCGCCATTAAACAGATCTTCCGACCTATCATTTTCTGATATACGCCGCAAATTTCAAAATTACAATACAGTTAACCCTATATTACAATACAGTTAACCCTATATTACAATACAGTTAACCCTATATTACAATACAGTTAACCCTATATTACAATACAGTTAACCCTATATTACAATACAGTTAACCCTATATTCTACATGTTTACTTTTTTATTATGTACAAATATTGAAATAGACAAAATGTACTTAATTCTTGTGTCGTTGTCAAAGAATCTTTGATACAGCAGTCTGGTAAAGATGGCGAACAGTATCAACTCTCATCATGTGTGTTTTGACTCTTTGCTGTCGCAGGAGAAATGCGCCTCATGGGATTTGTGACCAGTGTAGCTCCTGATAAAATCGCACACTTCTGTAGCTGGATAACAATCTATATTGCTTTCTAGAAGCATGATAGGTCTTTCATTGATGAAATTGCAAACAGTGCAGATCATGATCAGATTGCGGATGCACAGGCTGATCTGGATCTACACTTGTCGCAAATCCAATAAGCCTCACTCCAGTCACAGCCACATGTGACCTTCCACTATGCGGAGGGATGGGTTGTGACACCAATTCAGAGGTTGTGGGTTCAAACCTCACCTAGGGCATCAAAAAATACTTCCATAGTATTTCCATCCCACTGGTCTGTCAGATGAGGCTTAAACTGTGTCTATATGACCTTAGCTGCTGCTGGGACATTACACCCTTTCACTTTCACCTTTTCCACCATGCAGATTCTACACGTATGGCAATTTCCCACTGAAGGACCATCTACAGTTCATTGACGAGAATTACCTCCAGAAGTTCGACAAAATCAGCGTCGACACATCAGTTCCTCTGGAGAAACGCTGGAGCTCAACAGTAAGTGGAGAAAATCCTCACCCAGGGATGGGCCATGACCTAGGAGATATGACATTGGACTTCAATACTGGAGGTTGTGAGTTCAATCCTCACCCTAGGGATGGGCCGTGGCCTAGGGGATGTGGCATTGGACTTCAATACCAGAGGTTGTGAGTTCAATCCTCACCCTAGGGATGGGCCGTGGACTAGGGGATATGACATTGACTTCAATACTGGAGGTTGTGAGTTCAATCCTCACCCTAGGGATGGGCCGTGGACTAGGGGATATGACATTGGACTTCAATACTGGAGGTTGTGAGTTCAGTCCTCACCCTAGGGATGGGCCGTGGCCTAGGGGATATGATATTGGATTTCAATACCGGAGGTTGTGAGTTCAATCCTCACCCTAGGGATGGGCCGTGGACTAGGGGATATGACATTAGACTTCAATACTGGAGGTTGTGAGTTCAGTCCTCACCCTAGGGATGAGCCGTGGCCTAGGTGATATGCTATTGGATTTCAATACCGGAGGTTGTGAGTTCAATCCTCACGCAGGGCATGAAAAATACTAACATAGTATTTCCATCTCACTGGTCCATCTCTATATGAGCTTAGCTGTTGCTGGGATATTTAAACACATTCACTTTCACTTTACCAGGTATCTTGCAGCACGTTGACTGAATACAAACCGAGAAAGTAAGCTGACCCGATAACGTATTGCTGTATCTGGCATTGCAGTGATGCTAATACAGTGTATGATGTTCCCATATAACCTCGCGGTTGAACTGACTGTGACATAAAACCTCAATCAATCAATCATCCATATAGGCGCAGTCCCGTATGTATATAACTTTGTTGTCAAACAGACATAAAGGCCCAATCAATCACACAATCCCCCATTCAGGTGCAGTCCCATCTGTATATAATAATAATAATAATAATAATAATAATAGACTTTATTTAAAGAGGGTTACACATTTAGTTATAAACTATGACTGATGTTGAACGGACATAAACCTCAATAAATCAAAAATGCCCCCAGACAGTTGCATTCCCGTCTGTGTATTTGACCTTGCTGTTGAAGGGATATAATCAATCAGTCAGTCCCCCAACCCCTCCCCACCACAGACCGATGCATTCCCGTCTATAGACCTTTCTGTTAATTTAAACCCAAATCAAAATAATCAATCAATCAAACCGTGTTGATGTTCGTTGTGTTTGCAGCAACGTGTGTCCATCGTGGGCCCACCAGACCCGATGGTGCCTGACCAGGACAAACAGTCAATCTTCTCCGTCAACTTTCTTCTCAATGAGTAAGTCGTGCGATTCTCTGTCTGGGTCATTATACCCCCGGCATACAAAGGTCGCCCGCCCGCCCGTCCATCTGTCTGTTTGTCCGTACGATTTGAATTAATGTTTTCAGGTACCCATTATCTCTGCAACCGTAAGTCGGATTTACTTTAAACTCCATATACTTCTTTATCTGCATCCATATCTTCATTCTATAGCACAGCCTTGCAGATTTCATGCCCACGGTCAAGGACCAGGTGGCGGCTAGGGGTATCATTGAGCCCTTGCACACTTGCTCTAGGTTTTCTGACCTCCAGGTGAGGATTATGTAAGTTAAGAAGATTGGTTGAATGGGTTAACTAACCCTTGTTATGAGCCAGCTCGTCGGGATCTAGTGTTTGCCAGTGTTGACTTTGTGGTCTGGAGAGTTGAAATATATATAGTCAGTCTTACATGAGCGATGATTTAATACAAACTTATGATTTATTACACAAATTTCAGACCTACCAAAACATTTTAATGAAACAATCCATAGACTTTGTAAAATGTACGTTGACCAACATAATTCCAGCAAATTTAAGCATGTAAATGCTCTGACAGAAACATGTAGAATCACAGCCCCCTTGTGTCTCTCATTGTTTGCAGCATCACAGACGAAATCTGGATTATCAATCAAGAAGTTGGATTGACCGAGACTGAGCACAGCTCAGCCTCGGTCAATCCAACTTCCTGATTTCAAGCATGAGATTTTAGAACATGCTCACATTGTTTGCAGCATCACGGACGTGGAGGAGAGCACCACGCTGAGTATCCTGGGAACTTTACTCACCGAGGGAGAGAACTCTCCATTCTACCAGGCATTGTTGGTCGACGACATCGGCTCAGATTTCTCTCCCCTGACTGGGTAGGTGCTCGTCAGAATTTTAACCTGTCTGTTATTGAACTGTCTCATGGTTTTGTGGACTACATTGTAAAAATGACATTGCCAACCTCTTTACATAAGTATGAGACAATTTCATGCTGAAGACACACTACATTTTACTCATAAAAGATCAGTTTTATGCCCCACCACGATAATGGAGGGGGCTTTAGTGTTACCCTTGTCCATCTGTCCCCGTCCGTCCGTCACGAACCTTGTAACTTGTAAAACTTTTAAACCGTAGTAGCTACAGACGTGAAACGTGGTATGTATCTTCCTTATGATGAGTAGATGCGCTAAGTATATATAGATTTTTTATTCGACCCACGTGTCATGGATTATCTCCCCCTCTTCGACTTCATCACTATTTTGCCTTGTAACTTGCAACACTTTTAAACTGTAATAGTTGGAGGCTTGATGCTGGGTATGTAGCTTCTTTATGGTGTGTAGATGCACAAAGTGAATTTCTACTTTTGCTTTGACACTGAGCCCTGGATTATCTCTCCCTTTCGGACTTGGAATTTTGCTTATTTTACTATCAAAGCGATAAATGGGGCATCTGTGTTCTATAAACACATTTTCTAGTTTTCTGATGAGACTTTAAAACCGATGTCGCGTCTATATGACCTTGGTTGTTGCTGGGACGTGAAACACTGTCACTGTGCTCCAGCTACCAGGGCTTCACGAGGGAGAGCATGTTCTCCGTGGGCCTCAAGAACATCAAGGAGGACGACGTGGACACCGTCAAGAAGCTCATCTACATGTGCATCGACAACGTCATCAAGTGAGTTCACACTTAACTCATCTACATGTGCATCAACAACGTCATCAAGTGAGTTCACACTTAACTCATCTACATGTGCATCGACAACGTCATCAAGTAAGTTCACACTTAACTCATCTACATGTGCATCGACAACGTCATCAAGTGAGTTCACACTTAACTCATCTACATGTGCATCGACAACGTCATCAAGTGAGTTCACACTTAACTCATCTACATGTGCATCGACAACGTCATCAAGTGAGTTCACACTTAACTCGTCTACATGTGCATCGACAACGTCATCAAGTGAGTTCACACTTAACTCATCTACATGTGCATCGACAACGTCATCAAGTGAGTTCACACTTAACTCGTCTACATGTGCATATAGCGTCTGTGTGTATGTACGTGCGTCAGTAACACCTTTCATTTCTTAATAACTTATGAACCCTCCACTGATTTGAATAATATTTGGCCACAATGTGTGTCTATGGAGGCTGCATTGTTTCATATACGTGCCATGGTCAAGGTCACTGAGGACTTTTTACTATCAAAAGATGCCATCGAGGGGATTAGCTTCATAATAAAGGTTTCCTTGTTTAAATATTTGAAGTTGTGATGTCAACAGTCACACACTCGAGACTTCTTACTATGCCCTTTTTCGGTTCACGGACTCAAACTGTCTGTTCCACATTTTTATGCCGACTTTTGGCTATTAAACACATTAAAAATATTTCAATGTAAGTACTTTTTCACCAATAACAAAAAAGTGACCCTCCCCAAGTTTGTTTGTTTGATGAAATATCACATATTGATTTTATAGCGATAAAATGATTTTCATATGGGAATTTAACATGGGTGGAAAAGAGGTAGGGGAGGAGTGAAAAAAACTAACAAATTTGGAAATTTACTCCGAAACATGGCTAGATACCTTGGAAATGATGTAACTAAGAAAACAAGTTAAATTTTGAAAATCGGTCCACAAATAAAAATTATTAATAAAAAATGGGCGTCCGTACGTACGTCCATCTGTCCTTAACGCTCGGGTGAATGGCTTATAATTTATGTTTCCTTGCTCGGATCTGCTTCAGTTTTCACACACGCATTGTTCCAATGCTTCTCTACTGCCCTGTGTCAAATCCACATTTGTCCCGCCCCTGCTAAGCGCAGGGTCAAGGTCACAGACTAAATGGCTTATAATTTCTGTTTCCTTGTTTTCAAATGTGTCTCGTTTTCTTTGGCTGCCAGTGGGGGCATTCGTGTGCCGACAGGCCACATTTCTGGTTTAAGTATTGTAATATTTGTATATTATTGGAAGTGATACACCCAAACCAAGTCTGTAATCTTGAGAGATACTTGTTTATTCTCCGATATGAACTTCTCGTAATAATGACCGCAGACAAATTAGTTCACCGGAAAATAAGTACAACTAAACGCGGCGCATGCACACCAACAATACACTTGAGGAACATCGGACAGGGGGTTTTACAAAAGTAGTTGCACAACACTATTTATAGCACACAAGTTTTCCAGCATTAATATACCCTCACATTGTCATGTGATGTTTCAGAACCGGGTTTGAACAGGAAAGAATCGACGCCCTGCTGCACAAAATAGAACTCAGTTTGAAGCACCAGACAAGTAATTTTGGTCTCGACGTCGGAATGGTAAGTTGGTTTTCACTACAGGCGATCTGCATGTTGATAGGATAGTACATTATGCTTTTTTAGACATGTAGAAAAAAATAAAATGCAGTCAGTCTATAGAAAAAGTATTATATAATCAAGGCCTTGCACTTGGTGTGCCTTAATTTCACCATTACCAGTTTCAACACGTAATATATTTTCTATGTGTCATAAAATCCCATTATTCCTTGTGCCTACACAGAGCTAAGGCCCACCTGTGCCTAATAAAACCGACACATAATCAGCATTTTACATGCAGAAGCCATACCAGCCCGAAAACTTGCCCCAAGTCACCGGACTACGCTAGGTCGGTAATGACTTCGTATCGCGCTTTCACTAAAATTCTCAAGACTAAACTGAACAAACCAGATCGGGATGTCAAGAATCCTCGAGAATTTTCAATAAAGTACTACTAGTTATCGATGTCAAATGCGGAAATACTCTTATTCCTTTTGGCCCCTAAGCCTATTGTAGTTTAGGGGCTATTCCTTTGATCTTTTAAAGAACAAATAGCCCATAACCCAAAATGTTAGCACGTCCGTCCGTCTGTCCAGTGTGTGCGTTTCTCCATTCTCCTATAACTTAATTTCTGTAGGACCGATTGGCTTGAAACTTGATGTGCATGTTTCCTCATCATGCATATGTTCATTCCCACCTCTCCCATGCTCCCCCGTGTCCATTGTCAAATAGCATAGACATTTCCGTCCAGTAGAAGCATGCACATTTCGACATTCTCCTATAACTTCTTCATTATGCCACCGCAACGATAGTGTTTACCCTGTCCGTCTGTCAGTAGACAATTTTCCTTGTCCGGTGAACTACTTCTACAGTTTCTGGCCGATTCTCTTCATATTCGATATACAGCCCTACCATCAAGTACAGGAGTGCGTAACATAAAGACTTTCACTGTCCCACTCGGTGAACTACTTCTACAGTGCTTGGTTGATTCTCTTCATATTCGATATACAGCCCTACCATCAAGTACAGGAGTGCGTAACATAAAGACTTTCACTGTCCCACTCGGTGAACTACTTCTACAGTGTTTTGTGATTCTTCTTCATATTCGGTATACAACCCTACCATCAAGTACAGGAGTGCGTAACATAAAGACTTTCACTGTCCCACTCGGTGAACTACTTCTACAGTGTTTGGTTGATTCTCTTCATATTCGGTATACAGCCCTACCATCAAGTACAGGAGTGCGTAACATAAAGACTTTCACTGTCCCACTCGGTGAACTACTTCTACAGTGTTTGGTTGATTCTCTTCATATTCGGTATACAGCCCTACCATCAAGTACAGGAGTGCGTAACATAAAGACTTTCACTGTCCCACTCGGTGAACTACTTCTACAGTGTTTGGTTGATTCTCTTCATATTCGGTATACAGCCCTACCATCAAGTACAGGAGTGCTAACATAAAGACTTTCACTGTCCCACTCGGTGAACTACTTCTACAGTGTTTGGTTGATTCTCTTCATATTCGATATACAACCCTACCATCAAGTACAGGAGTGCTAACATAAATAAAGACTTTCACTGTCCCACTCGGTGAACTACTTCTACAGTGTTTGGTTGATTCTCTTCATATTCGGTATACAGCCCTACCATCAAGTACAGGAGTGCGTAACATAAAGACTTTCACTGCCCCACTCGGTGAACTACTTCTACAGTGTTTGGTTGATTCTCTTCATATTCGATATACAACCCTACCATCAAGTACAGGAGTGCTAACATAAAGACTTTCACTGTCCCACTCGGTGAACTACTTCTACAGTTTTTGGTTGATTCTCTTATACTCGGTATACAGCCCTACCATCAAGTGCAGAAGTGTGTAATGTAAAATGTTCACTATCCCACCGTTCCATCCGCAGTTATGCCCCTTTTTTCGACTATATTTTTTCCTTAGCCGGCGAACTACTTCTACAGTTTTTGGTTGATTCTCTTCATACTCCGTATTCATTCCAACCATCAAGTGCAGGAGTGCCACCGGTCCATCCGCAGTTATGCCCCTGTTTTGAGTCTGAAAATATTTTTTTCTCCAATCACTCACTCGCTGATTGCTGATGTATTCATGTGAACAGCGGTGGCATTTTGTTTTACAAACAATTTTTTAGTTATATGGCTGATTGGCTTGAAACTTCATGTGCTTGTTTCTCCTCATTCATATTTACATTCCCCGCTCACCCAGCCCCGTGCAGGCACCGGGGCGGGATCAACTGATCCTGAGAATAGTGCTGCAGTAGCCATTGCTTGTCGTAAAAGGCGACTAAACTGGCTTAACGATTGTGTTCATACTTTCCGGAACCCACTATACCGGATTTGGCCCTCATGTACATTTTTGGCTTTCTTGTATGTGAGAGTTGAGTCAGGCTATGCCCCATATATAAAAGTAAGATTAGCGCTAATCCTATTACTTTTAGGGGATGGGATAAATGATGCTGGTGTGGCGAGGGCCTGGCACCAGATCAGGTTGTTCTAATTTCAGGACTGAATATATATTTTGTTTGTAAATATTGAGTTCTGAAGTTGGGATTTACCCCCCTCGGACAGGTGGATACGGGACTCGACCCTGTTGACCCGTCTGCGTGTAGACTCCCTGAGGCTTGTACCTCTATGTCAGAAAAGCGGACGTTAAACCCTATTCACTCACTCACTCCCCGCTCACCCATGCTCCCCCATGCCCAAGGTCAAGGTCAAATAATGTTTCTTCCAGTAGGTGTTTGCTCGTTTCTCTATTCTTGTATAACTTCTTTACTGTATGACCGATTGACACAGCGGGACTGATGTTTTATCTTGCAGTCAATATCGTCGGGCTGGATCCACGACGGTGACGCGGTAGACATGCTCAAGGTGAGCGAACAGGTCGCCATCTTCAAGGACAAACTGAATAGCGACCCTGAGTATCTCCAGAAGAAGGTCAAACAGTATTTCAAGGTTAGTAGTTCCCCAGGTATCATTAACCCTTTCAACCCTAATTAACTGAAATAAACAGTGATATGTTAACCAATTGAAGTCTAAGGATACAATAACTTTTGTTGAAAAAAAAATCTGATTTTATAGTTTATTTCGCAATAAAAGTATATGTTGTTACCACTCATTTGAACCGTCTCTGCAAGACGTTCAAATGAGTGGTGACAACGTATATTTTTGAGAAGAAATGAAGAAAATAGGTATTTTATTTTCATAAAATTTCAACTTTAATGGTATAACGTCTGCAATTGGTTAATTTAAGGACCAATTCAATTGTGACAAAATGATTTTCAGATGAGTCCATTTATAAGAAGGGGCTGGGTGTTTTTTTCTGAGCAATGTGAAAAATAATTGCAAAAAGTGCAGATCGTGACGAGACGGCTCGTTTGGATCTACACAGTTTGCAAACACAGCTGAAGAGGTCTGTAGTTTTGAAAGGGTTAATCTTTCTGAACATGTGTTCAATTCTCATACTCAAACTGATTGATTACCATGCTCTATAATTATAACCCCGGCCTTAAATGACCTTAGCTGTTGATAGGCCGTTAAACACCAATCAATCGATCTATAATTATAAAAACGTTCCGTGCCCACGGTACAGTCTCATACTAGAAATCAAGCATCATGTAGTCTTTCATTCTAATGAGTGTAGGGAAGGATTGTGGTTTAGAGATTAGGACACTGGACTGCAAGTCTTGGGACCCGTTTCACTAAACTTCGTACAACTAAAATGTTCAAATTTGGGACCGTCTGGAAATTTCAATTTATTGGTTTACATTTATTGAGCATATGCTGCATATGCAGCCTATGCTCCATAAATGTAAATCCAATAATTGTTTATAAGAAAACATCGTTAATGTAAAATTTACAGACTATCATAACTTTGCACTTACGAACATTTTAGTCTTTAATGCAAAGTTTAGTGAAACGGCCCCCTGAAGTTAAGAGTTCAATCCCCGCCCTTGGCATTAAAAATACTTCCGTAATATTTCCATCCCTCTAGTCCATCAGATGACTGCGACGTAAAACACATTCACTTTCATCCTGTTTCAAATGAGTGGTCACACATGTCATTAGCCCTACTTCTCGGTGATAAATACCGATTGTTTATTGTTACCAGGACATAACCCACATGCTAGAGATTAGAGATGGTGATGACCCCTGACATTGTATACGAAGCCAAACAGAAACTACAGCGGATTATTTATTATGTATTTTAAATCGTTTCCAGGAAAACACCCACAAGCTAGAGATGGTGATGACCCCTGACGTGGTATTCGAAGAAAAGCGGAAACTACAGGAGGTGATGAAGACACACACCTGTGTAGACAGGCTGACGGAAGACGAGAAACAAAACATATTCACCTTAGGTACCATGAATTTTTTATTTTTTTTGCTCCCTGAAAGTATATGATGTCACCACTCAGTTGAACCGTCTCGCCGAGATGGTTCTAATGAGTATTAACAACATTATTTTCATTGAGAATTGATGAAAATAGGGAAAATAGTGCGTTGATAATTTATGATATTCTGCATGACAATTCAAACCTTGGATGCCTTTAAATGTTAGAAGACACACACCTGCGTAGACAGGCGGCCAAAAGACGAGAAACAAAATATATTCTCGGTAATGATAAAACCATTACATTCTGAGTGATAAAAAATACCCACCAGCCTTGGATGGATATACTAAATATCTTTCATGAGACAGCCAGTCCGCTTAATTTGGTTGCCTAACAAGTGCATGACGAATTAGTCATCCGAATTACGTGATCTGACTGTTTGGGGTCTGTGACCTTTACCTTGTCTATTTGAGCAATTTGCTAAATCTATGACCTTGATATTCATTTACTTCAGTAATGTGCTAAATATGTGACCTTGACCTTTTTTACTTCAAGAATGTGCTAAAGCTCTGGCCTTAACATTCTAACCTTCAGAAATGTGCTAAATCTGCAACATTGAACTTCTCAACATCAGGATCGGATCTCGGCGCCCTTGACCTATACTTCAGGAATGTGCTAAATATTTGACCTTGACCTTCAATACTTCAGGAATACTCAAATTCTTTAACCTTGCCCTTCTCTGCTTCAGGTAAAGAGTTACAGGAGAAACAAGACATGGTGGAGGACCTTTCGTGTTTACCCACGCTGCATCTGTCCGAGATTGATCGACAGATCAAGACCGAGGACACGCAACATACCAAGTTTGGTAAATGCTTGTATATCAACTTCATTGGCTGTCTAATAAAATGCATGTATGACTGTGATGGATGTAGGTCCTGACCATTGTATATACTCGTACAGTAAAGACTAGTAAAAAACTGGTATTCAGAAAGTTTAATAACATTAACCCTTTCACCTGGAATTGAATTTGATATGTTAATTTTCCAACCAATCCAATCATCACAAAATGATTTTCAGACTAGTCGATTTATGAAAAGTGGGTGTTTTTGTTCTAAAAAATATGTAAATTACTCGCAAAAACTGCAGATCCTGATGACACGGCTCGTCACGAGCGGAGCCGTCTCATCTGGATCTACACGTTTTGCCATACCACTATACAGGCCTGTGGTGTTGTAAGGGTTAAATTCAAACAATTGTCCTTCTGATAAGACATAAAATATGGAGGTCACGTCTCTATTTGACCATATCTATGCTAGGATGTTGACCCTTTCAACTCCACAGGCCTGTATAGTGGTATGGCAAACAGTGTAGATCCAGATGAGCCGGCTCGTAACGAGCCGTCTCATCAGGATCTGCACTTTTTGCAAGTAAGTTTCATATTTTTGAGAACAAAAACACACCCTTTTCATAAATGGACTAGTCTGAAAATCATTTTGTGACAATTGGATTGCTTGCAAAATTAACATATCAAAATCCATTCCAGTTTGTTAAGGGTGAAATGGTTAAACCCTTTCACTTTGTTTTGAAGATATTGCGGTCTGTGGGAAAAATGTGTTCCGGGTATGGTGTTCGAGCCAATTCCCACCCTAAATATAAGCCAAATGAATGAATGAAAAATGTGTCCCCAACCTGGGGCTCTAACCTGGGTCATCTGATTTACCGTACCAGCGCTCTTGCCAACCGAGCTAACCGGGCACAGATACACACCTCCCCACTGTGACTTACAAGCTTACTGTGACATTTCTATGTAAACTACTAGAACACCCAACTTCCAATCCGGAGGTTGTGGGTTCAAACCTCGCCTACAGCATCAAAATACTCTCCTAATATTTCCATCCCACTGGTCTTTCAGATGAGACTTGAAACTGAGGTCCCGTCCCTAAATGACCTTAGCTATTGCTGGGATGTTAAACCCATTCACTTTTAACTTTTCCTCCCCATTGCGACTTACAAACCTACCTTGACATTGAGATGTTAATATTGTTGTTTTATCTCTAGGTGACGTACCGGTACAATATAGCATCCAGCCGACAAATGAGGTTGTATACCTGAATATGATGTCATATCTCGACGATGTTCCACAAGAGATGAAACCCTATATTCCATTGTTTACTTATGTTGTCACAAAGTAAGTAAAATTTGTGATGAATTAACGCTTACAAGGCTGAATTAAAATTTCTTGTCTCACAAACATGCTTTGACATCATTCCAATATAACGTCAACTACCGGTATGCCCCGTAAGTTGCGGAAATGGAAGTTAGCTATCATTTATATCTGCTCTATATTTACCATATTTGACATTCATTGTGATTTTGTACCTAATAGCACATGCAATTTTCCCGAAATATATTTACTGATACTTGTGATATTTTCTGTAGATGACGTCGAATGATGACAAATGAAACTTTCGTCAACTTTCGACGTCATTTGCGGAAAATCTTGTAAATTTTGTAAATATGTTTCATGAATAATTGCACACATGTTCTTAGGTACAAAATCACATGCCGTATCTCATATGTACCTGCAGGATGGGTGCGGGCATCCTCAGCTACCAGGAGTTGGTCCACCAGGCAGAGTTATACACCGGCGGTCTGTCCGCCTCGCCCTATGTCAGCCCAGACCCCACATATGGAAATGCTTTTGACGAGGTATGTATATAGAGTATACCAGGTTCGTACTTACTGAAAGCGGAACATTTCAAATAATTTCACATCACAAGTAAAACCTCATTCAATCAATTGATCAATCAATCCATCAAACAGTAAATCAATCAGTAAATTCAGTAGATCAATCCATCAATCAGTAGATCAATCCACATAGATCAATCCATCAATCAGTAGATCAATCCATCAATCAGTAGATCAATCAATCAACCAATCAGTCAATTTATCAATCAATCAGTAGATCAATCCATCAATCAGTCAATTGATCAATCAATCAGTAGATAAATCAATCAATCAATAGATAAATGCATCAATTAGTCAATCGATCAATCAATCAGTATATCAATCAACCAATCAATCAATCACTCAATAAAACCATCAATCGATAAATCCATCAATCAGTATATTAACCAATCAGTCGATCAAACAACCAATCAGTAAATCAATCCATCAATCAGTAGATCAACCAACCAATCAGTAGATGAATCAACCAATCAGTCAATCGATCAATCAATCAGTAGATCAATCAATCAATCACTCAGTAAAAACATCAATCGATAAATACATCAATCAGTATATCAACCAATCAGTATATCAATCAACCAATCAGTATATCAATCAACCAATCAGTAGATATATCAATCAATAAATCAGTAGATATATCAATCAATAAATCAGTAGATCAATTCATCAATCAGCAGATCAATTCATCAATCAGTAGATCAATCAACCAATCAGTATATCAATCAACCAATCGATCAAGCAATCGATATATCAATCAAACAATATGTCAATCAACCAATCAGTAGATCAATCAATCAATCAACCAATAAGTAGCTCAATCAATCAGTAGATCAATCAATCAATCAGTATATCAATCCACCAATAAGTAGCTCAATCAATCATTAGATCAATCAGTAGGTCAATCAATCAGTATATCACTCAGTAGATCAATCAATCTGTATATCAATCAATCATTAGATCAATCAACTAATTTGTATATCAACCAATCAGTAGATCAATCAATCAGTAGATCAATCAATCAGCAGATCAATCCATCAATCAGTAGATTAATCTATCAATCAGTAGATCAATCAACCAATCAGTAAATCAATCCATCAATCGGTAAATCAACCAATCAGTAAATCCAATTGTCCATTTCAGGGTGTTGTATTCTCGTCATACTGCTTGGAGAGAAACCTGGACAAAATGTTGGAATTGTGGTCACAGATCTTTGACAGGTAATCAATATATTAAACTGGAGATACACCATTGTGACACTATGCAGCACGGTACTAGAAACATGAAGATTCATTGATGACTAGCCACCCTGTTTCATTCGGCTGACATTTACCTACTTGTTATGCCCCAGGGGCCTGTTTCACTAAATTTGTACGAATAAGAAATTTGTAAGTGCAAAATTGAAATCCACAATGAAATTTGTTTTGACAGCCGATTTTAGAAAATATTTTGTGGATGTGCTGCATTTAATGACATGAACCCGTAGGTACAACATTGTAGCATTAGGGGAATACGTTACTGTACAACATTGTAGCATTAGGGAAACACGTTACTGTACAACATTGTAGCATTAGGGAAACACGTTACTGTACAACATTGTAGCATTAGAGAAACACGTTACTGTACAACATTGTGCATTAGGGCGATCACGGATACTGTACAACATTGTTAGACTTATGTAGCATTAGAGAAAAACACGTTACTGTACAACATTGTAGCATTAGAGAAACACGTTACTGTACAACATTGTAGCATTAGAGAAACACGTTACTGTACAACATTGTAGCATTAGAGAAACACGTTACTGTACAACAGTGTAGCATTAGAGAAACACGTTACTGTACAACAGTGTAGCATTAGAGAAACACGTTACTGTACAACATTGTAGCATTAGAGAAACACGTACTGTACACATGTAAGCATTAAACAGATGAGCGACGTTACTGTAACATTTGTAGCATTAGAGAAACAAAACGTTACTGTACAACAGTTGTAGCATTAGGGACAAACATTACTGTAACAACAGTGATTAGAGACGTGTACAACATTGTTAGCATAGAATTACGTTACTGTACACATTGTTAGCATTAGTGAAAACGTTATGTTACTGTTACACTGTCATTGTAGCATTAGAGAAACACGTTACTGTACAACATTGTAGCATTAGAGAAACACGTTACTGTACAACATTGTAGCATTAGAGAAACACGTTACTGTACAACATTGTAAAAGCATTAGAGACGTTACTGTACCATTGTAGCATTAGAAAAACACGTTATGTTACGTGTAGCAATAGAAAACACGTTACTGATCATTGTAGCATTAGAGAAAACACGTTTATGTACAACATTGTTAGCTTAGGAAACACGTTATGTACAACACGTTAGCATTAGAAACACGTTACTGTACAACATTGTAGCATTAGAGAAACACGTTACTGTACAACATTGTAGCATTAGAGAAACACGTTACTGTACAACATTGTAGCATTAGAGAAACACGTTACTGTACAACATTGTAGCATTAGGGAAACACGTTACTGTACAACATTGTAGCATTAGAGAAACACGTTACTGTACAACAGTGTAGCATTAGGAGAAACACGTTACTGTACACTTGTAAGCATTAGGGAAACACGTTATGTTACAACCATTGTGCATTAGAGAAACAAAACGTTACTGTACAACATAGTAGCATTAGAGAAACAACGTTTACTGTCAACAGTGTTAGCATTAGAGAAACACGTTTACTGTACAACATTGTAGCATTAGAGAAACACGTTTACTGTAGCATGTAGCTTAGGGAAAACAGTTATGTAAACATTGTAGCATTAGAGAAACACGGTACTGTACAACATTGTAGCATTGACAACACGTTATGTACAACATTGTTAGCATTTAGAGAAACACGTTACTGTACAACATTGTAGCATTAGAGAAACAAACGTTACTGTACAAATGTAGCATTAAGGAAAAAACGTTACTGTAAAATTGTAGCATTGGAGAAACACGTTACTGTACAAAAACATTGTAGCATTAGGGAAACGTTACTGTACAACATTTGTAGGCATTAGAAGAAACACGTTACTGTACAACAGTTGTAGCATTAGGGAAAACAGTTACTGTACAACGTGTTAGCATTAGTGGAAACACGTTACTGTACATTGTAGCATTAGAAAACACGTTACTGTACAACATTGTAGCATTAGAGAAACACGTTACTGTACAACAGTGTAGCATTAGAGAAACACGTTACTGTACAACATGTAGCATTAGAGAAAACACGTTATGTACAACAGTGTAGCATAGCACAGTTAATGTACAACATTGTAGCATTAGAAACACGTTACTGTACAACATTGTTGCATTAGAAAACACGTTTACTGGGTTAAACATTGTCGCATTAGGAAAACACGTTACTGTACAAACAATTGTAGCATTAGAGAAACATTTCTGTTACTGTTAAATCACAATTGTAGCTTAGAGAAACACGTTACTGTACACATTGTAGCATTAGAGAAACACGTTTAATGTACAACATTTGTAGCAATTAGAGAAACACGTTTAATGTACACATTGTTGATTAGGGAAACACGTTACGTACAACAGTTGGTAGCATTAGGGAAAACACGTTATGTACATTGTAGCAATAGGAAAACACGTTACTGTTACACTTTGTAGCATTAGAAGGAATCACGTTACTGTACAACAGTAGCATTAGGGAAACACGTTACTGTACAACAGTGTAGCATTAGAGAAACACGTTACTGTACAACAGTGTAGCATTAGAGAAACACGTTACTGTACAACATTGTAGCATTAGGGAAACACGTTACTGTACAACATTGTAGCATTAGAAAACAGTTACTGTACAATACTTGTGATTAGAGAAACACGTTACTGTACAACAGTGTAGAAAAATTATTAACATTGACACACGTTACTGTACAACATTGTAGCATTAGAGAAACACGTTACTGTACAACAGTGTAGCATTAGAGAAACACGTTACTGTACAACATTGTAGCATTAGAGAAACACGTTACTGTACAACAGTGTAGCATTAGAGGGAAACACGTTACTGTACAACAGTGTAGCATTAGGGAAACACGTTACTGTACAACATTGTAGCATTAGGGAAACACGTTACTGTACAACATTGTAGCATTAGAAACACGTACACGTTAGCTGACAATACAGTGTAGCATTAGAGAAACACGTTACTGTTACAAACATTGTAGCATTAGAGAAACACGTTACTGTACAACATTGTAGCATTAGAGAAACACGTTACTGTACAACATTGTAGCATTAGAGAAACACGTTACTGTACAACATTGTAGCATTAGAGAAACACGTTACTTGTAAATGTAGCATTAACACCGTTTACCTGTACAAACATTGTAGCATTAGGGAAACACGTTACTGTACAACATTGTAGCATTAGAGAAAACACGTTACTGTACAACATTGTAGCATTAGGGAAACACGCACGTTACTGTACAACACGTGTAGCATTAGAAACACGTTACTGTACAATCATGTAGCATTAGAGAAACAGTTACTGTACAACATGTCGCATTAGAAACACATTACTGTACAACATTGTAGCATTAGGGAAAACGTTACTGTACAAAAAAACCCCATATTGTAGCATTGAGAAACACGTTTACGGTACAACATTGTAGCATTAGAGAAACACGTTTATGTAACAACTTGTAGCATTAGAGAAACAGTTACTGTACAACAGTGTAGGCCATTAGAGAAACACGTTTACTGTACACCAATTGTAGCATTAGAGAAACACGTTACTGTACAACACGTAGTAGCATTAGAGAAACTCGTTACTGTACAAAAATTGTAGCATTAGGGAAAACACGTTATGTACAACAGTTGTTTTTTTTTTTTTTTTTTTTTTTTTTTTTTTTTTTTTTTTTTTTTTTTTTTTTTTTTTTTTTTTTTTTTTTTTTTTTTTTTTTTTTTTTTTTTTTTTTTTTTTTTTTTTTTTCTTTTTTTTTTTTTTTTTTTTTTTTTTTTTTTTTTTTTTTTTTTTTTTTTTTAGCATTAGGGAAACACGTTTACTGTTAAAAATTGTAGCATTAGGGAAAACACCGTTACTTGTACAACTTTGTAGCATAGAGAAACTCAGTTTCTTGTACAACATTGTTGCATTAGGGGAAAACGGTTCTGTACAACATTGTAGCATTAGGGAAAACTCGTATGTACAACATTGTTGCATTAGGAGAACAGCGTTTATGTACAACATTGTTGCTATTAGGGAAATACACGTTACCTGTTCTATTTTTGTAGCATTAGGGAAAAACGTTACTTTGTACAACAATTGTAGCATTAGAGAAACCCGTTACTGTAAAACATTGTAGCCAATAGAGAAACGCGTTTACTGTACAACATGTTGCTTTAGGAAACACGTTACTGTACAACAGTGTAGCATAGGGAAACACGTTACTGACAACAGTGTAGCATTAGGGAAACGACGTTACACGTTACTGTACCACATTGTTTGCCATTAGGGAAACACGTTACTCAGTACAACATGGTAACATTAGGGAAACACGTTACTGTACAACATTGTAGCATGAAGAAACGCTTACTGTACAAACATTGTTGCATTAGGGAACACGTTACAGTAACAACATGTAGCATTAGGAAGACACCTTTACAGTAGCAACATTGTAGCATTAAGAGAAACACGTTACTCGTACAACAGTGTAGCATTAGAGAACACGTTTACTGTATCACCATTGTAAGCATTAGAGAAACACGTTTACTGTACACAGTGAGCATAGAGAAACACGTTACTGTACAACATTGTAGCATTAGAGAAACACGTTACTGTACAACATTGTAGCATTAGGGAAACACGTTACACGTTACTGTACAACAGTGTTGCATTAGGGAAACACGTTACTGTACAACATTGTAGCATTAGGGAAACACGTTACTGTACAACATTGTAGCATTAGAGAAACGCGTTACTGTACAACATTGTTGCATTAGGGAAACACGTTACTGTACAACAGTGTAGCATTAGAGAAACACGTTACTGTACAACATTGTAGCATTAGGGAAACACGTTACTGTACAACATTGTAACATTAGGGAAACACGTTACACGTTACTGTACAACAGTGTAGCATTAGGGAAACACGTTACACGTTACTGTACAACAGTGTAGCATTAGGGAAACACGTTACACGTTACTGTACAACAGTGTTGCATTAGGGAAACACGTTACACGTTACTGTACAACAGTGTAGCATTAGGGAAACACGTTACTGTACAACAGTGTAGCATTAGGGAAACACGTTACACGTTACTGTACAACAGTGTAGCATTAGAGAAACACGTTACTGTACAACATTGTAGCATTAGGGAAACACGTTACTGTACAACATTGTAGCATTAGAGAAACACGTTACTGTACAACAGTGTAGCATTAGAGAAACACGTTACTGTACAACATTGTAGCATTAGGGAAACACGTTACTGTACAACAGTGTAGCATTAGGGAAACACGTTACTGTACAACATTGTAGCATTAGGGAAACACGTTACTGTACAACATTGTAGCATTAGAGAAACACGTTACTGTACAACATTGTTGCATTAGGGAAACACGTTACTGTACAACATTGTAGCATTAGGGAAACACGTTACTGTACAACATTGTAGCATTAGAGAAACGCGTTACTGTACAACATTGTTGCATTAGGGAAACACGTTACTGTACAACATTGTTTGCAATTAGGAACCGTTACTGTACAACATTGTAGCATTAGGAAACACGTTACTGGTCAACAGGTAGCATTAGAGAAACACGTTACTGTACAACATTGTAGCATTAGGGAACAACGTACACGTTAAGTAACAACAGTGTAGCATTAGAGAAACACGTTACACGTTACTGTACAACAGTGTAGCATTAGAGAAACACGTTACACGTTACTGTACAACAGTGTTGCATTAGGGAATCACGTTACACGTTACTGTACAACAGTGTAGCATTAGAGAAACACGTTACACGTTACTGTACAACAGTGTTGCATTAGGGAAACACGTTACACGTTACTGTACAACAGTGTTGCATTAGGGAAACACGTTACACGTTACTGTACAACAGTGTAGCATTAGGGTAACACGTTACTTGAACAAACAGTGAGCATTAGGGAAACACGTTACTGTACCACAAAAGTTTGCATTAGGAAACACGTTACTTACTGTACAACAGTTGTAGCATTAGGGAACAACACGTTACTGGTACAAACATTGTAGCATAGAGAAACACTTTACTGTACAACAGTTGTAGCATTAGAAGAAACAAACGTTTACTGTACAACAGTGGTAGCATTAGGGAAACACGTTAACACGGTTACTGTACAACATTGGTTAGCATTAGGGAAACAAGTTTAACTGTACAACATTGTTAGCATTAGGGAAACAACGTAACTGTAACAACATGTAGCCTTATAGAAACGCGTTACTGGGGTACAAAACATTGTTGCATTTAGGGAAACACGTTATGTACAACAGTGAGCATTAGGGAAACACGTTACTGTACAACATTGTAGCATTAGAGAAACACGTTACTGTAACAACAGTGTAGCAATTAGAGAAACAAACCGGTTACTGTACAACATGTAGCAGTTAGAAGAAACAAACGTTACTGGTACATACAGTGTAAGCATGTAGAGAAACCAACGTTCCAGTACAACAATGTAGCATTAGAGAAACAACGTTACTGTAAAACAACATTGTTTAGCATTAGGAAACACGTTACAACGTTACTGTACAACAGTGTCCATTTTTAAGGGAAACAAACGTTACTGTTAACAACATTGTAAGCAATTAGGGAAACACGTTACTGTAAAGCAACTTGTAAGCCAATTAGAGAAACCGATACTGTACAACAATTGTTGCATAGGGAACACTTACTGTAAAACAGTGTTAGCATTAGAGGGAAACACGTTACTGTACAACAATTGTAAGCATTAGGAAACAACGTTACTGTACAAAACATAGTAACATTAGGGAAACACTTTACCACTTCTTACTGTACAACAGTTGGTACATTAGGGAAACACGGTTACACGTTACTGGGTAAACAACAGTGTTACATTATGGAAACACTTACAACGTTACTTCGTAAACAACAGTGTTGCATTAGGGAAACACGGGTTAAACACGTTTTACTGTACAACAAATGTTTGCAATTAGGGAAACACGTAACTGTATACAACAGTGTTAGCATAGGAAACAAACGTCACGTTACTGTACGAACAGTGTAGCATTAGAGAAACACGTTAACTGTACAACATTGTTAGCAATAGGAAACACGTTTACTGTACATAACATGTAGCATTAAGAAACACGTTACTGGTACAACAGTGTTAGCATTAGAGAAAACACGTTACAGTTACAACATTTGTTAGCATTAGGAAACACGTTACTGGGTACTAAACAGTGTAGCATTAGGAAAACAACTTAATGTACAACATTGAAGCATTAGGAAACAGTTATGTAACAACCATTGTAGCATTAGAGGGAAACGCGTTACTGTTACAAACATTGTTTGCATAGGGAAACACGTACTGTACAACATTGTAGCATTATGGAACACGTTTACTGTTACAAACATGGGTAAAGCATAGAAAAACGCGTTTACTGTACAACTTTGTTGCATTAGGGAAACGCGTTACTTGTAACGACCATTGTTGCATTAGGGAAACAACTTTACTGTAAACAACATTGTAGCATTAGGGAAACTCTTACAGTACAACATTGTAAGCATTTAGAGAAACACGTTAACTGTACAACAATTTGTAGCATAGGGAAACACGTTAAACACGTTACGACAACATTGTAGCAATTAGGGAAACACGTTACAGGTACAAACAGTTGTTAGGGCATTAAGGGAAACAAACGTTAACTGAACAACATTGGGAACATTAGGGAAACACGGTTTACTGTACAACATTTGGTACATTAGAGGGAAACACGTTTACTGTTCAACATTGGTTCAAAGGGAAACACGTTAACTGTTAAACAATTCATTGTAAGCATAAGGGAAACACTTACTGTAACAACAATTGTTCGCAATTAGAGGGAAACGCGTTACGTAACAACATGTTGCATTAGGGGAAACTCGTTACTTGGTGACAACATTGTTTGCAAATTAAGGGAAAACAACGATTACTTAGTACAACATTGGAAGCATTAGGGAAACACTTTACTGTAACAACATTGGGGCATTAGGGAAAACCACGATACTTGTTACAAACAAATAGTTAAAAGCATTAGCGGGAAACACGTAACACGGGTTACTGTACAACATGTTAACAGAGTAAACAAAACGTTACAACGTTACTTGTAACAACAGGTGTTAGCATTAAGAAGAAAAACACTTACAACGTTACTTGACCAACAACGTGTTTGCATAGGGAATCACGTTACACGTTACGTACAACAGTGCTGGCATTAGGAAACACTTACTGTACAACAGTGTAGCAATTAGGGAACACTTACGACGTTACTGTACAACTAGTGTATCATGAGAGAAACACGTTACTGTAACAAACATTTGTACAATAGAGAAACACTTACTTACAACATTGTAGCATATGGGAAACACGTTACAACACGTTACTGTACAACAGTGTTGCATAGGGAAACACTGCTGTACAACAGATACATTAGAGGAAACACGTTACTGTAACACCATTGAAGCATTAGAGATACACGTACTGTACACAGTGTAGCATTAGGAAACGCGTTACTGTAAACATTGTAGCATTAGGGAAACACTTTACTGTACAACATTGTAGCAGTAGAGAAACACGCTTACGGTACACAGTGTAGCATTAGAAACACGTTACTGTACATCATTGTAGCAATAGAGAAAAACACGTTACTGTACAACATTGTAGCAATTAGGAAAACACGTTACGTATCAACAGTGTATCATTTGAGAAACAAGACAGTACAACTAGTGTAGCATTAGGGAAACTCGTTACTGTACAACATTGTAGCATTCGGGGAAACACCGTTACTGTTACAACATTGAGCATTAGGGAAAACACGTACTGTACAACATGTACAATTAGAGAAACACGTTACTGACAACAATGTACATTAAGAAACACTTACTGTACACTTTGTAGCATTAGAGCAACACTACTGTACAACAGTGAGCATTAGGAAACACGTTACTGTTACAAACATTGTAGCATTAGGGATACAATTACTGTCAACAACATTGAGCATTAGGGAAACACGTTACTGTACAACTTGTAGCATTAGGGAAACACGTTACGTAGCAACAGTGTAGCATTAGGAAACAACGTTACTGTACAACAGTGTAGCTTTAGGGAAAACACGTTACTGTACACATTGTACATTAGGGAAACACGTTACTGTACAACATTGTAGCATTAGAGAAACACGTTACTATGATCAGCAGTCATAGAAATCTTTTTCGTATTTTTATCGTACAAAATTGTCTTGTAGAGGCAGTATGGATATAGTGATTGGACTGTGTGTCCGTGTGTTTGTCCATGGGTCCCGCTAAGATGTTTCCTTGACTTCTCCAATCTGCACAACAGTGTAGCATTAGGGAAACACGTTACTGTACAACATTGTAGCATTAGAGAAACACGTTACTCGTTACTGTACAACAGTGTAGCATTAGAGAAACACGTTACTGTACAACAGTGTAGCATTAGAGAGAACACGTTACTGTACACAGTTAGTAGCATTAGTTAGGAAAACACGTTACTGTACAACATTGTTGCATTAGATAAAAAAACACGTTACTGTACAACATTGTAGCATTAGGGAAACACGTTACTGTACAACATTGTAGCATTAGGGAAACACGTTACTGTACAACATTGTAGCATTAGGGAAACACGTTACTGTACAACTTGTTAGCATTTTAGAGAAACGTTACTGTACATTGTTGCATTAGAGGGAAACCTTCGGTTTAAACTTGGTTAAACATTCCCCCATTGTGAGCAATTTAGGAATCAACGTTACTGTACAACATTGTTTAGCTACCTTAGGGAAACACGTTGACCCGTTACTTGTTACAAACAGTGTAGCATTTGGGAAACAGTTACACGTTTACTGTACAACAGTTGTTAGGGCTTAGGGGAAACACGGGTTACTACGTTACTGTAAACAAAGTTGTTGGCATTAGGGAAACACGTAAACACGTTAACTGTTTAAACAGTTGTTGCATTGGGGAAAAACCACGTTACTTGTTACAACAGTGTAGCATTAGGGAAACACGTACACGTACTTGCTACAACAGTGTAGCATTAGAGAAACACGTTACTGTACATCATTGTAGCATTAGGGAGAAACAGTTACTGTAAACAGATTTGTAGCATTAGGGAAACACGTACAAACATTGTTAGCATAGAAACGCGTTACATCATGTGCATTAGGGGAAACACGTTGTTGTACAACAGTTGCATTAGAGAAAACAAACGTTACTGTTACACATTGTAGCATAGCGACACGTTAACATGTACAACTTTGTGCATTAGAGAAACACGATTACTGTACAACATTGTGAGCATAGAAACACGTTACTGTACAACTTGTACTTAAACTTACACAACATTGTGGAATTGTAGCATAAACGTTACTGTACAACATTGTAGCATTAGAGAAAACACGTTACTGTACAACAGTGTAGCATTAGAAAGCGTTACTGTTACACATTTGTGCATTAGAGACAACGTATTACTGTACAACATGTAGCATTGGGACGTTACTGGGTACAACTTGTAGCATTAGACGTTACTGTTACATTGTAGCATTAGGGAAACACGTTACTGTAAACATAGATTCCGTACTGTACAAACATTGTAGCTTATTAGAAACACGTTTCTGTCAAATTGTTGCATTGAGAAACACTGTTACATAAGGGAAACGCGTACTGTTAACAGTGATAGCATTAGAGAAAACACGTTACTGTACAACATGTACTTGTTGCATTAGGGAAACAGTTATGTACAACATTGTAGCATTAGAGAAACACGTTACTGTACAACATGTAGCTAGAGAAACACGTTACTGTACAAACAGTGTTAGCATTTAGGGATCGTTATGTCAACATTGTAGCATTAGAAAAACACGTCACTTGTACTTTGCATTAGAGGAAAACGTTACTGTACAACATGTAGCATTAGGGAAACAAACACGTTAACTTGTACTTACTGTCAACTTGTAGCATTAGGGAAACACGTTACTGTACAACATTGTAGCATTAGAACACGTTATGTCACATGTGCATTGGGGAAACACGTTATGTACAACATGTTTTTAGCATTAGATACACGTACTATGATTCACAGTCTTAAAGATTTGGTCGTATTTTTAAATCGGTTACAAAGTTGGTCTTGGTAGAGGCAGGATGGATATAGTGATTGGACTGTGTGTCCGTGTGTTTGTCCATGGGTCCCGCTAAGATGTTTCCTTGACTTCTCCAATCTGCCAACATTTGTGTGCCGGCAGGCAATGGTCCAAATTTAACATTTAATAGATACGTATTATGGGCAAAAGGGTTAAATAAACATGAAAATCATTTGAATCAAACACATTTCAGGTGTAATGTCCAGGACGAGAAGCGACTTGTGACGCTAATAAAGATGTCGGCGGCCGAGTTGGCGGCCAGCGTCCCCCACAGTGGTCACTCGTACGCCATGAACCATTCGGCCAGCTCTCTGTCCCCCGCGTACAGACTGAGTGAACTATTCTCCGGGATATCACAGG
The DNA here is from genome assembly GCA_029237695.1 of Conchocele bisecta. NCBI lineage: Eukaryota > Metazoa > Mollusca > Bivalvia > Lucinida > Thyasiridae > Conchocele > Conchocele bisecta. The sequence continues at coordinate 34,207,476 of CM055280.1, forward strand.
TACACTGGTGTGTCTGTTAACTAGCCGTTCATTGACGGAATACAGTCTGACCTGTAACAAATAGAGGATATTCAACGAATATGGCATATGTGGCTGTGACTGGAGAAATAGGGCTTATGGGTTTTGCGATCAGTGTAGATCCTGTTCATAGCACGCTCCTGTAACCATGACGGGTGTTTCATTGATGGAATGACGAACAGTGCAGATCCTGATCAGACTGTGCGGATGCACAGGTTGATCTGGATCTACACTGGTCGCAAAACCCATACACCCCATTCCTCCAGTCACAGCCACATATATGTTCATCGAGGGGTGTGAATTGTCCATATTTCACTAGTGCCGTTAGGCACGATGAAAGATTGACATTTTTGATGGGTTTCAATCGTTTATCTCTGGTTCATGATAGCAAAACACGCATACATAACTTGGAGTGATCATATTCTGTAATTAAAATGCAACATCTCCATACCAGGGGCCCGTTTCACTAAACTTTGTACAACTAAAATGTTCGTAAGTGCAAATTTAGAATCTGCTGGAAATTTCAATTGATGGATTTACATTTATGTAAATCCAATAATTGTTTACAAGAAAACATTGTTAATGTGAAATTTACAGACTATCATAATTTTGCACTTACGAACATTTTAGTCGTACAAAGTTGAGTGAAAAGAGCCCCTGATGCCTTAGGACCTCTGTAGAGAGATTGCTCTCTGCCTGTTGTCAGGGTGTTATCGTTGTTTCCATCTTTATATGACCTTACTTTTGAATGGATGTAAAACCGCAATCAGTCAATCAGCCTGACCGCTGTGTACACGTTGCTAGGTTACCGTGATGAAGACCGTTGCCGAGTCGGACAACTACAGCACGATTATCGACCATATGGTAGAAATTGGGCGGCATGTACTGAACAAAAATAATCTCAAGTAAGTGGGTTATTTATTTAAAGTATTTTGCTGACATAAATGGTCTGTTTTATAAGCCAGTTTAAAAATAAAATGGTTTGAAAAGTGACAACACTCTCCATTCTGTCCTGTGTATTAACTCCTTATATTTTACATTACATTTTCAAAATTTCAGTATTTCCCCTTGTTCCACTTTTCATATCCTCTAAATTCATACACCAGGTAGTTTGATAGGCCGAGACTCGGCTCAGCTCAGCCTTGACCAATCAAGTGTCCTGAATTTGAGCACGAGAAAGGACTAACTCAGAAAAAATGTTATGTTATAAGTGCTGGTGCTGGTGCTGGTGCTGGTGCTGGTGCCGGTGCCGGTGCCGGTGCTGGCGGCCCATGTTATAAACATCTTTTATACATGACAATTTACATAAATTCTTGGTAGATTAACACGATTGGCATCACAGATAATTAGTAGAGTTCCACTCCTGAACAAGGCAATTGGGGTTATATAGGCTGACAAAAAGAACACAGATGAGACACGTGTCATTGCAGATTAAGTGTGAATGCGACGCCAAAGTTCATGGACAAGGCTTTGAGTCGTGTGGATTCCTTCGTTGGTGATTTACGGACGACACACAAGAAGGGAGTGAAATATTCCGACTCCCATATAACGCAGGTAGGAATGTGTCACTTAACCCTTACACCGCAACTCACAACAACTGTCGTCTGCTGTTGCTTTTATATCTTGCCTTATTTCTCAATAAAAACATGGTTTAACAGCACTTCAGAATCATTTCCAATGGAAATGATTCTGAAGTGCTGTCAAACCATGTTGTAAATTATTATAAAGTGCTGTCAAAGCATGTTTTTGATGATAAAAATGGAAAATAGAAAAAGCAGACGACAAACAAAATTAGATAGCGGCGGTCTAAGGGTTAATCCATAACTACATTGATGCATAAAATGGGCGCTCTGAGGGTATTAACACAGTGTAATAAAAATCATATTACACTAGTGTAATAATATGCAAATGACCCGCTACAGAAAACATTTTAGGTAATCAATACATCTTCAATTGATGATGGGCCCCGTACAGGCACCGGGGCGGGATCCTGAGAATAGTGCTGCAGTAGCCATTGCTTGTCGTAAAAGGCGACTAAACTGGCTTAACGATTGGGTTCATACTTTCCGGAACCCACTATACCGGATTTGGCCCTCATGTACATTTTTGGCTTTCTTGTATGTGAGAGTTGAGTCGGGCTATGCCCCATATATAAAAGTAAGATTAGCGCTAATCCTATTACTTTTATGGGGATGGGATAAATGATGCTGGTGTGGCGAGGGCCTGGCACCAGATCAGGTTGTTCTAATTTCAGGACTGAATATATATTTTGATTGTAAATATTGAGTTCTGAAGTTGGGATTTACCCCCCTCGGACAGGTGGATACGGGACTCGACCCCGTTGACCCGTCTGCGTGTAGACTCCCTGAGGCTTGTACCTCTATGTCAGAAAAGCGGACGTTAAACCCTATTCACTCACTCACTCACTCAATTGATGATGATCTGCTTATGCAATAAATAGAGTACATTTGTGTTGATTTAATATGAAATATAGCATAGCCTCGTTTCTTATGAAATCAGTAAACTTGTTTAATACATGTTATAAAAGTACAGAAAGTTCTGCATATACTCTCAAATTACACGATATTTTTGAAATGTAACCATAACTTTGACCATGTCCAGTCGTGGGTAAATGTTTGCTGTGGCACTCGGGAACCCTAGTGAACCCGAGTGCCACGGCAAACATTTACCCACGGCTGGACATGGTCAAATCTTATATTTATATGCACTTGTTTAAAGGCACATGGTCTCAGATATACGCAAACACTGACGACACGGATTAGTAAAAGATAAGGATGTCTTTACACTGAACGAGAACATCGTCAGTTTCCAACACAGACACAAGAATGGAATTTGCAAGACTGGAACATGTTCAAATGTTGTAGCAAATAGTGCTTGTGTCGTTTACAGGCGTATGACTTCAATGTCGTCCAACGTAAGACCCAGATCGAGCTTCCGTTCTCCGTGAATTACACGAGTAAAAGTGTGCAGACCGTTCCATATACACATGAAGACTTCTCATCGTAAGTGTAGTAACCCCAACACCACAGGCCTGTATAGTGGTATTGGCAAAACGTGTGGATCCAGATGAGCCGGCTCGTGACAAGCCGTCTCATCAGGATCTGCACTTTTAGCAAGTAATTTTCATATTTTTCAGAACTTAACCCCGCCCCCCTTTTCATAAATGGACTAGTCTGGAAACCATTTTGTGATGATTGGATTGGTTGCAAAATTAACATATCAAAATCCATTCCATTTACTTAGGGGTGAAAGGGTTAATACTGAACCAATTGCAGTGTCCGATGTGTCCGTCCATCCGTGTGTCGGATGATGTGGTTAAGAAGTTTGGCAGAGTTTCACCAATCTGCCACAGGGGGCATTTGTGTGCCAAGAGGCCACGACTTGTTGTTCTCGGCTAAAATATGTTTTGTCAGCACATGAGCATCATCTTCATGGGATATGACTAAAATGTGCTGCTCACCAACATGTTTTAATTGAAGAACCCTATTCTCTGTTCTTTATCCCCTCAAGGTCAGGGGTGTTTAAATAAGATTATATTACATGCTACCCAGTGATTTACCGTGATTCTGGATTTCCCCCTAGACGTAATTGGCATTATGTTTTGATGTCATTTCCAGCGAAGAAACAATTCACACGCTAACGTCAGAATTGTCAATTTTAAAATTGTTAACATTATAAGCTGGTCTTAAAGCACATTTTTTGAAGAGCATAACTGTAATATACAACTTATTCAACTACCATTTTGAAATAACGGATTTATTTCCCTTGACATCTGTAAATCCGACAAAGAAACTTGTACGCCGGATTTCCAGTAGCCGATTTCATGAAAATTTTGAAGTATTCTTATCTAGCAAAGTATACTTTGAGGGAGTAATAATTTATTTGTCCCGAAATGCATTTATGTCATATAGAACTAACGACTGCATATATGTGATGATTAAAATATTGCAGAATTATTATACTGAATTTATTACATTATCACAGCCAAAATGGCTGTGATAACGTAATAAATTCAGTATAATAAAAAATAATAAATTTATCATAAAATTGAAAATTTCTCAAAGTATACTTTGCTACTAAAGTATACTTTGCAATTTGTATACTCAACAAAACTAGAAACGTCCCTGTTTTATAGCCGGTGTAGCTCTGTCTATGTATGTACCACATGTTCAAAGTACATGTATTTTAAACTGTGGCGATGTTCAGAATACGATCGTGTAGAGTTTAGCCGATACACACGGTTTACATAGCGGCCAGTGACCGGAACGTTGATTTCCACTTTTTGCACGTGCACGCTATAAACTTGTCATCGATAAGGTGATTCAGTTCATGTCGTACCATTCATGCGATAGGGGCTATTCGGAAAATTAAAAAACTTTTTTAATTTTTCACTGTTTTCGATATGCCACGGCTTTCCGAAAACGAGCGAAATCAGGCAATTGGGATGCTTGCGGGTGGGATGGCCGCCAGGGCGGTCGCTCAGCCTCGGTTTTGGTTGCTGTCGGAAGACGATTGATCGTCTTGCAGCCCGGTACCAGCAGACTGGGGCTGTTCACGACCGGCAACGACCTGGTAGGCCTCGTGTAACGACGGCTAGAGCCAATCGTTACATTACGTTGACGCACTTACGTCAACGTCGATTGGCAACAACCGGTTACGTCGTAACGCCCAACCAATCCGGGCACGCCGCCCGTACACTGGTCAGATAATGACCCAACGTCACCGTGCTGCCAGACTGTTATGGGCGCGACGTCATCTGAACTGGAGAAGGGCTGACTGGAACCGAGTTTTGTTCACCGATGAATCTCGGTTCACATTAGTCATGCTGACGGAAGATTACGGGTATACAGGCGTAAAAATGAAACATTCACCGATTGTTGCATTGTTGAGAAGAACAGGTTTGGGGGAGGGAGCGTAATGGTCTGGGGTGGGATCATGGGAAACCGGAAGACAGATTTGGTTGTTGTACAGGGCAACATCAATGCACCAACGTTATGTTGCAGATGTGCTAAATGCACATGCCTTACCATTTATCCGTCAGCATGGTCCTGGTGTGACATTCGACAATGCCCGCCCTCACGTAGCCAGGGTCACCATTCAATACTTACAGCAAAAACAACGTCGACGTCATGCCATGGCCCGCGGTCTCCCCGGATCCTCAATCCCATTGAGCACATATGGGATGAGCTGGGCCGCAAAGCACGAGCTAACCATCAGATTGACAATGTTCGCGATCTTACACGGGCGTTTCAACGGGAATGGAGGAATTTGCCCAACGCACTGGTATTGCGTTACGTCACGTCGATGCGGCGTAGGATCATTGCATGCATTCATGCAAATGGTGGCCACACTCGGTACTAACGAGATTTACTGAATTTGCCACATTACTTATTGAAATTCCATCTCTAAACATTAAGTAACACATTTCTGAGTTTTCGTGATTTTTGATTTTGACCCCTACCGCCCTTGGCCGGTTATCTCTCGAATATTTAACAAGATATCCAAATGCAATTTATTGGCTTTGATACAGAAATGAATGAACTTGTTTTTCCATTTTGATTTTTAAAAGTAACCCTTTTGGTTTTTGATGAATCTTTCCTCAAACATGGAGGGACGTTTCTAGTTTTGCTCAGTATATGTCTTGGGAAATAAATCAAAATGGTAGTTGAATAAACTTGATATATTTTCCCTCCTTCCAGACTGGAGGTTCTGTCCCAGCTGCTGTCGTGGAAGTTCTTGCACCGGGAGATTCGGGAGAAGGGCGGGGCGTACGGCGGGGGCGCCAAGTGTCGCTCCGGCATATTCAGCTTCTACTCCTACAGGTACAGTCTACACTCGTTACTCAAACTATCCAGGTACAGTCTACTCGTTACCTCAAACTATCCAAGTACAGTCTACACTCGTTACCTCAAACTATCCAGGCAGTCTACACTCGTTACCTCAATCTGTCCAGATACAGTCCACACTCGTTACCTCAAACTATCCAGGTACAGTACACTCGGTACCTCAAACTATCCAGGTACAGTACATTCGTTACCTCAAACTATCCAGGTACAGTCCACACTCGGTACCTCAAACTATCCAGGTACAGTCCACACTCGGTACCTCAAACTATCCAGGTACAGAACACTCGTTACCTCAAACTATCCAGGTACAGTCTACACTCGTTACCTCAAACTATCCAGGTACAGTCTACACTCGTTACCTCAAACTATCCAGGTACAGTACACTCGTTACCTCAAACTATCCAGGTACAGTACACTCGTTACCTCAAACTATCCAGGTACAGTACACTCGTTACCTCAAACTATCCAGGTACAGTCTATACTTGTTACCTCAAACTATCCAGGTACAGTCTACACTCGTTACCTCAAACTATCCAGGTACAATTTACACTCGTTACCCTCAAACTATCCAGGTACGTTACCGTCCAACAGGTACCAGTCAACACTCGTTTTAACCCCAGGTCAACCTATCCCAGTACAATTTACACTCGTTACCTCAAACTATCCAGGTACAGTCAACAGGTACAGTCAACACTCGTTACCTCAAACTATCCAGGTACAATTTACACTCGTTACCTCAAACTATCCAGGTACAGTCAACAGGTACAGTCAACACTCGTTACCTCAAACTATCCAGGTACAATTTACACTCGGTACCTCAAACTATCCAGGTACAATACACTCGTTACCTCAAACTATCCAGGTACAGTCAACACTCGTTACCTCAAACTGTCCAGATACAGTTCACACTCGGTACCGCAAACTATCCAGGTACAGTCAACACTCGTTACCTCAAACTGTCCAGGTACAGTCTACACTCGTTACCTCAAACTATCCAGGTACAGTCTACACTCGTTACCTCAAACTATCAAGGTACAGTCTACACTCGTTACCTCAAACTATCCAGATACAGTCTACACTCGTTACCTCAAACTGTCCAGATACAGTCTACACTCGTTACATCAAACTGTCCAGATACAGTCTACACTCGGTACCTCAAACTATCCAGGTACAATCTACACTCGTTACCTCAAACTATCCTGGTACAGTCTACACACGTTACCTCAAACTATCCCGGTACAGTCAACCCTCGTTACCTCAAACTATCCAGGCAGTCTACACTCGTTACCTCAAACTATCCAGGTACAGTCTACACTCATTACCTCAAACTATCCAGATACAGTCTACACTCGTTACCTCAAACTATCCAGGTAAAGTCTACACTCGTTACCTCAAACTGTCCAGGTACAGTCTACACTCGTTACCTCAAACTGTCCAGGTACAATCTACACTCGTTACCTCAAACTATCCAGATACAGTCTACACTCGTTACCTCAAACTATCCTGGTACAGTCTACACTCGTTACCTCAAATTATCTTAAGTCAAACTACTGATATCTCAATGTAAAATTCTCAGTCAAAAGTCAAAATTATTTTATTTTGTACATGTTTTCCTAAAATATCTCTTGTTAACTCGGATTTTCCTAAATTCAGTATTTTCCTCAGTTCCTTGGAGTAAATGAGTGTATATTGAATACCACAACTATCGTCTGTATAGACCGGGGGCAGTTTCAGTAAACTTCGCATGACTACGAAGTGCAAAACTAAAATGTACAACCAAGTTCGCATTAGCAGCCAATTTTGGGAAATCTGTTGGATTTGTTCAGATTTAATGATCCTGACATGTAGATGGAAAAAGATAACATTAATCAACCACCGTTAATGTGTGAAATGAATTTATGGAAATATTCGTAGGAACATTTTTAACATACAAAATTTAGTGAAACAGGCCCCTGTATACCTGTGGCTGTGACTGAAGAAATGAGGCTTATCAGATTTATGACCAGTGTACGTCAGGTCCTTGTTACACCACCGCCCGGGCTAATATTGCCAATATTAGTCGATTTTGTTACTTCAAAAAACTTTTGTTCGATATCAAGCATATTGGAGTCTGAGCTGTGCTTTATCACAAGATTAACACAGGTGGTTCAGTAATTTCTGATCAGATAGCCTGATAATGGTCTACATTGCTACTTAGAAGCACGGCTGGTGTTTCATTGATTGCACAGGCTGATCTGGATCTACACTGATTTCAAAACCACATAAGCCAAATTTCTCCAGTCACAGCCACATATGACCTTATCGTTTAACAGACATAAAACCCCAGTCAATCAATCTTACATTATTTTCTGTTCCAGAGATCCCAATTCGATGGAGACGTTATACAAGTTTGATGAGTCCATCAACTGGGCCATCAACGGGGGATTTACAGAGGCAGACGTCGAGGAGGCCAAACTATCAGTATTTAAAGCAGTGAGTTCAAAGTTCAATTCTCCCATTACACACATCTGTTTATTACACTCTTGCAAATTATTTGCACGGGTTTCGCTGTGAGAGAAAACCCGTAATCAACTCCTTACAAATAATACACCGTGAAGAGAACATCCGTAATTGCGCGCCTGTTTTCTTGGAAACCATGAGCTACAGTGGAACCCCTCTAAACCGAACACCCTGGAGACAGACTGAAAAGTTTGGTTTATAGGGGTTTTCGGTTTAGAGGGGTTTTCTATTTCCAGTTAAGGAAATGTATGTTTTCCATCATTAACTCTTGGATTTGTATAGTATACCAGAATGTGTTTTTTTTTTATTGACATTGCAAATAGTGCAGATTCGCAAGGGGTATAGCAAATAGTGCAGATTCGCAATGTAATCTGAGTCTACGGTCTACACTGGTCGCAAAGAGCATATGACATATTTCGCTTGTGCTGTGTAGTTACCGCGAGCTGCTACAATATAGCCCACAGGCTACAGTCACGAGTTTACAGCCTCGTTAAGTAATTATCAGATTATCTCAATTAATCGGTCGGTGGGTTCACAAATAATGTGCTGATTATTTTATTTCCGTAATTGTTACGTACGCGTATAATTAAATTGTGAACCATGCTATTGTAATGAGCTTGTAAAACAGCAAACATGTCTCGTATTTAGGTCGCATGTATTGAATAGATTCTTAACTTTGTAATGCCACTTATGACGTTAAAAAAACACGCCGCTTAGCGCATTACACGCATGGATAGCGCTTGTACAGAGCTCAAGTTAATGTGCGTAATTTGATCAATTTTTTGTTATTTCTTCCACACAAATGTCAAGTTGGGAGTCCGTTAGAATCGTCTCATTCTCGTGGCTCGGCATTTTGGGAACCAGACCTGAACAATACTGCCGGGAACCAGTCTATTGTAAACACGGTGTGATTTTGACACCCGCTTGAAACAACAACATTGAAATTGGGCGCGGTGTATTTCTTGGATGACATCCTGACAGGTGACCGTGTTTCCGGTTTTCCGGGGTTATTTTAACACTGAAATATGGTTTTGGGACTTGAAATGGCGTCCGGATTACGGAGTAGAGGGGTTCCGGAATAGAGGGGTAGAAACAAATGTGTTTATATAGCAGAATATTCGGGACGTGGTCGTATGTTCGGTATAGCGCGAATTCCGGTATAGAGGGGGTCCGGTTTGGAGGGGTTCCACTGTACCATGCAAAATGTTTAATTTTTATTACAGTCAAAATAAAGTTATTTGAAAATTTGGAAAGGGTCTCGACTAATCTAGAATGTCAATGTGATTGAACACATTCCAAACATGCACTCAAATATATCTGGTTCATAGAAACGGCTGCGTAATTTGGATTTCAAAAAGTTTACATGCAGGCATGAGAATCTTCAGCAGATCAGCTGATTTCAGTGGATTTTGTCATAATTTGCGTTTTCAAAATGATTCAGAACCAATCTGGTATGCTCAATTTTGATACTTTTACAACTGTGGCGAGGGGGTTTCAGTGGATTTTCAGATGTTTTCAACGACAGCCATTCTCATGCCTGTACATGACGTCACACAACGTCATTGTATAACTATTCATGCGCACATCACAATTCATTGATTAAAATTTAAAAAATAGACAAAATGTGCATATATATCCGCCGTGGAAGTGTAATAAATAAATGGCCTTGTGTCCGTCGGCGTCTGTGCAAGCAACTCTTTCGCTACGATCACTCGTTGCTTACGCAGAAGCCAACATACACTCGTGTCAAAATGTACGATGGAATATCCTCTATTTGATCTCGTGTTGCGGTTGGTAATGAATACCACACTCATCTGCTGTTTATGTATTAACCCTTAGAATGTGGAAATTTAAAATAAACAGCAGACAAATTTTAATTTAGCATTGTATGGGTTAATACATCAACCTGGTTGATAGAACATGTTGCTGTAGGCCGCATTGAGATATCTGGTTGCCATGAGATACCTGGTTGCCATTAGTTACATCAAGCTATTTGATAGCCGTTGGCTACATTGGGATACTGTTTTGTCATCGACTACATTGAGATATCTGGTTGTCCTTGGCTACATTGAGCTATCTGGTAGTCATTGGTTACCATATCCAATGGGAAATTATTCTATTGTTTTGTCAAAGCCTGTTGTTGTTGAGAAATAATGAAAAATTAAATGTAACAGCAGACGACACATTTTAATTTAGCATCGTAAGGGTTAATACATCAACTCCGTTGATACAACTTGTTGCTATTGACCACATTCAGATACCTGGTTGCCATGAGATACCTGGTTGCCATTGGTTACATCAACATATTTGGCAGCCGTTGGCTACATTGGGATACTGGGTTGCCATTGGCTACATTAAAATATCTGGTTGCCATTGGTTACATTGAGCTATTTGGTTGCCATTGGTTACATTGACACCTGGTTGGCATTGTTTGCATTGAGATATCTGGTTGCCATTGGTTACATCGAGATGTCTGGTTCCCATTGGTTGCATTGAGGTATCTGGTTGCCATTGGTTACATTGAAATATTGGTTCCCAGCTGGATGCCCCGGTTCCACCATCGTCAATGGGAAGTTCGCTGTTTTACCAACGGATAACTGATGACATGAGGCAGACGAGGCGTGACCGGATATTCTCCGTGTCGAGGGACAACGTGATTGAAGTCGCCGACAGGTAACCTGGTCCTGGCCCGCCATTGCTCATGGTGCACATAGGAGACACGCCGTATGATTTTGTACCTTCGGACATCTGTGTAATTTCATGAAATATGTTTACAAAATTAAAAATAATTTACGTAAATGGCGTCAAAAGTTGACAACATTTTCAGAGTGCATGCGGAATTATATTCCGCATGTACTCTGGAAATTTTGTCAACTTTTGACTTTATTTATGAAAAATTTATTTAATGAAATTACGCAGATGTCCAAAGGTACAAAATCACATGGTGTGTCTCATATTGTAGATTCAAACACCTGTACATGAGGCTGTGACTGGAGAAATGTAATTTTGTGATTTGCGACCAGTGTAGCTCCTGATTAAATAGCACACTCCTGTAGCCTGATAACGATCTGTATCACTTGTTAGAAGAATGACGGGTGTTGCATTGATTGAACAGTGCACATCTCATCTGGATTTACACTGGTCGAAAAACTTTTGATAACATTAATTGTTTGTAATTTAAGATCAACTTGTATTTTAATATCTAGTTTTATTGCATAAACATTTTAATGAATGTTCACAGTGTCATAGCATAGTGTAATCATACTACAATGTATACAAATAGATTGCTTCAGGAAATATGAATAATAACTCGCAAATTAAACCTTAGAAGGCGGGAAACGAAAATTGTCGCCTGTTTTATATTTTATCTCTCCATAAAACAGTTAGACAGCACCTTAGAATCATTTCCATTCTAAAGAGCTGTCGGACCATGTTTTTGATGGGGGGGGGGAAGCATTGTAAGGGTTAAGAGCGTACATTATGGCAAAGAGGTGTGCAAATTAATTTCCGGAGGTGGGCCGTAATGATGGCGACTGTCTTGCCATTGAGTAGGAAAAATGTCCATTACGATGTTACTGCAGTCGTTTCTCCATATATGGGATCCAAGCGGCATTTTCACTAAACTTTGTACGACTAAAATGTTTGTAAGTTCAAATTTAGGATCGTCTGGAAATTTCAATTGATAGATTTACATTTATTGAGCATAGGCTGCATATGCAGCCTATGCTCAATAAATGTAGATCCAATAATTGTTTTCAGGAAAACCTTTTTAATGTGAAATTTACAGACTAGTGGTTGAAACATATTTCCCGTATATTTTCAGGTACCTGGGTGAAGACCGACAGTTGTCCTCGTCCACCCTGATTGGTCCTGCGCAGGAAGACGTACGCAAGAATCAGCACTGGAAGATTGTTAGTAACTGAACGACAGATTCTTGTCAATCGTGACTGTTTCTTGTCACGGAGAGGATTTAAAATCCTGTGAATTGTGATACATGAACGGATGAGAGTGAGTGGCTGATAGGGTTTCAGGACCTGTGAATTGTGATATAGAACCTCTCTAAACCGGACACTGTGTGGACCCTATTGTGTTTAATTTAGTTGCGTTTCAATGACACACAAATATTACCATAAACTTACCTAATAAAGTGTGTAGTAGCAAAGTTCTTAGGTCAATCTCCATGATGTAGAAAGTAAACATAGAACGCTGTAAACACACATTTACATTTGGAAAGACATTGCCGTGTCTGTTCCTGACTGAAAATGACACAAATTGTTCATGGAGTGCTTAATTATGGTGGAAGATCTCTAAAGCGGACACCCTGGGAACCTCCCAGGGTGTCCGGTTTAGAGAGTTGCCACTGTACTTGAACTTGTGGACAGCTGGTGGAAAGTCGAGCCGAACCATTCATCAACTGAAAGGATGTTAAATCCTGTCAATTATCATACTTGGCCCATTTCAGTCGAAGGATACGATAATTTTTTTTTTTTTTTAATCTCATTATTTTGTTTATTTCTCCATAAAAGTATATGTTGTTACCACTTATTTGAACCGTCTAGTCGAGACGGTTCAAATGAGTGGTAACAACATATACTTTCGAGATGAAATAAAGAAAATAGGATTTTTTCCCCCTAAGATGTTTCATACTACTATAATTGTATCCCGTCTTTAATGGGTTAACCCTTTCATCCTAAACTAAATGAAAATGGATTTGTCCATGGTAACTTTTAGACTATTCCATTTGTTGCAATGATATATACAAACAGTGCAGATCCTGATGAGACGTCTCATTTGGATATGCTCAGTTTGTAAATATATAGGGTAGAGTGTTGAAAGGCTTAAAGGGTTGGACAGCCAGTGAAAAATTAAACGTAGATTAAAATTAGTGAAATGTGAAAAGAAGTGAACAAATGAAATGAAAACTGCTGGTACTAGAGATTGTGGAGTCTGATCAGCGGGTATGTGTGACTACAGAATGACATACACACCGCGATAAGCTCGTACAATAGAAACATTTGATTGGATATGGCCATAAAAAAGTATTTTGGTTCTTGGTTCCTGTCGCGTCGGAAGGATTCGCAGCATTATCGATCAAAAACACTACCCTGTTCAATTGAATCATGTCTGGCGAGAATGTGGTAATTTTCACATCTAGAGGTATTAGTAACTTTATTAAACACGTGAGCCACGTGTTAAACTGACTTTATGGCCTTAATTGTGAGAAATCTAGTCCTATCTACTCTTTTAACCCTTCCTACGCTGTTGTCGGAAATTGCCGTCTGCTGTTTTTCATTTTTGCTTTAATTCTTAACAAAAAACTGGTATTGACAGCACATGAGAATTGTCTCCATTGGAGACGATTCTCATGTGCTGTCAAAACCAGGTTTTTGTCGAGAAATCTTGAAAATAAAACATTTCCAGCAGACGACAACATTTAATTCAGCGTAGTAAGGGTTAAACATAGACAATATTTCGGTTAGCACTATAAATTAATTCTTATTTTTTGTTTCTTCGTCATGTTCTCAGATGTAGTGATATCAGATGTAGTGATATCACAGAACCCAAAACACTTGATTTGCCAATGGCGTACCACAATGATGGATGGCTTTATTATTTATATTTCCTTTGCATTATGTGATGGCGTTCAAATGTAAATAAGATGTCATGAAAATTAAGTTTATTTTTGTTTTGGGCCATTTTTGTCTCGCTTCGAAAGCGGAAAGCGAGACATAGGTTTTGCTTTTCCGGAGTTGTCGGCGGCGGCGGCGGCGGCGGTGGCGGCGGCGGCGGCGGCGGCGGCGGTGGGTGGCGGCGTGCGGCGGCAGCATTCAATGTTAAGTTTTCGTGTTACGGTCATTACTTCAACACCTTATCAGCTACAGTCATCAAACTTTATACATACCTTTACTATGATATGTAGATGAATATAGGACTATTCTCGGGACCTCAGGGTCAAGGTGGAACAAGGCGGAACAAGGCGAAACATTTGATTCCGCGGAATTATTGTTTCTCTGAAGTTAGTGATCAAGAACGTGCTGTTATTGACTTTGTCGCGGAGATTAATGACGGCAAAGTCGCTGGCCAATGAATAAAATTGTGCGACATCATTTACGTCCAAATGTGAAATATCTCTTGATCCGTTAGTCGGATCATTATCAAACTTCATCAATAACTTCCTCATGTTGATGGCTATCCACAGTCATTCAGGTGACCTTGACCTTGATGTGTGAGACATTTCCCAGCGATCGCCTTGTTCTATTAGTCAGCCTTGGGGCTATAAAATGATGTCCGAGTGTTTACTTGTTACTTTACACACTGGGTATTGAGATGTCTTCTCTGATCGTGGTCTACATATATGTCTTGGGCTACAACTTACGGAGCCCCGCAGGGGACATGGATTTTTATAAACGGGTGGCATATAGTGTTTGGACCGTCCGTCTGTCCGTCCGTCTGTCCGTCCGTCACACTTTTCGGTTAACCACTTTGTCAGTTTCTCAAATATGCTGCAGGTGGCATCCGCGTTCGACAGACCCATTTCTTGTTTGTTATTAATTTGTTCCCACAAAATAACGATTCATTCCCACAATATAACAATTTGTTCCCACGAATTAACAATTCATTCCCATGGGAATTGTTAAATTGAGGGAACAAATTGTTATTTCGTGGGAAGGAATTAATTAAAAAAATGTCTATGTCCCCTGCGGCGCTCCGTAGCAACTACTGTGGTTCAGTAGCCTATTTCATCAACATTGCAAAGTATACTTAGCTAGCAAAGTATACTTTGAGGGAGAAATTTTCAATTTTTATTATACTGAATTTATTACATTATCACAGCCAAAATGGCTGTGATAATGTAATAAATTCAGTATAATAATTCTGCATACTTTTAATCATGAAATATATGCATTTGTTAGTTCTATATGAAATAATGCATTTCAGGAAAAATAAATGATTACTCCCTCAAAGTATACTTTGCTAGTAAAATATACTTTGCAATGTTGATGAAATAGGCTACTACTGTGGTTCTGGTATTTGTTTTATTCCCTCGGTCTCATTAGAGGTAGGAGACATATAGTGTTTGGACTTTGCTCGAAGATTGCTCGAGTTACCGGAATGCCGACTTACATGGTTTGGCCCACGTGTACATATTTGGCCTTCTGATATGCGAGAGCTAAATCCTGTTATACCCCATTAAAAAGTAATGAGAATAGTGCTGATAATATTACTTTTGGGGTTGGACCTAAGTGACTGGTGTTGAATTTAGGATTGAATTTATATTTTTCTGTAAATATTGAGTTCTGATTTTGGGGATTTTGGGAATTTTCCTTGTTATGGACGGGTTAAATACGGGATAGTCCAACCCGTTGGCCAGGCCTTAAATGACCTTAGCTCTTGATAGGTCGTGAAACACCAATATGTTTGTATTTTATGTACGTTTATACATGGAATTAAAACAACAACAATGGCGTCCAAAACTGAAACAGCGTAACTGTATTTACACATAAATGGCAATAACAAATGATCGCAGCTGTACATTATACATTGTATATATTTACAGGTACCTATCTATGCATTGATCAAATACACGCTGACCGAATTTGTGTATCAGACATTTACTCTGATACCATGTATCACGGTCAACACAATTGAATAACTTACAGTCATGTGCCAAATTAAAGTTTAAATTTTGTACATTATACTTGCTCATATATGTAGAATAAAAACATGATATGATAAATAGCATATCAGGCTACTGTCTTTTGATATCAAGTTTATCAGGCATGGCTCGGAAACAGTAGGAATTCCTCGACAAGCCTCGTAATTCCTACGCGTTTCCTAGTCTCGCCTGATAAACTACACATCAAAGGGGACCAACCTGGTATTCTCTATATGACTGGTATATGAAATGAATTCAGCAGACCAGTCATATCTCGTGTTACCGTCCCATTCACGAGTACCATTCAGCACATAACGACGTATGGTTGACATAATGTGAATCTATAATATATATGTTCAGGTAACAAACCTTGTATTGGCCCTTTAAGTACGCGATTGATAACATAATGTCGTATCAGGTAACAAGTTTTGTATTGCCCAATACATAGGATGTCTAATGTCAAGTAAACATCGTATCAAGTAACATCTTTGATTGGCCGAATACTACTGACTGATCAATTCGTATCAGGTGACATCTTTGTATTGGTGAATACAAGTAGTAAACACTCTTTGTATGGCTGAATAGTACTGACGATAACATAATCGATCAAGAACATCTTTGTATTGGCCGAAGTACGTATGACATAACATAATGTCGATCAGGTGACAATTTGTATTGCTGAATACTACTACTGATAACAATGCGTCAGTACACTCTTTGTATTGGCGAATACGTACTGAACTGATACTTAATACAAGTACTGACTGATAACTATGTCGTATCAAGTAACTTCTTTGTATTGGCGAATACGTACTGACTGATACATAATGTCGTATCATGTAACACTCTTTGTTATTGCGAATACGTACTGACTGATAACATAATGTCGTATCAGGTAACATCTTGTATTGGCTGATACGTACTTAACCTGATAACATAATGTCGTATCAGGTACACTCTTTGTATTGATACGTATGACTGTTAACATAATGTGTATCAAGGTAACACTCTTTGTATTGCCTGGAATACGTATGACTGTAAACATAATGTGTATTGGTAAACACTCTTTGTATTGGCCGAATACGTATGACTGATACATAATGTCGTATCACGTAACACTCTTTGTATTGGCCGAATAGTACTGACTGATAACATAATGTATAAGTAACGCTCTTTGTATTGGCGAATACGTACTGACTGATAACATATGTATAAGTAACCTCTTTGTATTGGCGAATAGTATGATGATACATAATGTCGTAATCAGTGCATATTTGTATTGGCCGAATACGTACTGACTGATAACATAATGTCGTATCAAGTAACAACTTTGTATTGGCGAATACGTACTGACTGATACATTAATGTCGTATCAGGTGGACACTCTTTGTATTGGCCGAATACGTACTGACTGATAACATAATGTATTAAGTAACGCTCTTTGTATTGGCTGAATACGTACTGACTGATAACATAATGTCGTATCAAGTAACAACTCTTTGTATTGGCCGAATACGTACTGACTGATAACATAATGTCGTATCAGGTGACAATCATTGTATTGGCTGAATACGTACTGACTGATAACATAATGTCGTATTAAGTAACGCTCTTTGTATTGGCCGAATACGTACTGACTGATAACATAATGTCGTATCAGGTGACACTCTTTGTATTGGCCGAATACGTACTGACTGATAACATAATGTATTAAGTAACGCTCTTTGTATTGGCTGAATACGTACTGACTGATAACATAATGTCGTATCAAGTAACACTCAATTTTTGTATGGCCAAGAATACGTATCTGACTGATAATATATGAATGTATAACAGTAACACTCTTTGTATTGGCCGAATACGTACTGACTGATAACATAATGTCGTATCAGGTAACACTCTTTGTATTGGCTGAATACGTACTGACTGATAATATAATGTCGTATCAGGTGACAATCATTGTATTGGCTGAATACGTACTGACTGATAACATAATGTCGTATTAAGTAACACTCTTTGTATTGGCCGAATACGTACTGACTGATAACATAATGTCGTATCAGGTAACACTCTTTGTATTGGCCGAATACGTACTGACTGATAACATAATGTCGTATTAAGTAACACTCTTTGTATTGGCTGAATACATACTGACTGATAACATAATGTCGTATCAAGTAACACTCTTTGTATTGGCCGAATACGTACTGACTGATAACATAATGTCGTATCAAGTAACACTCTTTGTATTGGCTGAATACGTACTGACTGGTGACATAATGTCGTATCAAGTAACACTCTTTGTATTGGCTGAATACGTACTGACTGATAACATAATGTCGTATCGGGTAACAAGTTTTTTTATTGGCCCAATACGTACCGACTGATGACTTCACTGATAACATAATGTCGGATCAGGTATTGACCTGCTACAAAATGGGTTACAACAAATTGAACAATGGCATTTCATTGGTCGAATGACATTACCAAATGATGAAAGCAATTTTATAGCATTACCTGATAAATAGAATACCAGCCGAGTGTCTGTTGATATCAAGTTTATCAGGCTCTGGATTTTCTACCCAATGCAGCAGGTTACATGCGGGATGCAGCCTGTTGGCCCGGCTTTAAATGACCTTAGCTGTCCACATAATTCCTATGCGTTTCCTAGCCTTGCCTGATAAACATGATATCGCTAGACTGGTAGTGCTGGTAGTCTCTATGCATTACAGTACATGAAAATACATGTGAATTTCTTAGCACAAAATATTACATGATAATTAGAATACCAGGCTAGTGTCAGTTGATATTAAGTTTATCTGGCCCGGCTCGGAAACGGTAGGAATTCCTCGGCAAGCCTCGGAATTCCTACGCGTTTCCTAGCCTTGCCTGATAAACTTGATATGAAAACACACTAGGCCTGGGCAGTATTCTCTAGATGTTCATGTTGTGATTGTGCATCAATGATATACAAGGTGGGTAAACTATGTCGCATGCACCTGCTATTTTGGCTCTTTTCTATTTTTAACCTTTTCCAATTATCTTAGCCACTATTGGAGCAATTTATGATGTGATGTACAGATACCAAAGAAGATTACACAGAATTCCTACGCGTTTCCTAGCCTTGCCAGATAAACTTGTTATCAAAAGACAGTAGCCTGATATTCTCTATATCACATTAGCAATATTAGTTGTAGAAATAATTTAGAAAACAATGTGGGTAGAAACTGGCCAAAATAGCAGGATCCTGTAACGTAGTTGATGTATTCATTCTGCATACATTTTCATGTGTGTATATATACAGTATGTACATAACCTCCGTGGGTACTGTACACCACAATGTACCCTAATAACCCTCGGTATTCGGACACCAAGTGTTTGGGAAAACCCCTATAAAACAGGGGTTACCCAAAATAAATTGTATCCAATGGTAATACATGTAGTACTGTCATTATATTGCGTTTTGTCTATGCTTTATCGCGTCAAATTTTACCGCGTCAAATTACTCTGGTAGATCTGATTTCAGGGCTGAATATATAGTTTTGTTATTGTAAATATTCAGTTCTGATTTTGGGATTTTCCCCCCATGTGTACATGTACTTGAACATGTACTTGTACTTGTGCAGGTAATATATGGGATTTAGTAATAAACCCATTAACCCAGCCTTAAATGACCTTGGCTGTTGATAGACCGTTAAACCCCAACAAACAAACAAACAAATACTCTGGTAGATGCACCGATATCTAGAGAAATGTGTTTAGACACTTGCCTAAATATCCGGTGTGTGTGACATACAGTAGGTGGACAGAAGTTATTTCCCGAAAGTTAAAATCCCATAGACTTACATGTATGTCCATCTTTACTCTCAAATATGTAGTTAAAATCCCATAGACTTACTGTATGTCCATCTTTACTCTCAAATATGTAGCTCAGTAATACTTTACCAATTTGAATGAAATATAAAGTGTTTGAAAGAAAATAGATTTATGCAGAATATGAATGTTTTGTTTACTGATTATCACAAGCAGTTTCATAGATACATGTTTTTAAATATGGCGTAATTATTTGACGTCACTTTTCGAGCATGCAGCTTGTAAACTACTTTGATTATTGAATACACAATAAAAGTCATACGAATCAAATTCTTTGCAAATATATTTGCTACTCAATGCATTTATTTCATTAGAATCTGTAGAGTATATTTGAAATAACCTGCTAAAAAGCACAGTTACAAATACATGCAAGTCTATGGGATTTCAATGGGTGGGAAATTACTTCTGTCCAACATCTGTATATTACCAACTGTAGCAGTGAGTGTAAATGTTTGTGATGTACACTCTACTAGACACACCCCATCCCCATCCCGCCCATATGATGCAAAAAGTTAGACAACTGTTAAAATTAATTGAGCAAAAAAATATCGGAACTATTTCCACCCGATATTTTGGTCCTAGAACTACACATTGTTGAAAATAACATCCAGTGTTGATATTATGAAGTATTTTATCGATTTTGCTCCAAGTTACACAAGAAAATATTTCATAAATAAGCCAGTGAATTAGAAAAATGGTTGCTCCTTGAAAGATTTTCCAAGTACTGGTACATGTATTTGCCAATAAATAATTTTTAACCAAACGTCCAGTACTTTTTTAACTAACTTATCTGTAAGATACCTACTTTGGACAAAGCAATATTGTTTAATGACATTCAGTGAAAACTACATGTATTTTTAACCATTTCAACACCACAGACCTGTATAGTGGTATTGGCAAACAGTGTAGATCCGGATCCAAGATGGCCACCGAAAGGTCAAAAGGTCGTCCGTTTATCATTGATTTCAAACATCTTCTAGTGAAGCGCTTGACCGATGCTGGTTAAGCTTCACACTTATGGTCTGTGGGTGAAGCCTTTTCATATTTGTGAAAATGGAGGTCGTCACATAATCCAAGATGGCTGCCATAGAATTTTTTTTTTACGTCAAATTCTTAAAAAATCGTCGGGTGGGAAATTTCAGGATATATACTGAAATCAAGATTTGAGGTTTAGTTCCTGATAATTGCAGATAAATACTAATGTTTCTACATGTGAAGGTGCAAAAAATGTGTTTTCAGGATTTGGCATCTGGAAATAAGGTCATGTCATATATCAAAGAAGACGATCACTCTGGAGCATTTTTTGTCGAAATCAGATGATTACGTCATCCAAGATGGCTGCCGAAAGGTCCATAAAAAATCACTTACCTTCAAACTATTGGGTCAATCGCCTTCAGAGGTGGTATATCTTATGATTTATGATATTTATATGTTTTTTAAATTGCTTATGTTTTCCCTTTCGCGGCTTGAATTGCAAAAACTGACCTGTTTTTCCGTGATCCGTTGCCCCCAATGGATTGTATATATTTTGAGACAACCTGAACAATTATTCAAATGACTTTATGAACTTACAAAGCAACTTTAATGGAACTTGGTATATATAATCGACAGTCTATGCCATTTCTGGTTATACCCCCGGCATACGAATGTATGTCGAGGGCTACTGGTATATAGTGTTCGTAATTCCGTGTGTCCGCATTAAAGTTTTTGGGTACCAATTATGTCTGTAAAGGTAAGTTGGATTGAGCTCAAACTTCATGTACTTCCTTATCATCATCCATATTTTCATTCCAAACACGGGGCCAAGTGGCTTTGGTATGGTATGGACCTGGCACCAGGTCGGGTTATTCTGATTAATATATATACATGTATATATATATATACATGTATATATTTCTCTCTTTTTTTTCAATGTAAATATTCCGTTCTGATTTTGGAATTTTCCCCCCAATGCAGCAGCCCGGCCATAAATGACCTTAGCTGTTGATAGGCCGTTGCGTCCCGTAATGGTATATGGCAATATTTCGAGATCCTGTTCAGATATTGTTACGTCGAACTTCGGTTTACTCGAAGTATTTATCACAGTCCGACGGACTTCGAGTAAACGAGCGTAGACTGTACTTCCTTATCATCATCAATATTTTCATTCCATACCACACCCATGCGGCCTTCATGTCCAAGCTCAAATTACTTATAAATTTGGGTTAAATTTTTTTTCAATGTTTGCATTAAAGTTTTTATTTGTCGGTCCAGGCGGCCAGGGGTATACGTGGGCGCCCACTTTCTCTAGTTTACTTTATAAATGGGGATAATAAGTTCAGGTGAGCAATACAAGCCCATTTGGGCCCCTTGTAATTTTACTTATGTTTGAGGAAATAACTAGCTTTTTCTTACTTTGAGCCAGTAGTTTACAGAAATCTTAACGGTCAATTAGACCACTCACTCCGACTCGGCAGCAGTAGTTTACACCACTCTTGTGTTTACCATATATGGAGAAATGACGTCAGTAATGTCGCAATGACGTGTTTCTTTCGAGCAATCAAATCGTGTTCTTGGACACACCCTCTGAATCGTGAGACAGTCGCCGTCACTACGGCCCGCCTCCAGAAATTAATTTGCATAACACTTGGACATATTGTACTCTTAATTTGCTTTGTTTTTATGAAGAATCATGTGTGAATTGTAGGAAAATGTTTATTCAACCAGATGAGCTGATTATCATGAAATAATGCCCTCGTGATTGTGTCCTACCACTAAACAAACTCGATTTACTACGCTCACTCATTTGTTTCGCGTAAGGACCCAATCACTCGTTCCAGGGAAGGATGCTCCTACACCCCTTTCCGAACTTGATTCACAATTCGCACCCCCCCTCGGCACTTCGTACAACTAAAATGTTTGTAAGTATTTAGGATAATCTGCAAATTTCAATTGATGGATTTACATTTATTTAGCAAACGCTGCATATGCAGCCTGTGCTCAATAAATGAAAATCCAATAATTGTTTACAAGAAAACATTGTTAATGTGAAATTTACATAATTTTGTTCTTACGAACATTTTAGTTATACAAAGTTTAGTGAAACGTCCCCTGGCTACCCCGTGCATGTAGCCCCTGTAGTACATGTCTCAACAACGTGGAGCAGAGAGGAATATGCAAACAAAATATACATAGAGCAAATATACATAGAACCAATTGAATTGGTCCTCTGTGATTTCCCACTTGATCACAGATTTATGTTTTGTCAAACCAGTTTCGAAAAGTCAAGATATAGTCTCTAAATGATGTTTAAAGGTGGCAAGAATTTTGAGGTATATTTGGAATTAACCCTACAACTATGGGAATTATAGTCCTGTTTTTTTTTTCTTTTTATAGTTTGGCTTATTTTGTATAAAACATGTTTTGGTAGCACATAAGAACCATCTCCATTAGAAAATCATCATCCATTGGAGATGATTCTCATGTCAAAACATTTTTTGGCTAAGAAAAATGGCAAATAAAAAATGAACAGCAAGCCAAATATAATGAATATGTCAGCGTTGCAATTTATTGAAATTATAGATACTCTGAGCTCCAGATAAGGAGCGTATTGGCGTATGTTACACTCTTAATTTAGCAGAATACGCATTGATTCTCGAAAGTTGGGAGTACAAAATACTCAAATTGAGCAGTGAAAATACAGTAATAAAGTTGAACATTTACTTAGTTGAACTGCTGTTTGAAGCTCAAATACAGTCAACGCTCGTTTACTCGAAGTCCGTCGGACTGTGATAAATACTTTGAGTAAACCGAAGTTCGACGTAACGAAATATGAACAGGACCTCAAAATATTGCCATACACATTACGGGACGCAACTCCCATACGACAAAAATATGAAAATTACTTGCAAAAAATGCAGATCCGGATGAGAAGTCTCGTCACGAGCCAGCTCATCTGGATCTACACTGTTTGCCAATACCACTATACAGGCCTATGGTGTTGAAAGGGTTAATACACAACTGCAAATTATAACTACATATTTCCGCTCAGAAATATCTATCAATCCATCTCCGATTCGTCAAAGTCACTCAGAACTGGGTCGATGTTGAATGGCCGCTCGATAGCATGCATCAACAGTGGAACACTTTTTGTTTTATTCAGTTTGCGTGGAAATTTTCTCGTCACCAGAACGGGCCTTGGTGCGTTGGGTGGGTTTGCCAGTTCGGACGTGGACGTTTGCCGACTGATGGCGGACGACTCCAACCCCGACGTGGACGTCGTGCGACTTCTGCCGCCCCCGGGAGACACGCACGACTCCAGATCCAGACCTGTGGTCGAGGTTTGTCGAGATATTGCTACAACGTCAAGGTCACAAGGTCATTAGTTACATGTACAGTGGAACCTCTCTAAACCGAACACCTTGAAAAATAACTTATTTGTGATGGGTTTCACTGCAACTTATATAGACTGCTAATGACTTTCAATCATGTTGGCAATTAACAGAGGCAGGTATCGGCACGCTCATACCTGAATTACAGTGGAGCATCTCTAAACCGGACACACTGGGGCCCTCCCAGGGTGTCCGGTTTAGAGAGGTTCCACTGTAACAAATTGGTGTTGCTTGAAATTTAACTCTGCTCCAGGCATGTGGTTGATTTCAGATTTTTTTGAGGATTTAAAATTTCAGATTTGGTCTGCTCGGCTCGAATATGATGCATTTACGATAGGGTGTAGGGGGCTTCCGCATTTTCTCAGTTCATTTCTGACTGTTTTTGCTGATGCTCAGAAAAACAAGTGTTCAGGTGATACTGTGATTGAATTAATTTTGTTCAGGGTCAAATTTCGTCCTTTGTCTAGCGACGTTGCTAAAATTGCACTTTTCTCGGGTCTGAAATTTGTCATGCCGGTGTTAAAGACTTATTGATGTATGGATAATAGTCAGAAAACATGTTAACCCATTTCAGTCTAAGGATACAATAATTTTTATTGGAAAAATCTCATTCTTTTGTTTATTTCTCCATAAAGGTATATGTCGTTACCACTCATTTGAACCGTCTCATCGAGACGGTTCAAATGAGTGGTAACAACATATACTTTCGAGATGAAATGAACAAAATAGGATTTTCCCCCCTAAAAAGTTTCATACTACTATAAGTGTATCCCGTCTTTAATGGGTTAATATTTAGCAAACATCTACATCTCCAATTCTGGTAGTGGCCATGTGAGGATGGTGGGGGTATAATATTATTTGCCGAATATGGTGGGGGGGGGGGATAATATTTGGCAAACATCTGTCTCCTTACCCTGTTGATAGTGTTTGTTTGATTGTGGGGGGGGGGGGGGGTGGGGAGGACAGAAAAAATGCAGAGTCTGTACACTACTCTTCTAAAACCGTTCAGTCAATCTATCTGAAACTATACACACGTCTTCTACACATATTGAAGATGTGCACCTGGATGTTGTTATGCCGAAAATATTTTTTTGTTAACTAAACTATAGACTTTTTAACTTTTATATGCAAATCTATATAATTTGTACTTTACACATCTCTACCTAAATTAGTAGACCTGTTTATCACAAGAGGAAGAAATAATGCTATAGATTTTCAAATTCTCATTAATGTTCCTTGTCTTGGGTGTCAGCTTCACATTTCTGCATCTTCGCTGTCTTGCCCATCTTCGACGAGCATATTTTGTGACTTACGGCACTCTTGTTGTTTATACGACGCTGATCGGTTTAACGTGACGAGCTATTCTCCTGAAGAGTCGTGCATAATTATATTTACATATACTCATTTATGAGAATGATGTTCATGTTGCAGCCTTTGATATTGCACATTTTTCACTTACACCACATCATGACATACACAATGGATTGAGTGTAATGAATTGATTTGAATATATAATCGGAGAAATAACATTTTGCCGCTCCTGTGCCCAATGCAGCAGGTTAAAACAGGATCAAACACATTTGCCCGGCCTTACATGACCATAGCTGTTGATAGGCCGTTAAACACCAATAAACAAACAAACGTCATTCACCTGTGCCATTTCATGCTGAGGATATGCCATTTTGTTTGTGGAAAATTCTAAATATGTTCTTTACATATGTTTTAATAGAAGTATATGTCGTGACCACCATTTGAACCGTCTTTCATTGAGAAATAAGAAAAATAAAATATTTACAAAATTTAATATTCATACAGGTGTATTCCGAATGTAATGGGTTAATAGCCTACATCCTCATGAATATTCAGATCACTGTTACAATGGACAGGTAACTTTGAGTGGACAATACCTTGTAGTCGATGTGTTTATTTCCTTCAGCTTTAGACGAGAAGTTCTGGAGGCAGGAGGAGAGAACATACACGTGCAAGGAGTACAGTGGAAGTCCATATTCAGGTATATACCGGTACGAGTAGCCATGTGATTTTGTACCTAACATGTGCGATTTTTGAAGAAAAAATAGTTACAAAAACAGTGATATTTTCTGTAAATGATGTTGAAATGTGACAACATTTTCAAAGCAAATATGGAATTCTATTCCGCATTTCCTTTGATTATTTTGTCAACTTTCGACGTCTTTGACGGAAAGTATGGTAAATTTTATAAATATTTCTCGTGGAGATGTCGCACATCTTCTAGAGTACCAAATCATATGGCGTGTTTCGACTGGAGAATCATGTGACCAATAATGGCGGCGATCTATATATTTGCCAAGATCTGCCAAAAAAAGAAGTAAATCTTTACTTTATGGGTTATTGCTTTAAAACTGAATGTCTGCCATACTTGCTGCACATGCTAGTCTGTTTTAGTTTTACTGTGAGGTGTGGTGTCTATAAACGCACAGGATAAATGTGGCCTATGCGCCTTCTGTCTGTTCCACATTTTGCTGCCAGTTAACTGTCTATTAAACACAAATGTAAAGAATATTCAAATGGAATTACTTTTTCATCAATAACAAATGTCGCCCTTCCCAATATTAATTTTATTACAAAAAAACACCGGTTCTCCTATGGGAATTTAGCATGGGGCAAAAAGGAGGTGAAGAGTGAGGAGGGGAAATAAAATAATAATGGAAAATGACTCCGAAACCTGGCTAAATAACTTGGAAATGATGTAACTAAGAAAATCGGTCCACAAATTCAAAAATTATTTGTAAAAATCTACAATATTAGCCCCCATGTTGAATTTCTATAGAAAAATGGTGTTTGAAATAAAATTGATATTTGATGGAATTTCACAAAATAAAAACATTTGGGAGGATAACTTTTGTTATTGATGAAAAAGTAACAACATTGAAATATTTTTTTAGGATTTAATATGTTTAACCCTTACACCGCTATCTTATTTTTTTTGTCGTCTGCTGTTTATTTTCCATTTTTATCATCAAAAACATGCTTTGACAGCACTTTAGAATAATTTACAACATGTTTCCAATGGAAATGATTCTGAAGTGCTGTCAAACCATGTTTTTATTGAGAAATAAGGCAAGATATAAAAGCAACAGCAGACGACAATTGTTGAGTAGCGGTCTAAGGGTTAATAGTCAAAAGTTCTTTGGCAGAAAAACGTGGACCAGACAGTCGTGTATTTAATTTTCACAAGACATTTTCAGTGTTTACACAATGCAGAAACTCTCTGTACAGTAAAAGTAATTTACATATACCAGTTTGTGTAGTAGGCTACTTCGGATAAAGAAATACCTGTAAAATAAGATTTACCCATTTTGTTGGCACACCTGTGCGAATATTTAGAAATTACGGCCATGTTTGGGTCATGTGATTTCCCACAAGGCGGAAGCAATTGCTGTGTGTTTAAACTTAATGGGTTTCATGGTCGTGTACCTCTGGAGATAATGTTTGTGATTGCAAAGCACATATACATGTCTTGGAGCGTTTCATGGAATTACAGTGGAATATCTCTCAACCGAATGCCCTGGGCGCTCCCATGGTGTCCGGTTTAGAGAGGTTCAACTGTAAAACAAAACCTGTTCGTGCAGTATATAAGAATGGCCTCCATTGAAGACTGTCGAACCATGTGTTCATCGAGAAAAATAGATGACAACATTTAATTAAGGATTACAAGCAAAGTTGTGGTTAAATTGCAGATCCACTGCCTGCGTTGTCTTGCCAATTGTTTCATTTCAAAATGCTTGAAATCAAGCAGCTTAATTGGTGCATCAGCTCAGGCTCAGTCAAACTGCTTGATCGCGAGTTGGAATTACCAATAAATGCTTAGAAATATTGACATCTGGGCAAGATAAACAACGCAGGCTCAAAGAGCATGCAACAAATGTAGAGTGTAGATTGACACAGATAAGCGGTCTTGTCAAGAACTGCCGTAGACAATTGAAAAGATAAACAACTGGGCCGGTGATTATAAAACTTTCTGAAGCCGATTTCATCAAAATTGCAAAGTATACTTTGAGGGAGCAATCATTGATTTTTCCGAAATGCATTATTTCATGCAGAACTAACGAGTGCATATATTACATTATCACAAAAACATTATCACAGCCAAAATTGGCTGTGATAATGTAATAAATTCAGTATAATAAAAATTAATAAATTTATCATAAAATTGAAAATTTCTCCCTCAAAGTATACTTTGCTACTAAAGTATACTTTGCAATTTTGATGAAATAGGCTACTGAAGATGGGCTGATGGGCAGGATATACAATACACTTGTTTGATTGGCACTTGAACAAACAAACAGAAATTGGAAAATTCAATGAAAATGACAAAGTTATTGTGATTAACATCTGATATTTATTTCTATTATATTTGTCAGCAACAAATAAGAAAAGGATGCGTATATTATATGCAAATATGTTGCAAAGTAACAAACGAATACCGAGTGTGTTTATTTGGAGATTTGGTTCAAAAGTGATAATAATTCCACAGACAGGCCCAAATAATTATAAATACTGGACCTTTGGTTTATTATCAGACCATTTTCAACCCACTATAAATTTTTGGCGATATATAGAGGATATTCCATCGTACATTTGGAATAGCGGGAAATAATACACGAGTGTGAGTCGGCTTCCGCGTAAGCAACGAGTGAGCGTAGCGAACGAGTTGCTTGCACGGACGCCAAGGGACCCCGAGTGTATTATTTCCGCTATTAAAACATGTACGATGGAATATTATATTTATTACCCTTCTACAGCGGATATATGTGCACATTTAGTCTATTTTTGAGATTATAATCAATGAATTGTGGCGATGTGTGCACGAATATTACACAATGACGTGTTTTCCCGCGTTTTGACGTTCCGTTGCGTGACGTCATGTAAACTTTTTTTTAAATCCAAATTACTCGGCTGTTTCTATGAGCCAGATATTTGAGTGCATGTTTGGAATGTGTTCAATCACATTAACATTCTCGATTAGTCGAGACCCTTTCCAAATAACTGTATTTTGACTGTAATAAAAATTAAACATTTTGCATGGTAGCTCGTGTTTTCTTCACTGTGTATTATTTGTAAGGAGTTGATTACAGGTTTTCCGAAATTTCTGTTTTATGTCATGAAAAACTTCTCCCTCAACTCAAAATAGGAAGAGAATTTCACCCACTTCGCCCTGTAAATTGATCCATGTTAGCGTATGAATTGTTTCTTCGCCGCAAATGAAGTCAAAACGCGATGTCAGGAGGAACAGCTCGAAACAAACACACCCGGGGAACAAGTTATGTACATGTACGAGTACGATTCCATCTCTTGAGTATGCATAGTGAATAAAACTGTTTTCTAGTATATACAAAGTTATAATATAATGCATGCAGTCTGTGTCGGCTATCTAACCAGGTTTGATGCGGTTCGCAGATAATTTCCGACTCGTGTGTATAGTCAGAAACAGCAGGCGAAAAATGTAAATAAAGCCATGACGATTTCAATCAGCGCGAATAAAATAATTTTATCATAAGAAATTGAGTGAAACTCAAGTGCTAAATTTTGACATCAAATGACGATGTTCTCGAAAAAATGCTTGGAGTTCCAGTAACAAATAGGGTGATATATGGATTGAAGCAACTGCACCGGCCGGTCATACTAGGCTAAAATGAGGGAACAATAACAGTAACTATATTTACATATATACAACATCATTAATAACATCAGATTGTACCAACAAGCTTTTTTTTTGTTTAAATACAGAAAACTAGTGAACTGGAATTTAATAACCCATATGGAAATAAATAACGCTGGAATTTTTTTAAACTATAAAAATGCCATTCACTTCCACAGTTGTGTACAGTGGGTTTACAGGCTACGTTGGCTGCACATGTGGTCTGTATTTTACACAAGATCCATTTAGTTGGCGTTATCTACAATGCGAATACTATTGTGAATATATTGAACATGTTTTCGAGAATCTATTCGAACTATTTTTAAAGACGACTTTATGCAACCAGATACTGGTTACGTGTTTTCTTCTATCCTTCATATAACACTGTATAGCAATTCCCTTCGCTGACATCTTCCTTAAAAAACATGAAATATCGAACCATTTATACTGTAAATTTTCTTTGAAATTGCACAAGAGAAAACCTAAATAAACAACCAAAAAAAACCACAATTACTTGGCAGTTTGTATGTAGTGAAGTGTTCCTTGAAAGAATAATGTCAGCGAAATATTCAGGTAATTTTTTCTTTTTTTTAAATCATATTTCATTAGCTTTGTGTTGATGTTGATAACAAGGCTACTACTTGCAAGCCGTGAGGCCTATTGTCTTTTTGATGGCGTCATATGCATACATACATACATACAGGTTTATACATAGATAGAGTAACCCAAAGTTTCTGGTGTTACCGCATGGCGACGAACCAAGAACATTTGGGTGAATACATACGAGACGAGCCAGCTGATTTTGTACAA
The DNA here is from genome assembly GCA_029237695.1 of Conchocele bisecta. Taxonomy (NCBI): domain Eukaryota; kingdom Metazoa; phylum Mollusca; class Bivalvia; order Lucinida; family Thyasiridae; genus Conchocele; species Conchocele bisecta. The sequence goes on from CM055280.1 coordinate 34,238,250, forward strand.
TTTTTCATGAAATAATTTTCCGTAAATGAGGTCGAAATTTGACGAGATTCTCGAAGCAACTGCAGAGTAGAGAAATATTTGCAGAAACTGGAGATATTTTCCGTAAATGAGGTTGAAAGTTCACGAAATTGTCAAAATAAATGCCGCATTTGCAATGAAAATTTTGTCAACGTTTGACGTCATTTACATAAAATATCTCGGTTTCTATAAATATGTTTTCATGGAAAAATCGCACATCTTAAGTACAAAATCAGATGGCTCGTCTTGTACAGAGATGATACAACAATCTATGAACCAGCCAATTAAACACCAGCGGGCTGTTTCACTAAACTTCGAAATGTTCGCAAGTGCAAAATTATATTAGTCTGTAAATTTCATATAAACAATGTTTTCTTATAAACAATGTTTTCTTATAAACAATGTTTTCTTATAAACAATGTTTTCTTGTAAACATTTATTGGATTTACATTTATTGAGCATAAATGTAAATCCATCAATTGATATTTCCAGAAATTTGCACTTACGAACATTTTAGTCAAACAAAGTTTAGTGGATTGGCCCCCAGACAAACAGCATATCGAATGTTGAATGGACTGGTTCAACACGAACAGTTACCAATGATAGCAACAGATTCAAGATCGAGGATAGTACATTAAAGTAGAAAACAGGTTATTTTCAAACATGTGCCACACAGTCTTCTTTTCACCCTTCGAAATTGGAACTTTTTTTTTCTTCATATTTAAGTAAATATCATCAATTAATACGAGTCAATTATAATTTTATGAATATCAAAGCGTTATCAATTCTCTAACCATTGCAACGCTGAATTAAATTCAAAATGAGAAAACGGCAGACGACAATATTGCATGCCTGCCATGAAGGGAAGGTGAATCCAGGAGATTTCGCCATAGGAAATCAGTGAAATCGTCTTTTTGTAATGTCCAGTTTTTTGTTGTATTATGAACAGCTAGCGATTAATTTTCCTCCCTTAACCCTTACAATGCAGGAAACGTAAATTATCGTCTGCTGTTGTTTTATATTTTGTCTGCTTTCTCAATAAAAACATGGTTTGACAGCACTTGAGAATCATTTCCAAATGATTCTAAAGTGCTGCCAAATTATGTGTTTGTTGATAAAAATTAAAAATAAAACATGAACAGCAGACGACAAAATTTAATTCAGCATTGTAAGGGTTAAATTCAAAAGGTGAAGAGTAAACTGAAATTAACGCTGTTCAGATGAGCACAGAAATAACCATAAATAGCACAATATATTGTTTTGACAGCAGGAATTATATATAGCACAGTTCAGTAGGAAATTACTATATATAGCAATGTAGACTGGTTCAGTGGGAAGTTACTATAAATAGCACGGTAGACTGGTTCAGTAGAAAGTTACTATAAATGGCATGGTAGACTGGTTCAGTGGGAAGTTACTATAAATAGCCTGTATCACCAGACTGACGAGTCACAGTCCATGCAGGAAGCCATCACAGGTACAAGTATTGCAGAAGACAGTGACGACACAGATGAGGAATGAATCACTTTTTAGGTACGGCCGGCACGTTACCTTTCTGTGACTCGTTCTCGGAATCTGCCACGGTTTTGTCCGATTCACTGGAAGATGTTGCAGATTCATTTTTGTCAGTCGCTTTGTCTGATTGTTTGTCAGTTTTTGATTGTCCATCAGATTCCGGTTCCGCGTTTACTTCCGGGTTGTTTTTCTTCCTTTCTTCTGCATCTGACAACAGAACACAAATATTCAATTTACATGCTGAATATACAAATTCGGATCCTTCTCCTTGAAAAACTGATTACGTATGTATAAGTTATTGCGAGTGCGAGGGAGCACTAGCGACCGCAGCATTTAGTTCCTGAAAAATCCTAGATGTGAACAATACATCGTCCCATCAGAGTATTGATTTTCCATTTCCTGTCGAACAGTTAATCACACAATTTTTTTGATGAGAAACAAATGATTGCTTACCAAAAGTATATGCCGTTACCACGCATTGACAAGCAACATATTCAAGATTGAGGATAGACATTCTTTCAACATGTGCCAATACATATGCTTTTGGTGAGAAATACAGAAAATTGAATAGGCTGTCTAATGAAAATATGGAATAGATGAAGTTGGTCGGACACGCTAATGACGTACCAAAAACTGCCAATCAAACTGTCTGATCTTGAGCATGCGAATAGAGCACATATTCAGAAGTGCTGAAATAGATTATTAGCTAATTATTTTGAGCAACTTTGGAAATCTTGGAGATTGTGAGAACTAAGTGCATGGACAAACGGATGGATGGACATTATTGTCCCTAGAGTTGCCTACCTTTGATTGCGTTTGCTTTCCACTGGACCTTGTTCTCGGAGAGACACGGCACCCAGGGTCGCACAAAGTCAGACTTGCCTGCAAATACATGGAAAATACCGTAATAAACCAGCGCGTACCCCTCCTAAAATTTGCCGAGTAAAGATTGTTTACAAGTTACAAGGCACGTTTCTACGGTCGTTCTTATTGTTTCAAAATTTAAACGTTTTCAATCAAAAATCATGTCTAAACATACTGTGACAGTGTCAATATTTGCTCCAAAATGCGCCAGAACGCAGGAAATACGATGTAGATTTCAAAAAAATTATCCGGGGGGTGGGGGGGGGGGGGGGGGGGGGGGGGAATGCCCGGACCCCCCTAGCGCTATCACGAGCTCTGCTCGGTCTACGAACGATAATATAGTCAAGTATTACAAAATAGTTACAACCCACCCCTAACCCGAAATCCTGGATCCGCGCCGGTGAGTGTGCCAATATTTAGGGTTTGTATGGTCGTACTGGTTTAATCACAATAGCCATATATTTGGATGCAATTTGCTTTGGGAAACCCGTATTTGGTTTCCCAAAGCAAATTGTGTCCTAATATTTAGGGTTATTATGATAACCGCTTATTATTCCTTTTAATTTACATTTTTACATCGAAATAGTGGGTTGGAATTATGAGGAGCAGACAATATTCTTACCAGGTATGAAGTTGTAAAAGTCCAACTAAACTTGTTAAACACTTGTTATTTATGACATTGCGTACATCTCCAGGCCCGGACGTTAACTTTTTCACCCCTAAGTAACTGCAATGATTTTGATATGTTAATTTTGCAACCAATCCAATTGTCTCAAAATGATTAGTCTATTTATGAAAAGGGGGTGTTAAAAATATGAAAATTACTTGCAAAAGGTGCAGATCCTGAAGAGACGGTTTGTCACAAGCCAGCTCATCTGGACCTACACCGTTTGCCAACACCACTATACAGGTCTGTGGTGTTGAACGGGTTAAAAGTTGGTTGCCGACCGTAAATATTACTTGCTCAAATCAGTTTTTCACTTACCAGAAAATAAAATGTGTTACTCTACAGTCCTGAGAGCTATCCAAGTAAATGTGTATTCCCCATGGAAACTGTTTTCTGCAATTTGTGTCCGTGACGGATCATTTTAATGTGATACTTGGAAATAAAACAAGAAAATGTGGCAAGTCAGCAGATTGAATAAACTGTGGCAAAGTTAATAAACTAGGGGGCCATGATGGCCCTATATCGCTCACCTGTGCAATGTCACAAAAATCAAGCAAATACTGGTATGTAAAGTTGTCACTACATATACATCAAAATAAGCCCATGACGGGCACATGTCAATGCGACAAACTTGAGAAGTCACCAGGGTAGGAGTTGTCTCGCGATACGTACATAATGTAACAGATATATCTTACACAACTTTGAGAGGTTTGGAGACCACAACAGGATGCTTCCAGCCTTAGATTTTATGTATTATATAACCATATTCCGTAAAAAAGTTTACCCCTATTTGACCCCCCGGGCCATGCCCATTTTTGACCCAGAGGTCACCATTTTAACAGCTTTGAAAAAGCATTGTACATCAATTATTTCTGTCAAGTTTCATCGAAATCGGTCTGGTGGTTCGTGAGAATATTTTTTAAGAATCTATGCTATTTTTCGACAGTGGCCATCTTGGATTAACGACGACCGCCATTTTAACAAAACTGAAAAGGCTCTACCAATGAACCATAACTGCGAAGTTTGGCCACCAATGGCCAAGCGGTTTGTATGAAGATGACCTTTTGACCTTTCGGCGGCCATTTTGGATGATCATCTGATTTCGACAAAAAATGCTCCTAAGTGATCGTTTCGTCCATACCTTCGAATTGATATATGACATGACCATATTCGGTCAAATGTGAAATTTGACCCCAACTTGACACCTCTTGCCCCACCCATTTTTGACCCGGGGGCCACCATTTGAAGGAATCTGAAACATCGTTAACTACCGATCATTCATATCAAGTTTCGTCGAAATCGGCCTGGCGGTTCGTGAGATTTTTTGACGATTTTACCTACTTTTCAACGGTGGCCATCTTGGATTTCGCGATGACCATCATTTTAACAAAAATCTGTAATAAAAGAACGACCTTTTGACCTTTTGGCGGCCATTTTGGATGATCATCTGATTTCAACAAAAAATGCTCATAAGTGACCGTCTCGTCGATATTCGGTCAAATGTGACATTTGACCCCTACTTGACCCCTCCCTCCTGCCCGGCCCATTTTTGACCCGAGGTCCACCATTTGAAGGAATCTGAACCAGCGTTAACTATCGATCATTCATACCAAGTTTCATAAAAATCGGCCTGGCAGTTCGCGAGAAGATTTTTTAAGAATTTGACCTACTTTTCTACAGCGGCCATCTTTGATTTCGCGATAACCGCCATTTAAACAAAAATGAAAAGGCTTGACCCAATTACCGTGAAGTTTGGCCAATATCGGCCAAGCGGTTCACGAGAACAAGACGTTTGAAATCTAAAAGAACGACCTTTTGACCTTTTGACGGCCATCTTGGATGACATGACCATCCAATTTCGACAAGCTTCGCTCAGGTGAGCTAAAAACATTAATGTGTGAAGTTCAAAGTTGTGAAGGTAAAAAGGTCAAGGTCATAAGGGCAGCATGGATGTGTGGCATTTGTGCACAAGTATGATGTATTGAAATATGATAGTGATCCTTCAAGGGATATAGAAGTTATGACAGAATGGAGAAACTCTGGCAAACTTCTTGTGTCAAAGTTGTCAAGTTCTAAAGGTGAACGTCCTATTAAGGGCAACATGGGTGTGTGGCATTTGTCACAAGTATGATGTATTGAAATATTCAAGTAATTCATCAAGGGATATAGAAGTTACTCCGGAAAAATTCTTAATGTGTAAAAAAGTTCAAAGTTGTGAAGGTCGAAAGGTCAAGGTCATATTAAGGGCAGCATGTATATGTGCCATTTGTCCACAAGTATGCTGTGTTGAAATATTTAAGTAATCCTTCAATGGATATAGAAATTATGACAGAAATGAGAAGCAAACTTCTTAATGTGTGCAAAAGTTCAAAGTTATGAAGGTCAAAACGTCAAGGTCATATTAATGGCAGCACGGATGTGTGGCATTTGTCCACAGGTATACTGTGTTGAAATATTTAAGTAATCTTTCAAGGAACATAGAAGTTAAACGTTTAAAAGTCAAAACAGGGCAACTGTTTGGAAAAATTAGTTGCCCCACTAGGATTTTTACTTGCCCCGGTCAACAGGGCAACTGTTCATTGCGCGCTCTGATCTCATCAATACATGCCTTCATTTGTCTAGTTTAAAAAAGTGAAAGTTTGACATCCCACCAACAACCAAGGTATTAGGGACCACAGTTAAAGTCTCATCCGACAGACCAGTGGCAGGAAATACTATGTAAGTATTTGTTCACGCCTAGGGTGAGGATTGAACTCTTGGAAGTCCAATGCCATATCCCCTAGGCCACGGCACATCCCTTTTGTCTAATTTAAAAGCGATGCATTCATTGGTCTACTTTAAAAGTGATGCATTTAAAAGCGATGCATTCATTTGTCTACTTTAAAAGCGATGCATTCCTTTGACTAGGATAAAACTAAAATCTGACTCGCCAATCGATGGTTTAAAAGTTGTGCCTTCATTTAATCAGAATCTGGCTCACCAATCTCAGACTGTGACGGGGATTTCTTGCCTCCGCCGTCATTGTCAAAAACCTCCTCGGAGATGACCTCGTCAATGTTGTGCGACGACGAACTGGTGCGCAGCGGGCTCAGGATCTTGTCCAACATGTCGCCCATCACCTGGAAACTCGGCTCCACGATGAAGTCAATGAAACCTGCAATGGCAATGAAGGGTTTAACCTTTTCAACCCTCAGTAACTGGAATGGACACTCCCCATGTTGTTTTTCAGACTTTTCCATTTATCAGAATTAAGAGAAAATATCTGCAAATGGTGCAGATCCTGACGAGACGGCTCGTTACAAGCTGGCTCATCTGGATCTACATTGTTTGCAAACATCGTGATAGAGGTCTGAAGTGTGGCAAGGTCATATACAGATGAGCTGCAAGGAAATTGATTAGTGTTTAACATCCATTCAACAGCGAGTGTAACCGACGTCAAAAGTGCAGTGCACTTGTGCCATAGACCGGTAATCTTTTTATTTCACAATCTCATCAGGCGATAATATGAAATGCGTTGGGACACTAGCTGGGCATTTTCTATATTCAGTATTTGGTCTACATACCTATTTGTGACTCACCACTAGAGTATTTGGTCTACATACCTATTTGTGACTCACCACTAGAGTATTTGGTCTACATACCTATTTGTGACTCACCACTAGAGTATTTGGTCTACATACCTATTTGTGACTCGGCCACTAGAATATTTGGTCCACATACGTATTTGTCACTCGGCCACTAGAATATTTGGTCTACATACGTATTTGTCACTCGGCCACTAGAATATTTGGTCTACATACGTATTTGTCACTCGGCCACTAGAATATTTGGTCTACATACGTATTTGTCACTCGGCCACTAGAATATTTGGTCTACATACGTATTTGTCACTCGGCCACTAGAATATTTGGTCTACATACGTATTTGTCACTCGGCCACTAGAATATTTCGTCTACATACCTATTTGTGACTCGGCCACTGGTATTTCGTCTACCACTAGAATATTTGGTCTACATACCGTATTCTTGCGATTATAAGTCGCATTCTTTTTACTCAGATTTGTATCCCAGAAAGCCCCTGCGTCTTATAAATACATGTAGATACATTAGCCTTTTTTTCCACCCGAAATATTGACATAAACGACCAAAAATTAAAAAATTAAAATGCGTTCCTATATTTGTTGTTGTTGTTAGTCTTTGGTGTAAAATCCGGTATTGGAATTTTGTATTCATATTCTAAACAGTTCGCGCCTTACTCGCACCTTACTCGTTCCGGCCCTGTGTCACATTCGGTACACATTTGCTATACCGAAGGCGAACAGTGTATACCAAGATCAGATCCGGTCGACATTTTCTCTGCCGAATCACAATCTTGCCTCTATCATTTTAATTACCTTTTGAAAACATTTACCGGGCCCAAATTGGTCGGTGTCATTTTGCCGTGAAAAATATTGCATGACGCCATTAACGGTAAATCCCAATATGCATAATGCAATTCCACGAAAGTTATAAAACTGATGAAAGTGGCAAGCCTAAGTCAGCTGGCCGACATCAAACACACCGCGTGTCAAGATTTACAACACAAAGCCATATCAAATATCAACACACGCGGTTGTTGATGTCAGTTTCGTATTCGTCACTAAACTGGTACCCTGTCTGATGCGTCCCAAGTGAAAGAATACTACCGAGAACTAGACTCTATGACATGGCAAACGTGTTTATGTGAATTGGGTCTCTATCTCTGACAAATCCCGGCTTATTGAATTAGCGACCAGACCAGGCGGTGGATTCGCATAGTCTGTACATGGTTTACAATGTTCGCCAATCTCTAATTAAAAAAATTATAATTACGTCAGCGGACAATGCAAATTCGTCATAGCTATAGGCTGCTTTCAGCGTCATTTACGGAAGATACAACTGATTTTGAAATATTACATACTGTAGGCGAAAGTTGTGTGTTGCTTTGTGGAAAAAAATCGATAACACACAATCGTGTCAACTAACAGGCGCTTATCTGATGTCATCATTCAGCACGAGACTGTAAACTGTGTGACCTTTAGGCTATGTTTTGAAATTGCACTGATTGGTCAACACGCTTTTTGATGTGTGCCGCAGATGTGGCGAACGTGCAGCTTTCATCCTCGCATCATGGGGGCAATCAGTAACCCATTTCATGCTCAGGATATGCTTATGTTTGCGGAAAATCCTAAATATTTTCCTTCTATGCACTCGGAAGTATATGCCGCGATCACCATTTAAACCGTTTCGTCGAGACGGTTCAAATGAGTGGTGACAACATATATTTTCAGTGAGAAATAAGAAAAATAAAATATTTAATAAATTTCATATCCGTAAATGTGTATTCAGAAAGGAACTGGTTAAAAAAAACACTGGATTATACGCACGCAGATCTGTCGCCATATTTCGCCGATATTGATTTCGAAAATAGTTTCCGTAAATGGTGTTGAAAAGAGGTAATAAATACCGCAATCAATAATTAACAATATAATACCACTTTCGGCAGCAATATGATCGCAAATATAACACGATTTATGACAATAGTCTGTTACACATTTAACACGATTTTGATATACAAATAGGCAAACAAATCGGGAGCCAATGCACAAACGTGCACTAACCGAGCACGTGTTATAGTGAAGCGTGTACTACCGAGTTCACGGTGTAATTAAAGATACTAGAAAACGGTGAAATACAGACCGGGTAATCACATAGAGTCGGCAAATTACGGACATAGCAAACTATGATGGGGAAAATACAGACAAAAACGTCCAAGGTTAAAAACAATGTGGGGGAATAAATAACAACAACAACTTGGCGAGTTTTTTTCATTTTTTTGTTTCATTTTGTTAGGAAAATTGGGTGCGTCTTATAATCTCATGTAGACATTTTCCCCCAGCTTTTGGACTGAAAATAGGGGTGCGTCTTATGCACTCTTGCGACCTATAATCGCAAGAATACGGTACATATTTGTGACTCGGCCACTAGAATATTTGGTCTACATTCGTATTTGTGACTCGGCCACTAGAGTATTTGGTCTACATACCTATTTGTGACTCGGCCACTAGAGTATTTGGTCTACATACCTATTTGTGACTCGGCCACTAAAGTATTTGGTCTACATATGTATTTGTGACTCGGCCACTAGAATATTTGGTCTACATACATATTTGTGACTCGGCCACTAGAATATTTGGTCTACATACGTATTTGTGACTCGGCCACTAGAATATTTGGTCTACATACGTATTTGTGACGGCCACTACATACTACATCTTTGTGACTCGGCCACTAGAATATTTGGTTACATACGTATTTGTGACTCGGCCATACATTATTTGTTCTTAATACATATTTGTGGACTCGGGCCACTAGAAATATTTGGGTCTAATACGTATTTGTGACTCGGCCATAGAAATTATTTGGCTACATTGTTATTTGGATCGGCCACTACTTTATTTGGTCTACATATATATTTGTGACTCGGCCACTAGAATATTTGGTCTACATACGTATTTGTGACTCGGCCACTAGAGTATTTGGTCTACATACATATTTTTGACTCCGCCACTAGAGTATTTGGTCTACATACCTATTTGTGACTCGGCCATTAGAATATTTGGTCTACATACCTATCTGTGACTCGGCCACTACATACCTATTTGTGACTCGGCCACTACATACCTATTTGTGACTCGGCCACGAGAGTATTTTTTCTATCACAGAGAGGAGAAAATGGAAGTCCTAGTTCCTGCTCCCGGTCACCCTGTAACAGACACACAACAAACACTCAAGTACACAGACAGATGATTAACTGCTAACAATAATAGTGAGGTGAGAAACATGTGGAATCTTGGGCAATCATGATGTCAATATTGATTTGATTATTTAACGGCCTATCAACAGCTAAGGTAATTTAAAGCCGGGGATGTCATTATTGAGGTTTGATGGTATTTTTGGCTGTTCATAGAGGTGGTTGGATTATGTTCCCAATGCTTAGAATTTTATTTCTTAAAATTTTAGGAAAGAAAATCAGAAATGATAATTTTTAAAATATGATTTCCCATTAGCTAGAAAGTGACACTTGTCCAAACATGGGAGTTACCATTCTTTAGCACAGTATATAATTGCAGTGTAGGCTATGCAATCATAAACGATGATCATTGTGCCCAATAATCAGAGATAGATGACGAGAAAGCCAATCAAAATCCAGTGATTTACGTACACAGTTTTTCTGGGTTTATCGTTTAGGGAAGTTCCACGGTATATGTACCTGTCTGAAGAATTCGTCGAGCAACATGTCCGTCCAGCGCTTGTGGATGTCCCAGTCCTTGGCCGGATGGCTGATGTCCGCACAGTGCAGCACCAGCGATAACGCCTTCGACTTGTCAATACTGGAATAATGGAATATACACAGTTTCATAATGAGGTTGATCGCCGGGGAGTGTCTCGTGAAAAAAGTAGGTCAAGGTCATCCGATTGACACAGGAATTAACCATTTCAACATCACAGGGTTACGGTTTGTATTGGCAAACAGCTGGCTCATGACGATCCGTCTCATCAGGATCAGCACTTTTTGCAAGTAATTTTCATATTTTTGAGAACAAAAACACCCTATAAATGGACTAGTCTGAAAATCACTTTGTGATGGTTGATATATCAAAATTCATTCCAGTTACTTAGGGGTGAAAGGGTTTATGTGGAGAAGGCACCGATGGTAAATATCTGACTAATGTGCAGCGTATATACACATATATATTAACATGCAAAATAAACACAGGTAGCAAATGCCGTAAACCCCGTTTCTTATTGTTATATACATAAAGGATACTACATGATTGATCATTTAATATGATATTTATTAAACAAGTTGACTGATTTCATAAGATATGAGGCTATACCAAGTTTCTTATGAAATCAGTCAAGTTGAATAAAGAACATATTAAATCAACGCAAATGTTAGATTCTATTTATTACATAAGCAAAATATAAAACATTGAAGCTGTACTGATCATCTATCATGGTTTTTGCAGCAGCCTAATTTGCATATTTATTACACTAGTGTATTATGATTTTTATTGCACTGTGTTATTACGCTGAAAACCCATTTTATGTAATAATGATGTGTCTGTCACTGGAGAAATAGGGTTTACGGCGTATGTGATCAGTGTACACCCAGGCCATCATGTGTAACCACATACTTTCATCAGGGTGTGCATTGTTTGCTAGGCAGTTAGTGAATGATGTATTTTAAAATTTAATGTTTTCATAAGCCTAAAATGCATTAGCAAAAAGAAGCGGAACAAACAATAAGCTACCACGGCTGTGAATGGTAAACCGTTTCATTTGATATGTATACCAAAACATTTACACATTTCATTTTGACCTTTAGAAGAATGGCCACGTTGGTGCGCTATACAATGGACATGTGGATCATAAAGAAGCAAATGAAATTTCAAGTGACATATGGCTGAAGAGATATATTAATTGGAGTACACTCGTTACCTCCAACTCTCTTCAGTCAAACTATACAGATATAACTCAAAGTCAAGTACATGTTTTCCTATATAATAACTCTCGGTAACTGGACGTTTCGCTAACTCAAAGAATTTTCCTCAGTCCCCTGCACTTTGAGTAAACGAGTGTAGACTGTACTTAAAAACACAAATTTTCAAAATCTGTAAAACAAATTTTAAAGTATTTAGATTTTGGGCATGTGATCTGCATATGTCGGCTATGGAATGAAACTTGATGCATTAATTAATTAATTATGAAAAAACTTTAATACAAGTAATGGCAGACGGATAAAAGTATGCAAGTACAGCGCTTCCAGAAGCAATATTCCCCTTGCTATCACACAGGGGACATAACTACTGTCTGTTCCACATTTTGCTGCCGACGAACTTTTGGCTGTTAAACATATTAAATCTAACAAATATTTACAAGTAAGTACTTTTTTATCAATAAGAAAAAAGTCACCCTCACCAAAAAAGATTTTCCTATGGGAATTTAACATGGGGGCTAAAAATAGATTTATTTTAAATATTCTTTTTATTTGTGGACCGATTTTCAAAATCTAACTTGTTTTCTTAATTACATCATTTTCAAGCTATCTCGCCAGGTTTCGGAGTCGATTTCCAAATTTTGGAAATTGACTCCCCATGTTAAATTCCCATAGGAAAATCGTCTTTTCGCAATAAAATCAATATTTGATGGAATTTCATCAAACAAAATTGTTTGGGGAGGGTTACTTTTTTTTTATTGATGAAAAAGTACTTACTTTTAAATATTTTTTAGATTTAATGTGTTTAATAGCCAAAAGTTTGTCGGCAGAAAAACGTGGAACAGACAGTAGATGGCTGTGGCCCGCATGTCGCACCCGATGAGGGTTTGATACCGAAAAACTTGTAACCGTACGTACGCCAATGTGTCGACTATATCGCGCTGCCCACAAGTGGGCGCGACAAAAATTGAAACACACAACTCTGCAGCAAACAATAATGGCTGAAACACAAAATATTTCACATAGAATCCAAAATGTCAGTTGAGAACAACACAAGTGATTCCCAGATACCATGGCAAACGATGTAGGAACTGATCAGACTGTGCAATTTGGACCCAAGTACCAAAATTTGTATCCCATGTGACATGCATTAACCTACACCATTTAATACAGGAATTAAAGTAGTTAATTTTTGTTATTTCGCAATGAAAGAGACGGTTCAAATGGTGGTCGCGACATATACTTCGAAGCATAAATAAAGAAAATATTTAGTATTTTCCAAATGTCATTCTCCACGTGAAATGGGATAAAACGTTGAGGAGTCTGGCTGTATGCATATTCTACATGATCCGGACTGGGCAAGAACTCCATAAACCACTTGTTTGTAGCAGGCATGAGAATGACACAGGTTGAAGTAACGGACCGAGGTTTATAAATACATTAAATATGCCTAAAAGCATCCATAAATCCATACTCCCTCCGTAACACTTATGTATAAATGTTAGCTTATTTTTTTTCATTTATGGATGCTTTTAGGCATATTTAATGTATTTATAGATCTCGGTCTGTTACTTCAACCTGTGGAGAATGGCTGTCACTGAACACATCTGAAAATCCACTGAAACCCCCTCACCCCACTTGTAAAAGTATCAAATTTGAGCATACCAGATTGATTCTGAATCATTTTGAAAACGTAAATTATGACAAAATCATCTGAAATCAGCTGATCAGCTGAAGATTCTCATGCCTGTTGTAGTGGTGCGTCACACATATGGCGGTTACAGGGGAACTGGGGCTAGTGGCATTGATGGTCGTTCTTACCAATGTTAGCCTGTTGAAAATGCACACTCCTTGTTAGAAGCATAACAGGTGTTTCACTGACCAATTTGATTTGATTGATGTATAATGGCCTATCAACAGCTAAGGTCATTTAAGGCTGGGTCAACGGATTCGATCCCGTATTGGGGTTCATCTTTACCGGAGGGGGGGGGAGGGGGGGTCCCAAAATCAGAACGGAATATTTACATCGAAAATACCACACCAAAGTCACTTGGCCCCTTCCCCTAAAAGAAATAGGATTACGAATAATTGTAATACTCACATAAAGGGTATAACCAGATTCAACCGTCACATACAAGAATGCCAACGACGTACGTGAGGGCCAAACCAGTAGCCTATTTCACCAACATTGCAAAGTATACTTTCCTAGCAAAGTATACTTTGAAGGGTAAATTTTCAATTTTAGGATAAATTTATTAATTTTTATTATACTGAATTTATTACATTATCACAGCCAAAATCCAAAATCAGAACGGAATATTTACATCGAAAATACCACACCAAAGTCACTTGGCCCCTTCCCCTAAAAGTAATAGGATTACGAATAATTGTAATACTCACATAAAGGGTATAACCAGATTCAACCGTCACATACAAGAATGCCAACGACGTACGTGAGGGCCAAACCAGTAGCCTATTTCACCAACATTGCAAATTTTAAATTTTAGGATAAATTTATTAATTTTTATATTATCACAGCCATTTTGGCTGTGATAATGTAATAAAGTCAGTATAATAATTCTACATAGTTTTAATCATCAAATATATGCAATCATTAGTTCTGTATGAAATAATGCATTTCGGAAAAATCAATGATTACTCCCTCAAAGTATACTTTGCTAGATAAGTATACATGTACTTTGCAATGTTGGTGAAATAGGCTACAGGTCTCCTGTCGGGATTCCGGTAAGGATGAACCCCGATCGTTAAATTACCCATCGCATGCTCCCCCCTGCCACCCACTTCACTGACCGAATGGCGAACAGTGTAGACAACAAACAGACGATGCAGACTGATCTTGGTCTAGTCACAAATGCCATACGCCTCATTTCTCCAGTCACATAATATGAACACAAACTATGAACCTGCTAACTGCTCAACAACTAACGACAACCAAACGCAACATACCGGTATGAACACCAAAATAAATTGATCTCAGGTTAAAATATCATACTACAGTATAAATTGGGTTAAATTTGCCAAAATGACTTGTCTAAACTGTGGACGGTAGGTATTAAATATGTGAATAAATTTCTCTGGCTTTAACTGGCGTACAAATACAATACCCATTTGATGTGCAAATGTTGAAATATGAAGGGTCAGTGGAATAAGGGGCTAACTCCCTCATGGAGTTAGCCCCTTATTGCACAGACTTATTAATATGCTTTATGGTAAAGAATTAGCGTAGTAAGATAGTATAACCTGTGGCCTCGACTTACAGCAGGTTTAACCAAAAGAAGGGGTCAGATGTTTCCTCCTCCAATAGTCGTCTGGGTAAAACAATTGATTTGTTAAAGGTGTACAGACACATTTATTTTGCGTTTTGAAAGTATTATCTAACAAACAAGTCACATCAAGTCGCATACTTTGATACTCAAGCTCATGAAACTTCATTAGTTAGGTCGCAGGTGAGCAGTGTTTATTTATTGTTTCCTTCTTATGTAGGAAAAATGACAGGAAAAGAACCTGCCGGCTTGGATCATATTGATCATTTGTGATTATACAATCAACATATTGATCACTACTCATGATTCAGGCATATAAACAATGCCTGATTGACGGTATGACGACCCACGTAGGCCCAGATCAGACTGCACGAATGCACGCATTGATCTGGGGCAATGCTGATCGCACACATCATACGGTTTCGTTTCACAGCAAGTGGCTCAAAGATAATCTTGATCAATGCTTCCGTGGGAGTGGCATTAGGTTAAACAAAGAATGACGCCATTAGCAGCTCCAGAAGTATTACTGGTAATCTTACAGACCGAAGACAGCGCAAGTAAACAGAGAGCAACCACTTCGCAATCAGTGACAAAACGGGTAGTTCGGTGTATAAAATCAGCTTAATTGTGGTCAACTCGGTTGACGATATCTTAACTAAGTTTACACACGATGATAAACTATAAAATGTGTTCATAGAACACAAATGCCCCACATATCGTTTTGATAAGTCCAAAAGGGCCGATAAGATAATCCACGACCCGGGGTGTCAAATCAAAATAACTTTGTGCATCTACTCATCATAAAGAAGCTACATACCAAGTTTCAGGTCTAGCTTTTACGGTTTAAAAGTTTTACGACTTTCAAGCCAAAATTGGAAAATTCTAAGGAAAAAAAGGGGAGATAATCCTTGACCCCGGGGTCGAATCAAAAATCTCATCTACTCATCATAAGGAAGCTACATACCAAGTTTCAGGTCTGCAGCTATTATAGTTTAAATGTTTTATGACTTACAAGGTTGGTGACGGACGAAAGGATGGGACGGACGGACGGACGGACGGACAAGGGTAACGCTAAATGCCCCCTCCACTATCGTGGTGGGGCATAGAAAATATATCCTTAGATCATAAAAGTGACCATGTGTAATATACCAGTAATATGGAGATTATAAATGGCATTGTTGCATGTGTTCCATTCAGTGTTGCATGTGTTCCATTCAGTGCTATTCAGTGCTATTCCTCGATTGCAACGAAGTCCATAAAGGCAATTCGCTGCTCAATGAAAATTAGCACCTCTGGCTACAAACATGAGACTGAATCTTGTGGAAACTACAACTAGCAAGGTTCTGTGAATGATGTCACATCTGTCAGCCATCATGGTAAAGTGGTGTACTGCATTGGTGACCAGTGTAGGTCCTAATCAGTAAATGCATGCACGCTTCTTGAATGCTTATTTTTTAGGCATTTTTCACCAGATTTAACCCTTACATTGCTGGATAAAACTAAATTACGCAAACACATCTTATCTGGAATTAATAAATCAGTGAAATACTTTTGGCAAGGGAGATAATCAATATACACCACTACCATGGTTAATCTATCTCGTGTGATATATAATGATACCTTATTTGTTTATGTTAATACATGTAGTCTCAATAGACTATCACTGTAACGGTATTGTTGTTGTTGAGAGAGTTGCAACTAATTTAATAATTATTACGTTCAAAATGTTTGCGTGAAGACTGATAAGACGTCTATACAAATAGTATCATCGCAAACAGCCCAGTAGTCGTGAGGTTAAGGTCGTCGACTCTTGTGATTAACTACCAATTCCCGAAAGGGTCGGAAGTTCAAAACTTGGTACAGTCGAACCTGCTCGGGCGGTCACCTTTAATCAGCGGTCACCGCCGTTAAGCGGCCACTTCAAATTCCTCCCGCGCATTTTTGCTATATAAAACGCTTTCATTCAACGGTCACTCGTCTAACGCGGCCAGCGGTCATTAATTATCGTCCCAAACTAGTGATCCAATTTCATTAAACGGTCACCGCTAATCTCGATTTCAATGTACCCTGCGGCGGTCGTTACCGAAGTGCGAATTAACAATGATGTCAGCAGTCAATGCGGGTAATTAAAACACCTAACACGTCGCCGTGTCGGCGATATTGAGAGGGGTATGTTTCACAGGTGCAAATTGTGTTGCCCGAATTGTCGGCTCATTATTGAAAGAACAGCCGATCGCATCCGGGTTCTTGCACCCTTGTCCGTCGATTCGTAATTTCTATAGGTTACCGACACAAATGTTGTAAAAAGGAACAGCCCATTGCCAGTTACCAAATTGACAAAACACGAATAGCTGATATAATTGGTGTGTATTGCACAGGACCGAGTGTAACCGGCTCAAATATAATTTAAGCAAATGGCCTCTTATGTCGAATATGAGCCGAATGTCTCACTTATTGACTGCTTTTGCTGACATCGCCTATGCATTATTTACATACACAATTGGAAATGAATCCAAATTCGACTTGACCAATACCCGACAAAAAAAAAAAATAATAAAAAATCGCACAACATATCCCACACCATTTCCGATTATACCACATTATGCCCTATTATCTAGTACAATAAGTTGTCTACAATATGAATCTTGCAGATTAGCAGTTGCAGTAGGCTGTAAAATAATAACAAAAACGTGAACATTGGTGTTTTTATTTGTTGACAGATTTTTTATTTCATTAAATGATATAATCCACTCATTACATGTTCAGGTTCAATTTTGGTTCAGGTCCAACTTATTACGATCAAAGACCGAGCCGCGCTACCTGTTTATGAAATGCAGTTAATTCCCTTCGGCCATTCAGGAGTCGTTGCTCAGGTTCAAGTCGAGTTGGAACCCTAGTAACCCACCACCCGGCATGCCGGGTTCGATTAAAGTTACTCGAGTAAGGTTCAAAGGTCAAAATTCTTTAACTGAGTTGGAACATTGCTTGTTCTAGTGGTCCTCGTGTTATTCGAGTGGCTACCCGGGAGTTACAACACCCATTAATAATACCGCACTTCCTAGTTAGGCAAAGATGACTGGTCGTGACAAAAAGGATTTGCTCTACTGAATTTCCGATCGGTGCAGCATTAAATCGGCCTGCATTCAGTTCAGGACTTGAAATGATCGTCCTCGACAGCTATTCATGATGCATAATATAGTGAAATAGTAAACCCATATCAAGTTGCAGGAGTCTATAAGTTGATCAGAGTTTTTTATGGGCGCCGTATAACAACATCGTTTGAGCTGGGCCCATACCCCACTGTTTCGAGTGACGTCATAACCATCTGTGACATTAATTATGTGTGCCACTATTTATAGTAAATACTGGAGCTCTTCTCCTTTTATAATAATTGAAATAAAGATAGTTTAAAAATAGTTTATTTAATTTCACATGATAACTTTAATCTGCGAATAAATACTATTATCATCTAAAACATGGATACACTCTATTATGCTTCGTTATTTCCTAAATCCGACGGGTACAGTAGTCAACAAATATACCAAAATCGCAAGATGCGATGGCTCGAATGATGCGATCACACGAACAAAATATGCAGGCCTGTCTTGCATTTCGAGCAATCGCGATTTCACTGTACTACAATTGCTTACAACATAATTTGCTGATCGATAATAGTCACTGAATCGTGGCCTATTTGACCGCATTACCTATTGCGCAGGCACCCCAGCAAACACCTATTTACGTAGGTCAGTGGGGATCTGCTGGGATGTGCTCGCTAATACAATGTTTGCATAATGTAGATGGCTGTGGCCCGCATGCCGAGGCTTTGACATTACGCAGAAGAAATTTACCAAAAACTTTAACCCGGACGCATGTACGTACACCAATGTGCTGAATATATCGCGCTGTTCGCAAGTGGGCGCGACAAAAAAATTTGTCTACTTTTCTTTTCATTATTTGTTACGATTATCATGTGCTGTAAAAAACATCTTTTCTTTTTTTCACTTTCAGAAACAAGAAAATGTGACCCGTCAGCACACAAATGCTCCCCATGGCAGATTGGAGAAACTCTTGACAAACTTCTTAACCAGAACCGCAGACAAACACGCAGTTCAAACACCCGTGTGGCTCCCAGCTCTACAGAGAAAAGAAAACAGGCCCAATGTATTGACTTGGATCCACCATATTCATCCTGTAGTAATGTTGCAACATTTTGTAGCAAATGTGTAATTGAAGTCTACCAAATTTAAATTACACATTTGCTGAAAAACATTGGCACATTTTCAGTAATTCACCAAAACAAAATGGCAATTGTTGATGAAATTTGGGCCAAACACAGCCAATTTGATTAGAGTAATTTCCACAGAGAGTCGTTAATGTCGTAGCTGTACGTGATCGGGCCAGAAGGATCCGGAGAAACATATTTAGAGCAAAATACAATGATCATTATTTACATTTTAAGATAGTATCTGTAGGTGAACATTTAGACTTTGACAATTTTGATGCATGCGTTGAAAATTACCTTCACAAGAAACGATGTCAAAAGTACGACGTATATGATGATGAGTGGTCTTTCGTTTATAGTTGTCATTTTAATACAAATGAATGGATTGACAAACACTATACACCCTTCAGCAGCTGCTGCGGCGTTGCGGAGTCCTGAAAACATTGGATGTGTCAGGGATAGAAGGAGAAACAGGGTGGTGCTGCACAATGAAATATGAGACACGCCATGTGATTTTGTACCTTCGGACATCTGAGTAATTGTATTAAACAAAATTTACAATATTTTCCATAAATGGCGTCAAAAGTTGACTAAATTCTCAGAGTACATGTGCATGTACTCTGAAAATTTTGTATAAATACCTTTGAGAAGTACCCCTTCATTATAGTAGTCCTCCTCCCATATTTTTAACAACCTTATTTTTTCCATTTCAAAAATCAATTCCCCATTTTTGCCACAAAAATGCACAAAACATTTCATAACAGAATATACGTAAACTGACATGAAAATTTGCTTCTCAAATTGTAACTCATTTCTAGTATAAAAAAAGAATAATTAACATGTTGGCTGATCACGATTCTATACTCAATGGTTTCATAATTGTGCTTTGAAAAGGAACCTTGCATCGTTGAATAGAAACGTGTTGCTTAACAATTTAAAATAACACCTACGCCGGCTACACATGTCCTAACGACTTATTATTTATCAGCCTGGGGACCCCATATGGGGTTTCTTTCCTTTTGCCAATAAGGCATGAGCAGTACTGTGGCGACATTTTTGATCAGCATAGACCTAGATCAGTTTGCGGTTTGATCAGGGCCTACAACAGTCGTAATCTGTAATTGTATATCATCGTCGCATCGTCGCCTATGGCGATAGTATTTGTGACAAGCATAGCCCCAGATCAGCATGTGCATACGCTTGTCACCAATCCGCCCATACTTTATCTGCCTAAATAATGATTGTCATAAATCTGTATTGCTAAATGACATACTGTACATGATCGTCGACGGCTACACTGGTGACACATGTCGTAACGACCTATTTACCAGCTCGGGGACCCCACACTGGGCCTCCAGTATTCGCCCATCAGTCACGGGCCGTAATTTGACAGGCAGGATCAATACCAGTCCCCTAGATGGCAGAATTAATTGGAACAGTTGCAAATTAAAATAGAATATTAATCGGAGAATCGCGCACGGATCACGTAGAGAACACAATGGTTCATGCACTGATCATCGTAAACTCTTACTCTTTGTGATTCCTGCAATTTGCCGATGGAAAAAAGAAAGTGAAAGGGTTTAACGTCCCACCAACAGCTATATAGAGACAGGATCACAGATTAAAGTCTCATCCGACAGACCAGTGGAATGGAAATACTATGAAAGTATTTTTGATGCCCTAGACGAGGTTTGAACCCCTATACCACAACCCAATCAAAATAAACTTTCCGCATCTACTCATCATAAGGAAGCTGTATACCAAGTTTCAGGTCTTTAGCTAGTACAGTTTAAAAGTTTTATGACTTACAAGGTTGGTGATAAGACGGATCGACGGACGGACGGGCATAAAAATAAATAGTAGACAACAAAATTTAATTCAGCATAGAAAGGGTTAATTTTGATTGTTTATCCTTACAAGGCTGCTTAGTGTTGCCTGCTGATTATTTTTTATATCATATTTTACTCGACATGAAAAAACTAATTTTCTAGCAGCACATCATTTCCCTTTCCATGAGGAAGAAAACAAAATATGAGGCAACAACAGATAAAATAATATTTAGATTCAAACAAGATCCAACCAGTTTCGCCAACTCACGGTCTGTACCCAAGAAAACCAGATTTGTGTATTAAGCATCAAGTTTATGAAGAAAGGGCAGACAGACAATGCTTTTTGAGTTCCAAATTGCTGAAAATACTCATTAACCTTTAGACCACTACTCACAACAATTGTCGTCTGCTGTTGCCTTTATACCTTGCCTTATTTCTCAATAAAAACATGGTGTGACAGCACTTCAGAATCATTTCCAATCCAATGGAAATGATTATGAAGTGCTGTCAAACCATGTTGTAAATTATTCTAAAGTGCTGTCAAAGCATGTTTTTGATGATAAAAATGGAAAATGGAAATTAAAAGCAAACGACAAAAAAAATAAGATAGCGGTCGAAGGGTTAAAGAAAAGTAAGCCAAATTTTATCCCATTTTCTGATACACAGAAACAGGCAATCGCCGGCGAATGCCTTGGCCATGAAGTTCAAAGTCACCAAGGTCAAGGTCACCAGAGGGATAGCCATCAATATGAGGAAGCTATTTATGATGTTTGGTATTGGTAATGATCCGACTTGCATAGAAGGAGGTATTCAACATTTGGAGGTACGTTCAAAATTCTTGATGTTGAGGACAACGTCTACATCATAATTGTGACGAAGATGGCTCACTTTTCACTAGCGTTGGCGCGACAAAAATGTATTTAATACACAAAACATTACAAGCAAGACATATATACTGGTAGTTTACAGCACTCAATATCCACACTTTTCTTCCATTTTATGTTTGTGTTATTTTGCCTCATCTTTTAACTTTTATATGCACATACGTAAGAGCAAGCTACAGAGCCAGAAAGCAATATGGACATAATTGTTATCACATAATTATATCCTTCTGGTTACGATATCTCATACCCTTTTGACAAGTCATTTGATTCCTCTCAGATAGACAATTCAAATGTGACATTTTCATTCACTAGATAGAGAAACAAGAAACTTTATTTTTCTCAAATGATAAATTATGCTTTCGGTGAAATCCCATGATTTACTATTAATTAACATGTAATTGTATTATACTGTGACATATTGATTAATAAATAGTGTTTACATTAAATAAATAGATGTTCTTTGGAGACATTTTAGTTGCTTGCTTGCGGGTCAATAGTTCACCTCGTACGTTAGAACACTACAATCCTCGCCCAGTTATTGCAAACCAGTGTTAATGTGTTAAGAAAACACTTTAACTAATTACCCCGCTTTTTCCCACATATTGGATTTCTGTCGCTTATTGCTTTTAAAGTTTGTATCTTTTCTAGAAAAGAGAAGACAGAAAAGCATAAACAAGTAATAGTGCATTTGAACCCTTACACTGCTGGATTGAATTTGGTCGTCTGCTGTTTATTTTTTATCTTTGATTTTTTCTCAATTAAAACATGCTTCGACAGCATATGGGAATTGTCTTACCTGGAGACAATTCTCCCCTAGAGACAATCCCATGTGCTGCCAAAATATGTTTTTTATTCTTCTTAATAAATAAGCTAAAGATGAAAATACAGCAGCCGAAAATCTTCAAATCTCGCATTTTAAGGGTTAAAACATTAAAGGTACATGCCCACTCAGTAGGCACAAAATGTTCTTTATAGGAATTAAATAAGTGTATAATTGTGTCACTATTTCAACAATGCTAAAAATTACAAGTGCCCGCAAAACATATAATCATTTAGTAATATTTATTTTAGTGATAGTGACGCGCGGTGGTATCAGGCTATTTTTATATGCAAATGAGGCATGATATTTTTTTTTTATTATTTATACTAATGAAATGCGTCACCTGAAAAAATAATATTTTCGACAGATTATATAATAAAGTATGATGATTGCACATCAAAAAATAAATACAGAGAATAAATAGTAATGTCTGTTAACATTTTAAGGAAACACGGTTATTGCCCCTGATATCAGTGTGTAATTTTTTGTTTGATATAAAATGTATAATAATGCCAATCAACACGTGGGGTAACGGTGAATGAATGTTTACTTTGCCAGAACATGTCATACGTACAGAATATACAAAAGTATCTGTCTCACTATATTATAACCTACTGCGTGGGCATGTACCGTACCTTTAAGCGCAATCTGCTGAAAATATATAACGCATAGAAGGCGTAACATGGTAGAAAAACAATGGGTGTTTAGACATTCGGGGAAGGTAAACACGTCAGTTTCCACTTAGTGGGACTGCGACTGGAGAAATGGGTGAGGTTTGCGGCATTCGGGAAGCCAGCTGATAAAAGAACAGTTACAACATTTGCAAATGGGGCCAATTTCACTAAACTTTGTACAGTAAAAATGAACAAAGATTTGTGTTAATGATTCTCACATTACTGTGGACTAAATGGTGAACACTGCAGACCCTGATCACACGGGTCTCAATTTCCATTTCTCCAGTCACAACCACATATAATAAGACATAACAATGCCTATATTATAAATGTCCAATGATTTCCTTCCATTCATAGAAAAGAAGCCTTATAAAGAAGTGTAAATAAATAGTGCACGTCAGCCATACATTCTATTAGAAGGTGAAAACTATTGACTATCTACAAATTATGCATAGAGACAGATGGTTATAGTTCACAATATAACAATACAATAAAACGAAGATACATAGAAACTAGAGCAGCTTGAGCTGCATCAACGGTTTGAGCCTCAAACATTGATTTCATGTGTAACTAAGCTTTAGCCCAAGGTGTAAACTATCGGTTACAAAAAGAATTTCTGAAGTTTTAGAATGAACAGTTCAACATTATTGTGTTCGCATCATCACACCGATGTGGGGCCGGTTGGCTTAGAGGTAGAGCGATGGACTCGGAGCGAGGGATACCGGGTTCGATCCTCAGCCAAAGTTTTAGCTAAAGGACTGAAATATCGACTACAGCAAAAACTATTGAAATCGAATGATAAATAACGAAGCTGACGTCACATCCGTTTGCTCTATTTTGAAAACTTGAAAAAATACGTTCATCTTTTGACATCGAATAGAGCCGTAAGTAGTCAAGATATAGCTCTGAAAATTATCATCTTTCATGCGGCTGACACTCCCCTATCACCCTGGCAAGAAATTATGTTGCTGACAGTACTGTACAAATTGGAAAACGTTTGTAAAGACCACCCGTTATCAGCCGAAATTCAGCAAAATCGTTGAAAAGTATGTACATTTTTCAAATTCAAATGCACATAGATCTTTTATTTGAGCAGATAGCCAAAAACTGTCAGCGAATTTGAGATAGAGAATTTTGTCAGCTTTCCAATGCAAAAAGAATTCTTGAAATCGGTTGGAAAATAAGGAAGTTATAGGAAGTATGACGTCACTTCCGTTTTCGTGGAAAGTAGCATTAAAAGATATCTGAAAATCTCCGAGTCTCTGCTCACACTTGATCCGAATCGGTATGCAAAATTTGAAGTCGATCCGACCAGCGGTTTGGTGTAGATGGAGGGAGCCCGTAAGTCAGCGGATGATTATTTTTCGATAGTTATCGCCCTTAAATGGCAGTTTACGCCATTTGTAAATACACCTAATAAAACGGAAATATGCAATATTCCGCCAGTGAAGTTTTCGTTTGTTTTTCACCATAGGCCGGGCACAAAGCGGGAAAGTTTTTAGCTAAAGGACTGAAATATCGACCGCAGCAAGAAATTTTGAAATCTATTGATAAATAACGAAGCTGACGTCACATCCGTTTGCTCTATTTTGAAAACTTGAAAAAAAAGACGTTCATCTTTGACATCCAATAGAACCGGAAGTAGTCAAGATAGAGCTCTGAAAATTATCATCTTTTATGCGCCTGACACTCCCCTATCACACTGGCAAGAAATTATGTTGCGGACATTACTGTACAAATTTGAAAACGTTTGTAAAGACCACCCGTTATCAGCCGAAATTCGGCAAAAATTCGGCAAAATCGTTGAGAAGTATGTACATTTTTCAACTTCAAATGCCTATAGCTCTCTTATTTGACCAGATAGCCGAAAACTGTCAGCGAGATCGAGATAGAGAATGTTGTCAGCTTTCCAATTCAAAAAGAATTTTTGAAATCGGTTGGAAAATAAGGAAGTTATAGAAAGTTATAGAAAATATGACGTCACTTCCGGTTTCGTGGAAAGTGGCATTAAGATATTTCTGAAAATCTCTGAGTCTCTGCTCACACTTGATCCGAATCGGCATGCAAAATTTGAAGTCGATCCGACCAGCGGTTTGGGCTGTAGACTGAACGGCTGAATAAAAAAAACAACAAAAAACAACAAAAAACAACAAAAAAAAACAACGAATACAATAGGTTTTCGGCGCAGCTGAAAGCTGCCTCAAACCTAATAAAAATAAAACTGCTATCAATTTTTGTCATTATCATTTAAAACAACATGTAATAAAATAAAAAAATCATTCACCATTTTGTGTCGTCTATGAAACCTTAAACTTACTTTTCTGGCATGCTGAGCAGGTTCTTCATATTCTTGATCTGTTGAAAATGGTACGACATGTCTGTCGCTAGCACCATGTCTATCACTAAACTTCGGAACTCTCTGTAAAATAGTAAGATTTGTTGAACATTTTATACAATAACAATTGATTGAACTAGATGGTCGGTAAATCCGACAAATACTCCCCGATGACGCATGGATTGAAATTCAAAGTCCTTGACCCTGGGTATTGGTGTAGTATGCTTATTAATCACAATAAATGGTGATAAATGTGTATATGAAGTTTCACATCATAATCTCAATTGGTAACAGAGATCAATTCTAGAAAGGTTTAACAAAATGTTTTGTTTATTAGTCACAATAAATATTTGGATGTTAATTTGAATTGAATTTGAATTGCATTAAATTTGAAAAAAACTTAAGGTAAAACTTTAACAAAAAATTTAGTCATTTCGCCTTGACCTTGGGCTCCTGGGCAGCATGGGTAGGGTATACAAATGAAAATATGGATGGTGATCAATGCATATATATTGCAAGATTTAGCCCCAATAAGTTACATAATACAAGATTTAATCATTAATTTTTCGACATGAAATGGAAAATTATTACTCGGATGGGAGATGCAATAGAAAAACTTGGCTCACTATAAATAGGATATAGTTCACATGTTGGATTTTTAAGGAACTAAATACTGTGGTCGCTAACGCTCCCTTGCATTAAAATCCTTAAAGGTGCATGCCCACTCAGTGGGCACAAACTGTTTTTTAATGGAATTAAATAAGTGTATAATGCCAATCAATACATGGGGTAATGGTGAATGAATGTTTACTTGGCCGGAAAATATCATATCTACAGAATATACAAAACTATTTGATTTAATTCCTATAAAGAATATTTTGTGCCTACTGAGTGGGCTTGTACCTTTAAAAATCCAATATGTGAACAATAACTTATACGATAATTTTCATTCCCAGCATTCTAAGGGTTAAACAATAATGTATCAAGATTGTAGGTAACATTTGTAAATCCACCAGTATGACGTACCTGTACTCTTC
The DNA here is from genome assembly GCA_029237695.1 of Conchocele bisecta. Classification (NCBI taxonomy): domain Eukaryota; kingdom Metazoa; phylum Mollusca; class Bivalvia; order Lucinida; family Thyasiridae; genus Conchocele; species Conchocele bisecta. Next base: position 34,264,922 of record CM055280.1, read on the forward strand.
TTTACTGAGGTTGGAGAGAATGTTTGTGTCGTCCTCCTTCATGAGACGGAACGCCACGCTGATGTGGTGGTTCTCCAATACTGCGCGGTCATTGTACAGTAACGCCACTTGAGACCTGTATGCAAACAATACGCACATTTATCATGTAAAATGGACATATATCAGGAAATACGGACATATATCAGGAAATACGAAATATGGACATATATCAGGTAATCATCGTTCAAAATCGTTGTACAGTAACACAATTTCAGACCTAACCACACCTTGTAAAATTTACTGGTCCACCTGTAAAAAATAAACTTGTAAAATTGTACAGTTTTGACCACGTTCATACACCATACATTGTACAGTAACGCCACTCGAGACCCGACATCGAATGAGTGATTGATTGGGGTTTTACTTCCAAAAACAAGGTGAGATACAGATGGGAATACACCTGAAAACAAGGTGAGATACAGATGGGAATACACCTGAAAACAAGGTGAGATACAGATGGGAATACACCAAAAACAAGGTGAGATACAGATGGGAATACACCTGAAAACAAGGTGAGATACAGATGGGAATGCACCTGAAAACAAGGTGAGATACAGATGGGAATGCACCTGAAAACAAGGTGAGATACAGATGGGAATGCACCTGTATGTGGAGCACTGTACATTCACAACTAACATTACAATAAAACACTTTCAGAACTGAGTGTAAAATAACATTATGTATTCCAAAATTAAAACTATCAACATTTGATAAAATTCAATCAAATAAAATCTAGGTGGCCAGCATATATCATACCCAAGGCATTTAATGGTCCCAGTTAAAAACTTTAATGAACACGCCAATAATGCCGACTATATCGTGCTCACCGCAAGCAGGTGCGATAACTAGATGGCCACAGCCCACATGTCACGCCCGCCGAGACATTGATAGTATACCGAAAAACTTTAACCAAAAACTTTAACCCGGACGCACGTACGTACGTCAATGTGACGACTATATCGCACTATCCGCAAGCCAATGGCTTCGGTCTTGTATTTAACCTGCTCAATATTTGTTATTTTTGGTATTCAATATGTTGGAGTACCCGAAGCCAAAATGCCAATATGGAATTGCCACAATTCGAATGTGAATATATCTTGCCCATAAAGTAAACGCTGGCTTAGAGCTACGCAACGTGTCTGGGAAGAGGGAGAACTTACGAGGTTTGTATATGGAAGTTGTTGGTTGTCCCTGTGTGTTCATAGTCATGTATTAAAGCTGCCACAATGGTTGCAAATACCTCCAAGTCCGTCAACCAATTCTGAAAATGGAAACGATGAATGGATCAGTGGAACTTCTGTAAAGTCTCAATGCATCAAATAAAATCCAAATGGATCCGTTACCGACACAGTGGGACCTCTATAAAGCGGACACCCTGGGAACTCCCCAGGGTATCCAATTTAGAGATGTTCCACTGTAATTCAGGCCAATGAGCACTCTACAACAATGTTTGTGTGCTAGGTTATTATGAACAGAAGTCCTCAGAGAAAAATGGCTGTGAAACATATAAAAATTAAGCACACAAGTTGTTTATTATTTGGTATCCAGTTTAGAGAGGTTCTAGTATATTGTACATGTATGTGCATTAAAACAGCTGAATCCACAGGATCATAATTCCAGCACAAAAATATTTACACAATTCCCTAACATTTGATTGGTCCGTAGCAAGTCTGTCCAAAATATATATCCCAGTAAACTCCCTTGCCAAACTACTTTCCGTAACCGTCAACCGCAGTTAAAATAATTCTTAAGAAAACGGAAAACACATTTTCTTGATGAATTTATTTCAAATGCTGGAATTATAAGGAATGAATGGCCTTTTTGTTGAATTTATCGGGGATATAAACTTTGTCCAGTATTCCCGCGACTTTTCCAAGTTTATACCCCGATAATTTCCACAAAAAGGCCATTCATTCCTATATTGGTCGTCAGTGAAACAATTAGATTCTAATCCTACTATGCGAATGCCCAAGAGGACAACAGTGAAAGTGAAATGGGTGTAACGTCCCACCAACAGCTAGGGTTATACAGAGACGGGACCACAGTTTAAAGTCTCATCCGTCGGACAAGTGGGATGGAAATACTATGAAAGTATTTTTGATGACTAGGGCGAGCTTTGAACTCACAATCTTAACCCATCCTTATACCCAAGAGGAACAGGGCTACTACCTTCATTGCACATGTTATAAGGACCCTTTTCAGCACCGGTGGCCCAAAGAAAAGTAAATCATTATTTAATGTCACTACTGTCTAGTCTATGATAAATATGGTTCTGTGAGAAGGAAATTGCATTCCCAAGTGACGTACATCAGGGGAGTCAGAATAAGTAGTTTGCCATTCTCAGAATGGACCGTCAGTCAGTCGGCAATTATTTGAAGATCGGTATGATACAAGGTGATAGCCCACAAGTGTTTCACATGAAGGTCAAGGTCACCCGAATGACACAGGGTGGTTAGCCACCAAAGTCAGGAATCTGTTGAAGACTGGTAAAGATCCAACCAACATATCAGGTGATATGCAACATTTTAACACTGAGCTCCAGATAAGGTGCGTATTGGCATATTTTGCACTCTTATTTAGCAGAATACGCACTGATTATCAAGAGTGCGAGTACAACATACTCACACCAATGTGAAAATATGCATCCATCTCAAATTGAGTAGTGAAAATACTGTAATAATTCCAGCACAAAAATATTTACACAATTCCCTAACATTTGATTGGTCCGTATATAGCAAGTCTCTGTCCAGAATTTATATCCCAGTAAACTCCATGCCGAACTACTTTCCGTAACTGTCACGTGCAGTTAAAATAATTCTTAAGAAAACGGAAAATAAACACATTTTCTTGATGAATTTATTTCAAATGCTGGAATTATAAGGAATGAATGGCCTTTTTGTGGAATTTATCGGGGATATAAACTTGGAAAAGTCGCGGGAATACTGGACGAGGCCTTCCGGCCTTCGTCCAGTATTCCCGCGACTTTTCCAAGTTTATACCCCGATAAATTCCACAAAAAGGCCATTCATTCCTATAATAAAGATGAAAATTTACTTAGTTGAGCTGCAAAAACCAAACACTGTTCACAGCTCAAATAAGTGAATTTTTAAATGTGTGTTTCTTTTTTTTATCATTTGTTCCCTATTTAATAGGAAGAAAATCAATAATGCATTTGTAAAAGTAACATATAGGGTTAACTGTATTTTAATTTTGAAATTTGCGGCGTATATCAGATCTATCATATTCTGATATAAGCCGCAAATTTCAAAATTACAATGTGGTCAACCTATTTCTCATGAACTCCTTTACTGTTTTGCAAAGCTTATCCAGTCTAGTTTTGAAAATCGTACCGGAATGCAAACTGGTTGCGCAGGTCATACCGGACGGATGACACTAATCATTTTCTACAAAGAAAATAGTTCCAACACAATTACAACACATTAGCAATTTTTGCATGAACATATATACATTTAAAGTCACTCTTTTTATTTTGTCACTCTTTTTAAACAATGTGTATTAAATGTGCTTCCCTTCGGAGGTTATTGGAAATTACTATATACATTTATGTTGCTGCTTTCACTATATTTCAATAATAAAAGCAATACATGCATCATCAGAATTATGATTGTCTCTTTACTACTTTGCGCTTTTAATGTCCCTCCGGGAGACATCTCTTAGCAACAAAATGGCCGCTGCCTGTCAAACTTCATGATGTTGATAAATATTGTGATAACTTGTCTAATCATTTGTGATATACTACCATTTGAGATGCAAAATTACACAGGATAAAAACTTTCTGTTTGTGTGATCGGTATATTACTGCCAAGAGATACGAAACATGATTCCCGATGAGATATTTGCAATAATTTTTCGCCTAACGTTTCGGACCATGCACTTTCGGACCAGGGGCCTATTTCATCAACATTGCAAAGTATACTTTACTAGCAAAGTATACTTTGAGGGAGTAATCATTTATTTTTCCTGAAATGCATTATTTCATATAGAACTAACAAATGCATATATTTCATGATTAAAAGTATGCAGAATTATTATACTGAATTTATTACATTATCACAGCCATTAAATGGCTGTGATAATGTAATAAATTCAGTATAATAAAAATTAATAAATTAAAAAAAAAATTGAAAATTTCTCCCTCAAAGTATACTTTGCTACTAAAGTATACTTTGCAATATTGATGAAATAGGCTACAGGTCACCAGGACGTTTCGGACCAGGACGTCTCAGATGCAAGCCAGCTGTGTCTTTGATAATAATACCAGAATACCACCCTCGACATTTGATGCGAGTTATCCCACGTTTTGGTCGGTCATTTGGTGGTAAGTTGATCGATCTCAAACTTAATATTGGCGTAGGAATACATATTTAAATAATTTGCGACGATACCTGCCAATCAGCCAATCAGATTGCGTGATATTTATAGAGTGCATTAGAATACGCATTGAATTTGAAATCTGGGGGTATAATACTCTTTTTAGATACAAAACTTTCTCACTTTCCAATAACGCCGGTGGGAAAAACATTATTTCAGAAAATTGCCAAAACACATAATACAATTTCAACGTGGTAAATTGCTTCAGCCAACCTCCTGTATTTTGTTTGTTTTATGACTGGTATATATATATATCTCCAGACAACTCTTTTAACTACCGTCTGTTCCATGTTTTTCTGCCAACAAACTTTTGGCTATTAAACACATTAAATCTAAAAAAAAATATTTAAATGTAAGCACTTCTTCATCAATAACAAAAAAAGTCACCTTCCTGAAATTTGTTATTTGATGAAATTCCATGGGAATTTAACCTGCGGCCAAAATAATATAAAGAATGAGAGTGACGGTCGAAAAACGATAAAATTTCAAAATCGACTCCGAAACCTGGCTAGATAGCTTGGAAATGATGTAACTAAGAAAACAAAAGTTAGATTTTGAAAATTGATCAACAAATTACAAAATTATTTCTAAAGATCTATTTTTAGCCCCCATGTTAAATTCCAATAGGAAATTTTTTTTTGCAATAAAAAAATCTGATGGAATTTCATGAAATAATTTTTTGGGGAGGCGGACTTCATTTAAATATTTTTTAGATTTTGTGTTTAATAGCCAAAAGTTTGTCGCCAGCAATATGTGGAACAGACAGGTTACCAAACTATAAATAATCCCGAGATCAATTCTGGTGCCGTCTCAAAATTAATGCATTTTTTTTTTTAAATATTCAGAATATTAACCCTCTCACCCCCATGTAACTGAATGGATTTCGATATGTTAATTTTGCAACCAATACAATTGTCACAAGATTTTCAGACTAGTCTTTATGCTCTCAAAAGTATGAAAATTACTTGCAAAAAGTGCAGACTCTGATGAGACGGCTCGTCATGAGCCGGCTCACTCATCTGGATCTACACCGTTTGCCAATACCACTATACGGGCCTGTGGTGTTGAAAGGGTTAATGGGCTTCTATCAGATAAAAGGTGGTCATGCAGTTATCATCTTTCTGGATTTACTTTACCAGACTAAAGAGTATGTATTTCTGTTTTGCTGGGTGTACGCACCACGAGTTTGCTCTGTGAGAGGACGGTGTGGACGGTCTGCGCGACGTCGGCGCCGTGAGCCAGGTTGTGGTAGGGATTCTTGTACTTGCTGTACCCAACTTCCAGCGCGAGCAGAAAACTGTCGAGCACGTTATTGTTTATTTTGAACTTTGCGATCAAGTCGTACTTTTGCAACAACTCGTAACCAACGTATTTGAGAGCGTGTCCATCAGAGGCACTATTCACAGAAAACACGTTGAAACTCCAATCATCCATATGCTGCAAAATAAATTGGAAATCAATTGGTTAACTTTGTTAAAACTGAACATGCAAGGTGGAATGAAAATTATATACATGTATTTGTTTATTTCATATTATTTCACTAAAATTTACAAGACAAATTCAATCCACCAAAATTATGTTCTTAACATTTCAACTTTCTTTTGTAACAACATTATTAAAAGCACTTAAATATCACACAAAATCAATTTTATTTTTATAAATGTTTTTTTCAGTCTGGTAAATTTTTGTTCGGTCTAGCAAAAATGTCACATTTATCAGACCGAATGTCCAGTAAAATTTTGGCAGATATGCGGAGAAAACAAAATACAGTGCAACCTCTCTACAACAGCCACCCATGGGAAGACGCAAAAGTGGCTGTTATAGAGAGGTGGCTGTTGTAGGGAGGTTAATGCTGAATTAAATTTTATCGTCCGATGTTTATTTATTTTCTTCAATAATTCTCAATAAAAACATGTTTTGACAGCATTTTAGAATCATTTCCAATGGAAATGATTCTAAAATGCTGTCAAAACATGTTTTTATTGAGAAAGAATGCAAAATCAACATCAGACGACAATTTTCATGATCAGCAGTCTAAGGGTTAGATATCGAGGAAATCATCCATTTGGGATATAACATAGCGGCTGTTACAGAGAGGGTGTTGTTGTAGAGAGGTGGCCGTTCGGGGAGGTTCGACTGTATGTAAAAAAAAAATGAGTAAGCATGTAAAATATCAGTAGGAACATTCCATAAAATGTTATTCAGATGCCACAGTAATACGAGACACGCCGTGTGATTTTGTACCTAAGAATATACAAATGTATAGAGGATATTCATATTTTACATACAGGGATCATACCAGTTATCCGGACAATCAGTTTATCGGACAAATGAAAATACCTGTTAACTAAACGCATTCATTTGATCCGATTTTGCAACGAACACATCTAAGTCACTCAGGTGCTTGCTGTTTCCATGCCAATGTGAAGAATATATCGCCAAGGTAAACATTTTAGTAAAATTTGCTGAAAACATTCCTCAACTCTGTCCACAAGTTGTTTACAAAGTCAATAGTCGCGCGGGGGCTTCCAATCGAGTGCGCCCATTACGTCATTTCAGAGTTATTCTATAAATACAATAAATTCTATAAATACAATGTTTTCCAAGAAGCGAATGATGATTGTTTTTTTCTGCAGAACTACACAATGCTGTTTACATTGGTTTTCAGGTGATAAAATTATGATTTTAAGGTGAGAATACAAGTTATAAGACGATTATACATTTGTCCGGATAACTGATTTTGGGGCAATCTTACAACTGACAATCTGACCCAATTTTAAGTGAGAAAGATGGCACAGTTTGCTAAATAGTTTACATGCGTTGAGAAAGCAAGAACTGACGATTGTTCTGTGAAAATGTTATGCCCGTAGGCTGCTATTTTAAGAAAAATGTCGTAAAAAAATGCCATTTTTGTCCGATAATCTGGAGTATCCCTGTATATGTTCATCGAGTGGTGTGAAATTTCCATATTTCACGAGTGCCGTTAGGCACGAGTGAAATATGGACAGTTCACACCACGAGATGAACATATATGTCATATTCGTTGCAACAATATGAATATTCTATTTATTATATACCGCTCCATGAAAATTAGCAGTTTTTTAGACTATACAGTATAAATGAATGTGTATTTGCAGCCTATTTGCAGTCCGGCACTGCAGATGCGCGTTATGAATATACATAGCGGAAGTAGTCGTATTTTCACCGGAAGTTGTTTATTTCATCGATGAGAACAATTGACTTTTATTTCATTTGTAGGTATATAATAAATGTGATTTTTCATGAAAAGTATTTACAGAAATTGATATTTTCTGCAAACGACGTCAACAGCTGACAAAAGTTTCATAGTAAGTGCATAAATCTATTCCACATTTGCTATGACAATTGATTCAACTTTCGACACAATTTACGGAAACTATTGTAAACTATTTTTCATGTATATCGCACATCTGCGGTACAAAATCGCATGGCTCGTTTCATATGTATGTTTTGACAAAGGACAATACATTACCTTTAATATAAGAAGCACATGTGGCGGTACATTTAACCCGGCTGAGCTGGATAAACGCCGATATATCCTGAAGTGCAAAACGCCCTAAATAGTTGAACACATATATTCTAGGAAACACATATAAAATTATGGTTTCGCAAAACAAAAGAGTGTTTATACCGGGTAAGTTATTGAATTTGTATGTGGAAAGTTCCGCAGCATGTGATATTGCGTGACTTTAACAGCTTTCGGATATATGTACATCACTCATGACATATATGCGCTGAAAAAAAATTAACAAACTATAAACAAATTAGTGATGTTTTAGAAGGAACTATTTTACGAGGTTCCGGCACTAACCAATGAGACGTCAATACGGTGTTCCATTGCGTTTCAATTTGAAAGAAAGTACATATGTAATAATCAAAGATATATGGCTGGTACGGTTGTACTGGTTCATCACAATAACAATGTATTCGGACACCATTCATTTTAGGAAACCCCTATTTTATAGGGGTTTCCCAAAACAAATGGTGTCCAAATATTTAGGGTTATTCCGGTATTATCATTCAACATTCGTTTTAAAAAGGGTCCCATGTCATACTATATGCAGGCAGAGAAATGGACAGACTTATGGATGGACTGAGCAATTCCATAACACATTTAACGCATAAAAAACAATCACTTGTTTGGATTTACCCCAATACACTGAAAAGAAGCTACTGCATTGGAACATGAACATCATGTAGGCAAGAAATAGCTAAGTCATAACTTAGGTTGTGTCATTTTGATTGTTTACATTGTTCACCAACGATGCTTTTAAAGTTAAAATAAAGCTTGTGAGTGCCTTATATCACAACGAAAATAGTTTTAAACATAACAACCATCCTTACCTATCGACCATAATACCAGCCCGTATTGCATTTGCTACACTTCGGAACTTGGGCTTGTCGACACCCCTGCGTTTGATGTTGCTCATCGAGCGTGTGAACGTGAGCGCTAGCCAATCCCGCACCTCTGTCGGCACAGCGTCCGGCTCCACCTCGCTGAGCTCATCTTCATCGTCGCACAGACGCCTGCAATTACAAAATAAGTGATCATTGTCGCACAGATGCCTGCAATTACAACACATGGTGATCATCGTCACACAAACACCTGCAATTACAACACACGGTGATCATTGTCGCACAGTGACCATTGTCGCACCTCCATTTTAAACGTTCTGCTTTCACTTGTATATGATAAACATGCAATATATACATATAGATAAAAATGTGATAAGAAAACAAGTTTAGATGAATTCAGTTAATATGATGAGAAAACAAGCAAGTTTCTATCAATCAAAATTCAGATAATAATGAGACAAGTTCCATAAAAGCTTAGATGAATTCAGACAGCAGGAGATAACAAGCTTTACAAGACATCAGCAACACTGATGGGAGATGTACCCCTCAAAAACTTTAATGCGTTTTTAAGTCATTTGACCTTGAGCACAGGGGCCGGCCACATAGTGTGCTACAGAATGAAAATATGGATGATGATAAATAAGTATATGAAGTTTCAAGCCGATCTCACTTACGGTAACAGAGATAGTAGTAGCCGAAACTTTAACGCTAATCTTGAACAGATACCTCCCAAAAAATGTGGGTACATAATAAAATCTTGCATGAATTCAGATAATAGAAGATAAGAAGCTTTATAAAAGCGTAAGCTGAATTCAGACAACAGTAGATAACAAGCTTATAAAATTTACAATAGGAGATAACAAGCTTTATAAGAATTCAGATAATAAGAGATAACAAGCTTTATAAGAATTCAGATAATAGGAGATAACAAGCTTTATAAAGCATGGTGGGTAAGCTACATTGCGTACATCTACTGTTTAGGCCAGCTTACTAACGTTTTTACCCAAATAATGCTGCAGTTTTGATGCAATAAAGCGCATAATACACAAGAGAATTACATAATATCACTGACTAATGATCCTGTGCTATTGTTGTTAGCCATGCAAGAGTTATGAATGTAAGTTTTCTCAAAACAAGTCTCGAATGGCTCAAGATATCATATGGATGGCGACACTGGGATGTGCTGTTCTGCAATTTCCTGGGGTACCTGAGCTTTATAACTTCACAATTGCATCAGCAGTTGCTCATTTAAAGAAGAAATTATGCACTAAAGTAGGCCTATATTCAAGTGTACATTACACACCGTGCAATAGGTCATATGAATTCCTAAAAAATGTATCTGGACCACACGATTGTATACATGTACTTTACCTGATTTACGTAATTAACAAATTTATGAAATAATTAAATGATTGTAAGAAAATATTACCAGTACAATATTGTAATACCCAAACATCATGCATCATGCAAGGTTTGTTTTGCTGGTATCAGACCCTGATTGACTACCAGTACCTCTATGTCTATGGTTATAATGTAACTATAGATGCACTACTTTGGCTACAATGCTATTTAGTGAACATGAAATTGTATGTGAAATATTAATATAAAATGGATACTTTGAACTGTGTCTCAGACATGCATAAAACATAATTCAATTGTAGGGCTTTACCAAGGTGCATGATCACGTGGTTACAACAACGTCGCCCACTCCAAAGTAAGTATTATTCGATAGTTTCCTTAATATGCAACGGATTTTGATGAAATATGGCGCAGGAAACGCGTCTTCATGAGCTGCATTTGGTGGTCTATGGAGTTTGACACAGACTTATGTCGTTTTTGCGAAGAATCTATTTCCGGAAATTGATTCTTCGCAAAAATGATATAAGTTTGGGCGAAAATACAGAGACCACCAAATGCAGCTTAACAAGACGCGTTTGATGCGCAATATTTCATCAAAATCTGTTACGTAATAAGGACACTATAAAAGAATACGTACATTGAATCGGTACTTGTTGTTGTTGTTAGTACCACGTGATCATACACCTTGTTTACATCAGTGATAATTATGGATATGTTAAAAGTTTACACTTCTCCTGGGAGGAAGAGACAAGTGTAATACATGTACTACATGCCCCATATACTTGTATAGGATCAAAAAATGAAAGGAAACATGCAAAACAACTATTGTTGCAAATAAATCAGGCAATGATCTATACTGGCGAGTACTTAGATGAAACTGATGTATGCTTGCTTATTTTATGAAATTGGACAAGGATTTATAAAATGTATAAAGGATATTTGCTTTCGGTGTAAAATCGATCTATTTTTCATCGAGTAAACACCATAGTATTTTCACGAGAGGCAAACCCACTAGTGAAAAAATATATCATTAGGTGTTTACGAGATGAAAAGTAAATGCTCTTACTGCGAAAACAGTGAATTTTGAAGTTATTTAACACCTTTTTCTCCTTGTATGGACTATTTTATATTCCAAAGATCAGTCCTTTTTATTGCTGGTGGAGTAAATCATGTGTTAGTGATGGTAATATTATATGACATCAAATCAGAAACAGCAGTGGTTAGTTTATTAAACATCGAAGCTTTCTAAGGATGAAATACAATCGCTTCCTACAGATAAACAAAGAAGCTTAATTTGACCAGCCAAGAAGTTTTCTAGAGATGATTCACCAAGAAGCTTGCTAGAAGCTTTCTAGCGATGATTCCAGAGATGATCAGCCAAGAAGCTTTCTACAGATGATCAGCCAAGAAGCTTGCTAGAGATGATTAGCAAAGAAGCTTTCTTGAGATGAACAGTTAAGAAGTTTTCTGAAGATGAATGCTGTAGATGAAATGATATTTCTTATTATAATCAGCTGATGACATGAAAATGTTAAATATTGATGACCCATTATTTAGAATATATTAACTCTTTGCATGCTAGCGGCGAGAATATCCGCCAAACGAATTACGAGTATATGTTTTATTTCTCTCTGTAAATATGTCTTGAAATTTCATTAGAATTGTGTCCTCCGGACACAATTCTAATGAAATTCCAAGACATATTCATGACATTTACAAGGAGAAATAAAAGAAAATATAATGAATTGTCATCTGCTATTTTTAACTATTTATAGTCCACAAATTTCCCAGCATGCAAAGAGTTAAATGAACAAAAACAATTATCAAAGCCTCAATAAATCCTGAAACAGCGGGAAATGAATACTGCCATATGCTGTACTTAATCTCGTTATTTCTTAAGTCTTAGAATACTGGAATTGAAAATTGCCGTCTGCTGTTGTTTCATATTTTGTTGTTTCTCTCAATACCAGATGGCCATGGCCTGCATGTCGAGGCATCTGGTGATCTCAGGGTAAGATATATATATAATGTAACAACAGATACAGTGAAAAACAAGAATTGGCATCGTTAAACGAAGCTAATCCCCTCGCTGGCATGGCAGCCTTGATAATAATAATAAAAAAAAAAAAAATCAAGTCCTCAGTGACCTTGACCTTAGGTGGTCGGACGTGGGTCATATGCAAAACAAAGCACCATCCCGAGACACACATTGTGGCCAAATTTTATCAAAATAGGTGTAGCGGTAAACTTTTTGCCTTACAAACAAGGTAAACTTCTAAACGAGTTGACCTTGACCTAGGGCACAGTGGCATGGGACAAAGAATGAATATATGGATGATGACTAATAAGCATATAGAGTTTGAAGCCAATCCGACGGACAGATACAGAGAAAGTAGGTACCTGAAAACTTTAATGCAAATTTTGACAAAAACTTTAATGCAAACTTCTAAGTCATTTACCCTTGACCTTGGATCCACAGGGGCCGCATGGGACAGAGAATGGATGATGACTAATAAGCATATAAAGTTTGAAGCCAATCTGACTTACAGTTACAGAGAAAGTAGGTACCTGAAAACATTAATGCAAATTTTGACAAAAACTTTAATGCAAACTTCTAAAGTTATGGGTGGGTGGGGTAACGTTTTTCAAATGAGCCATTTATTGGGTCCTAGGTCCGAGTCTTCCACCTGTGAATAGTTATACAATGACGTGTTTTCCCGCGTTTTGACGTTACGTTGTGTGACGTCAAATGTGACGTCATGTAAACTTTTTGAAATCCAAATTACATAGCTGTTTCTATGAACTAGATATATTTGAGTGCATGTTTGGAATGTGTTCAATCACATTAACATTATAGATTAGTGGAGACCCTTTCCAAATGTTCAAATAACTTTATTTCCAAGAAAACAGGCGCGCAATTATTGGGCGTTCTCTTCACGGTGTATTATTTATAAGGAGTTGATTACGGATTTTCTCTCACAGCGAAACCCATGCAAATAATTTTCAAGAGTCATAAAATGAGTTTATCATTATTTTATATATTCGGTAACTTCTTTTTATAAGACAGGGCCCGGTTGTTCAAAACATCAGGATTTAACAGTCCGTTAAGCTAACGGATGATTTGAGCAACCGGGCCCTGGTCTATAACCAACAATCATAACAAGAATATAGTTGTGGTGGTGATTCTGGTGGTGGTGGTGACAGTGGTGGTGATGTGTTACTGTAACGATGATTAATGCTGATATTATGACAAACTTAGTGAAAATAGATATAATGGTGGTTGTGGTGATGGGTGATATTATAACGATAGTTAATGGTGATATCATGGTGAAATAGTGATAATGGTGGTGGTGGAGATGATGGTGATATTATAACGATAGTTAATGGTGATATCATGGTGAATTTAGTGATACTGACGGTGGTGGTGATGATGGTGATATTATAATGATAGTCAATGGAGATATCATGGTGAATTTAGTGATAATGTTGGTGGTGACAATGATAATGATGATGATGATTATGATAAATTATATGTCCAGCAGCTAGCATCCAGGATACATTTGATACTACGTCTAATCTGTGACGGAGGTGGCACGTGTATTTAACCCTTACAAGACGGGTACCGAATATTGTCAAAACATAAAATCTTGTTTCATGTTGTAAGGGATAATTAAATTAAACAAAGCTTGTTTTGATCGACAGAACAGCTAAATTTTAAAACAGTACATTCTCAATCCAAGCTCACTCACTGAGACGATTCCAATAGATCGTTGGTCATTTCTTTTTGCTTTGTTGAATAATATTTAAAAAATATCCATCTTCATCAGATGAAGATGAAAATTTTTCAGAGAATTCTACAGTGTGTGCATTATTAAAATTCACAATATTAAATTTTGCATGGAAAAAAAATGCGTAGATTTAAGCAGTACATGTATCTTCTGCATGTAGCTGAATGGGAATTGTCAGGAGTCCGGCAGGTGCGGCATTCATTTTTCAGGTTTAATGTAAAATTGAAAGCTGAAATGCTCCATAGTTTGTTGGAAAAACATGGAAATTTCCAACTCCATGGGTATTGGTCCCGGTCCCAAACTGAAGAAGAAAAAAAGCTTGCCATATATATTCATGCATATATTTTCGTAAAATACTAAATCGCTAATTTGTCACAGACTAGCACACTACAAACACAATGAGCAGATGAAAATCTAGTTAGGCAGCAAGTATTAAAAGCTAGTTAGCCAGCGGAAGCAGAGATTAAGCTACCATGCATTCAGGGGCCAAATTCCAGCCACTTCCAAAGTGAAAGAGGCTGTTTGTTTTTCCCGAACACCCAGGTGATTCTTTTTCCTACTTTTATATTTATTTTGCTCAGTATGTGCATATAATACCCAAGTGTGTCATGACAAATATTTCACTGACAAATATTACCTTCAGAGCACCCCTCACCAGTTCATTTTCACAGAATAGAAAATTCAGAGAAACGAACACTATTTTACCAAAATAGCTGAAAATTGCCCCTACACATGGCCCATAAACACCAAATGGCTGGCCTAATCCCTGGTGGCAGTACGCAAGCATGCAGAAAAGGTCTAGCCTGCTTTACCTGGTGTCGGCATTTTGCTTACACGTGCAATTTGGGCCCCCAGGGCCGCGACCGGCTAGACACTCCCTGCATCTACAAGGCGCGGCAAGAGAAAGGAGAGATTATGAGAGCAGCTCCAGATCACACACGCGCACACACACATGCACAGGTGGCTGCCGAGACAGAGCCTTCCCTACAATATTGGATCATCCAGTATAGACTATAAATTGTGGCCAGCCGCACATTAAATCAGCCACCTATCAGGGCTCCAGATAAGGAATTAGTAATTGAGTATTGTCACTCCATCATTTCTGAAGCAATTGGGTATTTCAAAATTTTAATTGGGTAAAATAAAATCACACTACTGTTTACACATCACACCCTGGAAATCTTCAGAAATTTTGTTATTGCTTTTTGATACTCGCTACTTCTGATTTCAATTGGGTTTTTGGCAATTTTAATTGGGTATTTAAGCAAATACGCCGCTTATCTGGAGCTCTGACCTTTTTATTTTTTTTTCATTGTTTTTATTTCTTTTTTTTATCAGCTATACAGCGGTCAACACTACACTGTCCCGAGATGCTGAAGACCTCTGTTTTCTTGAAGGAATCTCATTCATCCAACATGTCCATGCTGTTGAAATCCTAGCCAAAACGTTTGTGTCAAACCCCAATATACATTTCAAGTTTCTTCAACTATCATTTTGAAATACAGTATTTATTCCCCGCCCCAAGATGTTTGTAAACCAGATAATGCAGCAAGAAACACCTTTATAGGACTTACAAACATCAAGGGATTCTTTAGTTTATGTCTATTCTTGTAATCAAAAGCAGCTCTGGATGTGATCGACTCCACTCCGAATATATACACTTCATGGGCATCTTTAGTTGGAAACAAATAGTGAGTGAGTGAATAGGGTTTAACGTCCGCTTTTCTGACATAGAGGTACAAGCCTCAGGGAGTCTACACGCAGACGGGTCAACGGGGTCGAGTCCCATATCCACCTGTCCAAGGGGGGTAAATCCCAACTTCAGAACTCAATATTTACAATCAAAATATATATTCAGTCCTGAAATTAGAACAACCTGATCTGGTGCCAGGCCCTCGCCACACCAGCATCATTTATTTATCCCATCCCCTAAAAGTAATAGGATTAGCGCTAATCTTACTTTTATATATGGGGCATAGCCCGACTCAACTCTCACATACAAGAAAGCCAAAAATGTACATGAGGGCCAAATCCGGTATAGTGGGTTCCGGAAAGTATGAACCCAATCGTTAAGCCAGTTTAGTCGCCTTTTACGACAAGCAATGGCTACTGCAGCACTATTCTCAGGATCAGTTGATCCCGCCCCGGTGCCTGCACGGGGCAAGATGGAAACAAATAATTTCACAGAAAACGTTTTCATATTTACATTTTTTCACATTTACACTTTCAGGAATATGTTAAGAAGGAGAATTTGAATTAATGACTGAGACTACCCACCAAGTATGTTTCTATGAATCTTCTGGGGCCCGTTTCACTAAACTTTGTACAACTAAAATATTTGTAAGTGTAAATTTAGGATCGTCTGTAAATTTCAATTGATGGATTTACATTTATTGAGCATAGGCTGCATATGCAGCCTATGTTCAATAAATGTAAATCCAATAATTGTTTACAAGAAAACATTGTTAATGTGAAATTTACATAATTTTGCACTTACAAACATTTTATTTGTACTATGTTTAATGAAACGGCCCCCTGACTTGCAATTAGGTTACAGAATTTTAAAAATCATGAGTACCTTCCCTTGTAACAACTTCTGTGGCATTCTTGACTTCAGAATTAACAGTTTTTCGGTTTGACGTCACATTTACCCTTTCAACTGGAATGGAATTTGATATGTTAATTTTGCAACCAATCCAACTGGCACAAAATGGTTTTCAGACTATTTCAGTCCATTTATGAAAAAGGGTTATTTTTTGTTCTAAAAAATATGCAAATTACTCGTTAAGAGCCAGCTCATCTGGATCTGCACTGTTTGCATAAACCGCTGTAGCGGGCTTTCGGGTTCAAAGGGTTAAACTCAGCAACTTGACGTCAAATCGACAAACGGCCAATACTGACAGCGATGATGCCCCATAAGTAGTTCTTGTGATTTTACCAAGTCTGGTAACCTAATTTTAACTTGATATATTAAATAACAAGAAAAAGAGGTATGCTTGAAAAAAAAATAAAAATTCCCATAGTAAGAGAAATTCTGGATGATCCAAATTGCTAGATAAGGCAATCTTGACCACCATCTGTGCACCATAAGATTCTGAAAGATCTAGATCAAGAAAAGACAAGCACGGTATGAAAAGGCACATCAAAAGGTACAAGTACATCAGAATTTTAAATGCTTCATGGTTAGTCAATAAAACAATGTTTCTACATTTGCTACAAAACAATGTGTATGCCTTAGTCTATATTGTGGGCCTGTACATGAGTGGTGACTCATACCATGAGTCATTCTCGTTTCTTGCTAGAAATGTCACTTTTCTGATGTAACAAAGCACTGTGTTCAAGTCTCTTAATATATGTTACATTTTAGTGTGCTATTTTCAGGCATGATAGAAACCAATGCTAATCTTTGTTGTTCTTGTCATTTAATATTTCTTACATGCATGCAAGAAACTACTGTCTGTTCCACATTTTGCTGCCGACGAACTTTTGGCCATTAAACACATTCAAACGTTGTCAAACGAACTTCGATGGGTCGAACCCTGGTAAACTCGTCAGCCATGTTTGCCTCGAACTAGCCTTTAGGTCCCGGCAGAATTCCTATATAAATACGTTAAAACTACCCGGTATAGGTCGAACTTGTGAAAGTCGAACAACCCTCAATGCCTCGAATCGCTGTCACGCCCGGTCGTGTATAAATCCACTATAAACACCACAAAAACTCGAACATGTCAGACGATTGTCTCCAGACTAGTTGATTGACTTTCACACCTATTGTTAACCGGTTGTCAAACAAATCTCAAGTGGTCATTTGAGCGTATACAATAACGGCAGTCGTGACCAGCATACATGGTAATTATGCATTGAGCAATGTCGGTGAAGTTGTTAGTTAATTAAAGTGGTAATCTATGGGACATGTGGAATTTCTACTGGGTTCCATGGGATAGTAAATTATGATATGCAGTGAATGTGGTTCCGGGTCCGAAGTAGTGATGGGGCGACTGGGCATGCATCTATTGATTTATCAGTGTATGACGAGCGATGTAATTTTATACCTACAAGCATGTGCATCTTTCTATGGCAAATACATATTCACTCACAAAGATTTATATTTGATTAGATAAATATTTGTCATGAAATTACGCAAATGCCAATAGGTACAAAATCAGAGATGCTTTCACATGATCGTATCGGACTGGGGGCAATCAAGTCCGCCAATTGTATTTCGTAATCATTTTCTGTTGTTCTCATGTTCTATTGCTGTATAATGGCTAATGTAAATAAAAACACACATGAGTTTGCCGCTTTCTTTATTTTATTAAAGCCTGTTTCTGTTAATAAACGACTGTGACAATGAACCGTAAATGCAAATGTGAGCGCATTTATATGAAATAACGTGTCGTAATGACGACTTGTTTCACTTAGTACACTGACCAACTCGTAGATCTGAAATGGTTACAGTAGAAAATCCCGATGGGTCGAACAACGGATGGGTCGAACTAAAACTTAACCCCGCAGGCTGTTCGACCTATTGAAGTTTAACTGTATTTAAATGTAACGGTAAGTACTTTTTCATCAATAGCAAACAATGCACCCTCCCCAAATCATTTTGTTTGATGAAACAATTTTCCTACGAGGCCAAAAATAGATTTTTTTTT
The DNA here is from genome assembly GCA_029237695.1 of Conchocele bisecta. NCBI lineage: Eukaryota > Metazoa > Mollusca > Bivalvia > Lucinida > Thyasiridae > Conchocele > Conchocele bisecta. The sequence goes on from CM055280.1 coordinate 34,283,550, forward strand.
TAAATTTTGGAATTAGTGGACGATTTTCAAAATCCAACTTTTGTTTTCTTAGTTACATCATTTCCAAGCTATCTAGTCAGGTTTCGGCGATGGTGACTTTTTTGTTATTGATGAAGAGTACTTCCATTTAACGTGGAACAGACAGTACTGCACTACTTTCTAATGCAAATGAAATTGTCAATCTATGCACGAGTAGTGTGTTAGTTTCTATAACCCTAGAAAGTATGAGCTAGTAATTAAAACAGTCTACTAGTATAGAGACATGTCAGCATGAAATGTCTTTTCCAGTACACTTGAAATTCTAGTTGAATCATACAGTACAATAGCAAATATAAGCCCATGAAATCACGTGACTATATGTATATTATGTATTAATCTTTCCGCAATAATACAATTAATATGGTCAACAATTCTGCAAAAACCAGGAACCCACTTTCGGAAAAGTGGGTTCCTGGTTTTTGCAAAATTGTTGAACATATTATGTATTAGTCATTAAAGCACATAATTATGTGACTGTGACTGGATAAATTGGGCTTATGGGTTCTGTGACCAGTGTAGCTCCAGCTCGGTCTGTGCGGACAGCGTGTGAGTCCGCACAATCTGACCAGAATCTTAACTGCTCCCCATTACATCAATGAAACAATTAACCGGCATGCTTCTGACAAGCAATATCGTTACCAGGCTACAGGAATATGTATGCTATTTGATCAGGTACTACAATGGTCGCAAATCGCATAAACCTCATTTCTACAGTCACAGCCCCTTCCCCTAAAATAGGATTACGAATAATCGTAATACTCATATAAGGGGTATAATCAGATTCAACTGTCACATACAAAATTCCAAACTGTAGTTTCAGACAAGTACGCTTATAATGAACCATCTCATCAAGATCTGTAGTGTTTTGCACAATTTTTCGTACTTTAAAACAAAAAAAACACCTTCTTCTGATCATAGAGAAGTCAGAAATTAGCAAGGCAAACTGTCAGATATTCAGGAGATAAAGGGTTAATTGCTGAAAATGACAGCAAAAACAATCTGCTAAATGTCTAATAGTATATAATGCTGAAAGTCGGTGAAAGATTTGAAAGATTTGTAAACAAGCGTTATCAGAAGACAATAAAGCTTTCCTGTTGGCAGCCAGAAATTGCAGGTGGTGCTGGTGTTAAAAAGACATATTCAAAATGGATGAAAGATGTTTATCTTGTGTTAAATTGTGTGTGAATGCACCAAGACTGCAAGCTTCATTAGCACAGGCAGGCTGAAGAGTATTGACAGCCTCAGGGGCGAGCCCCATGTAGTGGTGCGAGTACGCCTAGCGTACTCGCACCACTACATGGGGCTCGCCCCTGACGCATCTGAAATTCATGCAGACAAGTGTCTCAGATGACACAAACTGAGGGAATTACCACAAAAGATTTATCTTACACGAAGAAGAAAAACAAATCATACAAATACAAAACAAAATTCCTACATTCAAGTCTGAAAATGAGGAAAACTGTATTTTAAAAATAACCTCCAAATGGAAGCAAGAAGATACAATATATTTAAATAGTCACTTTTTTATTGAATTTTTGCAAAATTCAATAAAAGAGTGACTACCGCTACTTTAATATATCGGTAATATAAGATTAATGTTAAATTCTAAACTTGTGCAAGGCAAGATTCTGTGTAAAGTAAAACTACATGCAATTGCTTGCTTTTTGTAATTGGTATTATATATTTGCATAGCATGTGCAACATAACATATTCATACTGAGCCATCTCGTCAGGATCTGCAGAGTTTGTGGATTAAAAACTAGAAAATGTGTTCATAGAACACGGATGCCCCACATACCGCTTTGATAATAAACGGCGCAAAATTCAAGTCCAAAAGGGGAGATAATCCATCACCCTGGGGGTCAAATAAAAAATCAAAATAAACTTTGTGCATCTACTCATCATAAGGAAGCTACATACCAAGTTCAGGTCTGTAGCTATAACGGTTTAAAAGTTTTAAACTTACAAGGCAAAATTGCCAAATTCTAAGTCGAAAAGGGGGAGATAATCCATGACCCCGGGGTCGAATAAAAAAATCAAAATAAGCTGTGCGCATCTACTTATCATAAGAAAGCTACACAAGTTTCAGGTGTGTATCGAATGGAATGATGCTTAACGGCCCATCAACACAAAAGAGTATCATTTAGGGCCCAGCAATGTAGATGTGTGTATCGAGTACGGATTAAAAGTTTTATGACTTACACAGCAAAATTCTACGTCAAAAAGGGGGAGATAATCCATGACCCGGGTGTCAAATCAAAAATGAAAATAAACTTTGTGCATCTACTCATCATAAGGAAGCTACATACCAAGTTTCAGGTCTGTAGCTGGTACAGTTTAAAAGTTTTACTACGTACAAGGTTGGTGACGGACAGACGGATGGACGGACGGACGGACAAGGGTAACACTAAATGCCCCTCCACTATCATGGTGGGGCATAAAAAACACATTCACATTCACAAGCATGGTAGATCCAGGTGAGACTAAACACATTCATATCATTTAGGGCAAAGCAATTTAGATGAAGAAGAAATCAATTTTGAAATTGTCGCCATTTTTTGGCCACAGATTTCACCAAACTAGGATTGGGCGATTATGATTGGTTAGCTACATGAAGCTAACTTCCCCACTTCTAGTAAGCAAATTACATGCAGTTTCTGATGGTTACCCTTTCACCGCTAATAAACTGACATGGACTATTTCATGTTTAGTTTGAGACTGTTCCATTTATGTAGAAAAGGGGGTCATTTTGGAAAAATTAGGAAATATGTTACTAGTGTTGAAAGGGTTAAGTCTGCTTCGACCTAGATTTTCCTACATATCTCCGCAACCACTGGAGCCATTCCAATGTGATAATCATAAAGCTTATACAGTGGAACCTCTCTAAACCCAACACAAGAACACATCTGTGATCTTATTTTTGATGAGTTTCTTGGTCATTTATCTCGGCGGATAATGTCTGTTCATGATCGTATAGCACACAGCTCTGGCTCAGAATGATCAAATGCATGATTTACAGTGAAACCTCTCTAAAGCGGACACACTGGGGACGTCCCAGTGTCCATTTAGAGGTTCTGCTGATGATGCAGGCTAAATAGCTTAGCCATTAGACAGTGATTTTCAGAAAACTTACATAAATGAACACGCATTGATTATCAAAAGTGGTAGTACAAAATACTCATAGCATTGATTTTCAAATTGAGTAGTGAAAATACTGTATTAAAGTTGAAAATTTACTTAGTTACTCTTTAGATACAAAACTTATCTGGAGCTCTGGGAGACAATTTAGATTTATTATTATTACTTCCCTTTGTTCAGGCAATAGGAAGACGATTGCTAATTTCTGCGCAAAAGTATAATTTCTTATGTATTGCATACTGGAGACAAATTAATCTGTATAGCTATTGTTCGGGAGACATGTTGCACATTTAGCTTATGTGAATATGCAAATATTCCTAGTATCGGAAGATGAATTCCCATCTATAAGCAATATGTTCCTTTTCAAATTGGATTCTTCGTCACTCGATTGATCAAATGACAGAGAAACGAATATAGAAATCACAACTGCACAATTCCACTCGTCTAAGCAATAATTTATTTCAAGTTTACGTACGGAAACAGAAGCTCTTGATTAATGTTGCTTATTTAAAGAACTTCAGATGAGAATTAATCTTGAATAAAGCTACAATTCTTTAATATATACGGGTACGTATGTAAGCTAGAAATATATTTGTCTCTACCGTCTGTTTCACGTTTTGAGAACTTTTGGCTATTAAACACATTAAATGTTAAACATATTTAAATGTAAGTACTTTTTCATCAATAACAAGAAAGTCACCCTTGCCAAACAAAATTATTTGAATTCCACCAGAAATTGATTTTATTGTGAAACTAGAAAATGTGTTCATAGAACACGGATGCCCCACATATGGCTTTGATAATGAATGAGGCCAAATTCCAAGTAAACATTTTTTTTTACCCGAGCTTTAAAGTTTTTGAAGCACCAAGTATGTGACCTTCACACTGGGCTTGGCAGGATCAGGACGAACGTGGATTTGGCACAGGGCAGTAGAGGACCATTAGAGCAATGCGTATATGAAGTATGAAGCTGATCCGTGGAAGGAAACAGAAATTATAAGATATTTACCAGAGCGTTAAAGTTTTTGAAGCACCAAGTATGTGACCTTGACCCTGGGCTTGGCGGGGGTAGGACGAACGTGGATTTGGCACAGGACAGTAGAGGACCATTAGAGCAATGCGTATATGAAGTATGAAGCTGATCCGTGAAAGAAAACAGAAATTATAAGATATTTACCTGAGCGTTAAAGTTTTTGAAGCACTGAGTATGTGACCTTGACCCTGGGCTTGGCGGGGGCAGGACGAACGTGGATTTGGCACAGGACAGTAGAGGACCATTAGAGCAATGCGTATATGAAGTATAAAGCTGATCCGTGAAAGGAAACAGAAATTAAATTTTAAGATATTTACCTGAGCGTTTTAAAGTTTTTGATAAGTCTACCAAGTATGTGACCTTGACCCTGGACTTGGCGGGGGCAGGACGAACATGGATTTGGCACAAGGCGGTAGAGGACCATTAGAGCAATGTGTATATGAAATATGAAGCAGATTGGTTGAAGGATGAAGAAATTATAAGACATTTACCCGAGCGTTAAAGTTTTGTGACGGACGGACGCAACGGACAAGGGTAACACTAAATGCCCCCTCCTTTTATCCTCCTGGTCCTCCTCCTTTTTGCCCCATGTTAAATTCCCATAGGAAAATCATCTGTTAATTTCCATACACAAATCAATTTTTCGCGATAAAATCAATATTCAACTAAATTACACGAAATAAAAAGGGGGAAAAGGGAAAATGAGGTAGAAACCTGGCTAGATAGCTTGGAAATTATCTAAGAAAATAAAAGTTAAATGTTGCAAATCTGTCCACTATTTCTGAAATTTGAAAATAAGATGGGGAAATTTGTTTTTCGTAATAAACTGAATATTTGACAAAATTTCACAAAATGAAAAGGCTCATTCTTAAATTTTTCTTAAATTTTTATAACATTTAATATTATCAAAAAAAATATTGTTTTTTCATTGTTTCTATAGCCGTAAAATTTGGGCAGCTTTTGTGAAACAGTAGGTCTCGTCTCAGCAGATCATAATACCATGGGCAAAGCGGTTCATGTGAAGAAGAATTTTGGAATCTCTAATAAAAGAACTACCTTTTGACGGCCATCTTGGATGACATAACCATTCGATTTCGACAAAAAATGCACCAGAGTGATCGCCTAGTTGATACCTTCGATTTGATATATGACATGACCATATTCGGTCAAAAATAAAATTTGACCCCAATTTGACCCCACGGGCGACGCCCATTTTAACAACTTTGAAAGAGCATTGTACATCGATCATTCCTACCAAGTTTTGTCCAAAATCCGGTTGGCGGTTCTTGAAAAGATAATTTTTTAAGAAGTTGTGCTATTTTTAGATGGCGGCCATCTTGGATTACATAATGACGTCATTTTAACAATTTTGTAATCCCCCTACCTAAGGACCATGACGACGGACGACGGATGACGGACGGACACATTGTGGTAACAATAGCTCACATGAGCTTCGCTCAGGTGAGCTAACTAGATTTGTCAGTAAGCGGGGGCTTACGGAATACCCCCCGGCGTCAGCCCTGAGCTCGCATACTATCGTTTTCAGATAAAAGACTATGTCAGCACATATGGAGAGTGCGATGGTGGTTCCAGTTGAAACAAGAGCTGTAGGAGAACAGCATAGCTCGACTACGAGGGTTGTCGATGTACACATAGCTTGACAAAGAAGGTGGCTGCGGCCTGCATAAAAACCTTAACCAAGGTCGACTAAAAACATTAACCAAGGGAAACTAGAAATGTGGCCTGTCGGCACACGAATACCCCCACTGGCAGCCAAAGAAAACGAGGCATTTTTGATTATAAGCCATATAGCCGAGCATTAAGGTTTCAAACGCATCAAGTCTGTGACCTTGACCCTGGGCATAGTGTGATAATCCATGCATCGGTGTAGAAGATATAGAGCGGAAGGGAATTTCAATAGGTTTGACCTTTGACCTTCAACTATGACCTTGACCTTGGACGTAGGTGCGTGGTTATTGATCGAGACACACCTTCTCATCCTGAGAAACATTTGTGCCAAGGCATTTGATAATCCATGCATCGGTGTAGAAGATATAGAGCGGAAGGGAATTTCAATAGGTTTGACCTTTGACCTTCAACTGTGACCTTGACCTTGGAAACATTTGTGCCTGTGCCAAGCCATTTGATAATCCATGCATCGGTGTAGAAGATATAGAGCGGAAGGGAATTTCAATAGGTTTGACCTTTGACCTTCAACTGTGACCTTGGACATAGGTGCGTGGTTAGCAATTTGATAATCCATGCATCAGTGTAGAAGATATAGAGCAGAAGGGAATTTCAATAGGTTTGACCTTTGACCTTCAACTGTGACCTTGACCTTGGACATAGGTGCGTGGTTATTGATCGCGACACACCTTCTCATCATGAGAAACATTTGTGCCAAGCCATTTGGGAATTTCAATATTTTTGACCTTTGACCTTCAACTGTGACCTTGACCTTGGATGTAGGTGCGTGGTTATTGATCGCGACACACCTTCTCATCCTGAGAAACATTTGTGCCAAGGCATTTGATAATCCATGCATCGGTGTAGAAGATATAGAGCGGAAGGGAATTTCAATAGGTTTGACCTTTGACCTTCAACTGTGACCTTGACCTTGGACGTAGGTGCGTGGTTATTGATTGTGACACACCTTCTCATCATGAGAAACATTTGTGCCAAGCCATTTGATAATCCATGCATCGGTGTAGAAGATATAGAGCGGAAGGGAATTTCAATAGGTTTGACCTTTGACCTTCAACTGTGACCTTGGACGTAGGTGCGTGGTTAGCAATTTGATAATCCATGCATCGGTGTAGAAGATATAGAGCGGAAGGGAATTTCAATAGGTTTGACCATTGACCTTCAACAGTGACCTTGACCTTGGACGTAGGTGCGTGGTTTTCCAAGTATGGTTGCTGTAGGCCCAGGAGTATTCCATATACAAGCTTGAGTAAAAACCGTAACCAAGGGGAGATAACTAAGTAATCCAAGGATAAAAGTAGGTCAAGGACAAATATAGGTCAGGGATTATTGATGTACATTACTAGGAGATGAAGTTGTCCAAGTATGGTTGATGTAGGCCCAGAAGTATTCCATATACAAGCTTGACTATAAACATTAACCAAGTAATTCAAGGTTAAATGTAGGTGAAGGTCAAATAAAGGTCAGGGGTTATTGATGTACATCCCTATGAGAAAAAGTTATCCAAGTATGGTGTATGTATGCACAATAGTATTCCATCTACAAGCTTGACTAATAACCTTAACCAAGGTTGAGTAAAAACCTTAACCAAGGGGAATTAAGTAAGTAATTCAAGGTTAAATGTAGGTCAATGTCAAATATAGGTCAGGGGTTGTTGATGTACATCACTAGGAGATGAAGTTGTCCAAGTATGGTTGGTGTAGGGCCATGAGTATTCCATCTACAAGCTTGAGTAAAAACCTTAACCAAAGAGAATTAAGTAAGTAATTCAAGAGGAAATGTAGGTCAAGGTCAAATATAGATCAGGGGTTATTGATGTACATCACTATGAGAAAAGGTTGTCCAATTATGGTGTCTGTATGCACAATAGTATTCCATGTACAAGCTTGAGTAAAAAGCTTAACCAAGGTCGAGTAAAAACCTTAACCAAGGGGAATTAAGTAAGTAATTCAATGTTAAATGTAGGTCAAGGTCAAATATAGGTCAGGGGTTGTTGATGTACATCACTAGGAGATGAAGTTGTCCAAGTATGGTTGGTGTAGGGCCAGGAGTATTCCATGTACAAGCTTGATTAAAAACGTTAACCAAGGGGAATTAAGTAATTCAAGAGGAAATGTAGGTCAAGGTCAAATATAGATCAGGGGTTGTTGATGTACATCACTAGGAGATGAAGTTGTCCAAGTATGGTGGGTGTAGGGCCAGTAGTATTCCATATAGAAGGTTGACTAAAAACCTTAACCAAAAGGAATTAAGTAAGTAATTGAAGAGGAAATGTAGGTCAAGGTCAAATATAGATCAGGGGTTATTGATGTACATACCTATGAGAAAAGGTTGTCGAAGTATGGTGTGTAGATGCACAATAGTATTCAATGTACAAGCTTGAAAAAAAACCTTAACCAAGGTTGACTAAAAACCTTAACCAAGGGGAATTAAGTAAGTAATTCAAGAGGAAATATAGGTCAAGGTCAAATATAGATCAGGGGTTATTGATGTGCATCACTAGGAGATGAAGTTGTCCAAGTATGGTGGGTGTAGGGCCAGTAGTATTGCATATACAAACTTGACTAAAAACCTTAACCAAGGAACCGTTGACTAAAAACCTTAACCAAGGGGAATTAACCAAGTAATTCAAGAGGACATGTAGGTGAAGGTCAAATATAGATCAGGGGTTATTGATGTACATCACTAGGAGATGAAGTTGTCCAAGTATGGTGGGTGTAGGACCAGTAGTATTCCATATACAAGCTTGACTAAAAACCTTAACCAAGGCGTGACGGTGACGCTGACGACGACGACGACGTGATGTATGAGTGTCAGAGAAGGGGCGGGTAAAATATGAAAGATTTCCACAAAGGGAGAGAAGTTAAAAGGAAATTTACAATTGTTAAGTTTTTGTTTTTTTTCTAAGTTTCTAAGTCCGTGACCTTGACCCCTGGCATAAATGGGGGTCGTAGGTTTGTTGCAGAATGATGTATGAGTGTCAGAGAAGGGGCGGGTAAAATATGAAAGATTTCCGCAAAGGGAAAGAGAAGTTAAAAGGAAATTTACAATTGTTAAGTTTTGTGACGGACGGACGGACGGACGGACGGACGGACAAGCTGACTCCAGTATACCCCCCCACAACTTTGTTGCGTGGGGGGGGGGGGGGGGGGGGTGGGTGAGGGGGGTATAAAAACCAGAAATACCAGAGATGTATGATGGATCTGTATGAAGTCATGACCAACTAGTCTACCATTGCTATTGTGAACTTGTTTGTTAAAATTTACCGGTTAGAAATTAGATAAACTACACAAAAAAGTGTTAGTATGCTTTTAAAACTAACGTGTAATTTAATTTTTACTTGCAAGGATAAAGGCACTGTCACATACAATTATTTTTTGGCAACTGAATTTGAGCGAGGCCATCATTTAAATTTTAATTTTGAAAGAACAAGTTTCTAAATGTGCCTGTAAGTATGTGAAACACACAAATTGTAGGTAAATGTTAGTTGGATGGGTCCATAAATTGGGACCCTGAATTTAAAATTCTCATGCGAGACAGGCCTCTTAACTGTTACATATGGAAAGCCCCGTCATATAACGGACCATAGATCAATGTTTTTCCACATGTTTTTCTTGATTCTCATTCAAAGAATATGTTATAACCACCATTTGAACCGTCTCATCGAGATGGTTCATTCAAATGGTGGTCATCACACATACCGGTACTTCCAATAAGAGATAAGACCATTTAGAATTTTCTGTGGTGTGTCTTCAACAACATGTAAAAGGTTAAAGTGTGCCGGTTGCGAAGCAACATCACAAAGTCGAAAACCACACAAAATTGCCAACTATGCTTTATTACACTTTAGATATACCAGAGCTCCAGATAAGCTGCGTATTTGCTTAAATACCCAATTAAAATTGCCAAAAACCTAATTGAAATCAGAAGTAGCGAGTATCAAAAACGCAATAAAACATTTATGGTACCTTTATCATGCAGCAGAAACAATAAACAGACCATAAATATAGCATATTTTTCTTATTTTCCATGAAAACACATCTTGGTATTTCATTATAATTGTCTCCAAGGAGACAATTCTAATGAAATGCCAAGACATGTTTTCATTTCAGAGCAATCTATTCAACAAGTGCTGTCTGTTGATGTGTAAACAGTAGTGTGATTTTATTTTACCCAATTAAAATTTTGTAATACCCAATTACTTCAGAAATGATGGAGTGACAATACTCAATTACTAATTCCTTATCTGGAGCCTGTATAGTGATCAATTATTTCCATGTTTCGGGCATTGCCTATCTTCAGCATTACAGAGCAGAGACAGTTAATTCCTGATGCCGGAAATGTTAAAATAATTAAGCAGAATGTTAGATACTTGGTGGAAAATTCAAACTATAACAAGCTTTGTTATAATAAAATTCACACCGACTACAAAATAAAACGATGTGGAAAACACTTTTCCAATTTGGTTTCAATTTCCATAAATTGCATTTGACAATTTTCGAACAGAGATTGTCCACAACTTATAAAAACAGTTTACAAGGATGACTTTGACAATAATTTGCACTGTGACATTTCAATTTCATTATGTTGCTTCAAGTCATCTAAACAAAAAGTGTTGTTTAAAAAAGTGGTTAAAGGTGGTCAAGGCACAAGCTAGTTAGGTGGAAGTCAATGGTATAAGACCTTGCTTTCTTTCCGGGCACTTGACTAACAGGGATTTCTACCAGTTCTGCAGGTTCATTACTGGGTTCATTACTGGTTTCTATACTGGTATCATTACTCGTACTAGAGGCCTTCCTGAAACCAAATTACAACAAACTCTACAAACATGCGTCATAACCCTTAAAAGACGAGAAAATAATAATGTTATCTTCTGTTTTTCATCTTATTTATTATAAACAAGGCGATCACTGGCGAACGTTGAGCTTAACTCTTTGCATGCTAGCGGTAAAAATAACATCCAACAAATTACGAGTATGTTTCTTATTTCACTCTATATAAATATGTCTTGGAATTTCATTAGAATTGCGTTCCTCTGGACGCAATTCTAATGAAATTATAAGTCATATTCATGATATTTATTGGGAGAAATAAATGAAACTATAATGAATTGTTCTCTGCTGTTTTTTAACTATTTATAGCCCACAAATTTCCCAGCAACCAAAGAGTTAAGGTCACTCGAATGAGACTGCATGGATAGCCATCATTGTGAGGAAGCTATTGATGACGTTTGGTAAAGATTGGACGAACATATCAAGATACACAAAAATTAGACCGTACGTATGCCCCAAAATTGTTGACGCCTACATGTAAAACGCCGCCGGAATTGTGACTGCTTTGTCTCACTTTCTACTAACTTGTGCGAGATAAAAAACACATGTCTTGGCAGCATGTGAGAATTGTTTCCTTTCCATTGGAGATCAGGGTTCAAGCTAGCCCTTCAAAATAGGGAGCAGTTTCACTAAAAATTTGAGAAAATAGACCATCATTTTTATATAGTGAAAAAATTCTCCCTCAACTCAAAATAGGGAGAAGTCAGACAATTTAGGGAGATTTCGCCCACTTCGCCCTGTAAAATGATCCCTGGAGATGATTCTTATGTGCTGCCAAAACAGGATTTCATTGACAACTAGAAAATGGTGAGGATCAGTTGGAAGCCATAGAACTGGATGGATGCATGGCTGGACAGACAGGTGTAACTTTAATTATAATGTCCCGAGTGTGTGTCCTCCATGAGGGCATAAACATGTAGAATAAACAGCCAACGACAGAATTTCATTCAGCCTTGTAAGGGTTATCTAGTCTAATAAAATAAATGATCACTATTTCACACATATGGTACAGAAAATATACACATACTTCATAAATGTGGCTGCAACTGGAGAAATGGGGCTTATGGGTTTTGCGACTAGCGTAGATCCAGATCAGTCTCTGCATTCGCAAAGTCTGATCAGAATCTGTACTGTTGGCCCGTCCATCAATGAAACACGTCATGCTTCTAACACGTAAAATGATCGTTATCAAGCTACATGAGTGTCCTATTTGATCAGGAGCTACACTGGTCACAAATCACACAAGCCCTATTTCTCCAGTTACAGTCTGCACAAATGTCTATGATGATATACACCTGGTTGTCAAACATATACAAAATTGGTCTTGAAAATTTATGGAAGGGAACTTTAGCATAGATTGATCGATTGATTGTTGGGGTTTAACGGCCTATCAACAGATAAGGTCATTTAAGGCCATGTCAATGGGTTTAGTACTAAATGCCATATATTACCTGTACAAATGGGGTGAAAATCCCAAAATCAGTAGACTATTTCACGAACGTCCGTTAGTCGGCTCAACTCAGTTAGTCGGCTAAACTTCAGGGCTCGGTTGCTCAAAACCGCTGTTAGCTTAACAGACTGTTAAATCCTTAGCAATGCTAAGGATTTAACAGTCTGTTAAGGTAACAGAAGCTTTGAGCAACCGGGCCCTGGCTGTTAGTCGACTAACGGGAAAAAACGCGTTTCACGAACACGTTAGCCGATAAACAAAGTCGCATTTGCTTAGCCTCCTCGTTAGTCGGCTAAGCGAAATAGAAGACGACGTTAAATAATCGGTTATATAGGGGAAAACAATTTACATGAGTTGCATAATTTAACCATAGTCGGCTAACAAAATCGTTCGTGAAATGAAAACATGTCAAAAAGTTTAGCCGACTATGGTTAGTCGACTAAACTTGGTAGTCGACTAAACTAACGGACGTTCGTGAAATGAACGGACGTTCGTGAAATAGGCTACAGAACTGAATATTTATAATAAAAAATCTATATATTCAGCCGTGAAATCAGAATAATCCTGATCTGATAGGTAATTTGAGAAACTCTTACGCAAATTCTAAAAATAAACAGACAGACAGACGGACGGACGTACGATCAGTAGCGAGGGTAATTGTATCAATGTGGAAGGATGTATCGTTACTAAGTAATGCATGTGTGCAATATGAAGATATATGCTGAAGGCAAACAGAAATTATAGGTGATTTGAGAAATTCTTACAAAAACTTTCAAAAAATAAACAGACGGACAGACAGATGGATCGATAGGGCGAAACCTGTATGGCACCAACCCCTAATAATAATTTTTTTTAAACCAGTCATGAGAAGTTTTAATTACAAGTAAAGCATGTCTAACAATAAGAAACCAACAATAAGGCATGTTGTCATATTCAGGCAGGAAGTATGCCATTTGTGACATGGCTTTTGTGACATATATTTTGCACATAAGAAGTGCAATTTTCATGAATTATGAAACTGCATTATTTCACGCTAGTTTCGTCAAAGTCAATCAGACTCGGTTAAATCACATTGTTTACCCGTTTATTTACATGCTTTATTAAATGATACCAATATTTGAATGCGTTGCATTGTGGTATCTTGTGGCACTCATTGTGGTATCTTGTGGCACTCTTCACCATTTTGGCATTACATTATGTGTACTTATTTGGACTACACACGTGTGTGACAGTGTACAGGAAAACTAAGCCTTAAGGTAAACAACACATCACATAGTTGCAGAAGAGTAGTGTGCAAGTAAACTTCCTCGTGACTTATACTCACAGGTGATTCTAGCGTCTCTTGGATGGCCAATTATTGTTTGTACATACATGTAACACCTTTCTAAACAATGTACAAAAGAAATAAAGCTCGCTCGGTGTTTAAATAATATATATTTTACGAGGTAAAAATGTCCCATCGAGAATCGAGAATGACGTCAGTCTCCTGTAACCAAACCACTGCTTGTCATGTGATTTAAAAAATTTCCAATAATTAATGGCGCCTAATATTTATTGATAATCAGGAAGTGAATGTGTTTGATTTTAAGAAGAGAATTTAGGTTAGTTTTAAAACTCGCCACAAACAGCAGTTTCGACACGCTGTAACATGTTGTATAGCCATAGCAGACTTTATAACATTTTGTGGGATTTTCATACAATGGTGACGAATGCGAGTTTGTAGACTAACATGCCATGTCTCTATATCATGTTTAACTTCTATTTTTCATTATCCGACACTTTTTCATTTATTATTTTCTTTGTAACAAGGCCCGTAGCCAGGGGGGGTCTGAGCAGTCGGACGACCCCCCCGCCCAGCCTCGAGGTCCACTTTTTTAGCCTCGAGGTCCACTTTTTTAGACCCCCTAGATATCTCAGGCCCCTTCGGCCTTTGAAACGACCCCCCCTTCAAACAGGTCTGGCTACGGGCCTGGTAACGGTAGTGAAAGCCATAGTGCTGTCTAGCGAGTTTGCTGCCTTGATAGTGTAGTGTTCGCTGGTTGTTACTGGACTAATACCTATGGAATTATTGTACTGAAACCTCCGAGACTTATGGGTAATCGTCAATAGCAACGAGGGCGACCGAGGATGCCCAAATGAAGATACGGCACGCTGGATTCCGGCATCGACGAGACAACACCGCTCTCGGAGAGAATACACATAATTACTTTACTTTATAAGACTTTATCCTACGGTAACACAGACCAAGACAGGTAACATGCTGTATTGATAATGAACTTGTACCCCTAATAGTTTGCTTGTAAACGGGCGAACATTACATTGGCGACGAGGAAATTCGGAAATATCTCGGCAAAGCAAACTTTGTCAAACTCGGCGACAAATGTTTTGGCCGGCACATAAAGTGTCAGTTTGGAGGCTCAAATATTAGGATATTTGGTGATACTGGTAAACATACAGTGTCAGTTCGGAGGCTCAATTCTAGGTTATTGTTCTATGTACACAAGTACAGTAAAATGTTTCTGTTATTGCCCCCATGACAAAATATCAATTTAGAAAAATAAGACTCCATCAATCTATTACAATTATAAATCAAATTGAAAATGAAATAAAACAGATGAACACATATTTCCAGGAAAATTTAATGTGTTTTCAAAAAATGGTTAGAAAGATGGTTCAAATGAATGGTATGTCGTGTCAATGGGAAAATTAATTTCAATAGCCTTAAAATAAAATTATTATGTGTGAATTCATTACGTTTACAGACCTTGAACAAATTTTCCGTGATGCGATGCTTTTTCAGTAATTAGAATAAAAACTTGTAATCGGTGTTGTTGTTTCTGTTTCTCTCCCTGCGTATTAGGATATTTGGTGATAGACTGGTAAACACAAATAAAATTAATTCATAATGGCGACACATAGGGAGCGTATTCGGGTCAACTTTGCATCTGAAAAAGAACTCGTGTTAGTCCCGGGTATCGGTACAAAAATGTCACAATCAATTGTAACAATTCGGGAATTTCATGGTAACCTTGACTCTGACCTTTTACAACTGATGTTACGCGTAAAATTAACCTCCACAGAGTTGGCCGCACTTGACTTCACTCCCAATTCAAATCTGCCAGTCACGTATACGTCACAACAAACGGAACTCTTACCAACACCTCCCATAGGTACTCCAGTCTTGTCTGATAAAACTCAAGACACACTGTCGGTCCCATCAGCAAAAGCACCCAGACCAAGTAGGCTAGAATTTGATGACAAGTCATTTCTGGAAAAACGTTTGTGTGAGTGGGAGGAAGATGATAGGGCCTCAAGTATGGGGTCATATGACCAGACTCGCACCGAAGTAGAGCAAACTCTACAAATGGTGACACATTTTCTGAATGCTGACCCACGGTACAAAGATGGGTTACCAAGTTTGCAGGATACCGAACTGGGTGGAGCTAAACCCAAGCTCAAACAGGAGGGTGGTAGGATGGCTGACACATATCGGGAGCAAACTCCCGCGGAGGTAAGTAGACCAGGAGGGGAGCAAACTCTGTGCAAGCCGACTGACACCGGCAAAACGGTACACCAGTCAGGTGGTGCCAACCAGGGGCAAACTCCTTACAACTTGCCTTATGGTGATAACAAGGGGCAACCAATCAGTAAGGTGGGTATTGCGGGTACGGAGCAAACTCCGGATATGAAGCAGGCAACTGAGGTTACACGTAAACGTGTGCCTGACCTGGACAGGAGATCATATGATCCATATGTGGATAGAAATGATTCACATGTGGATGCAAGATCAAGGTCCGGTAAGCAGAGTACCAGATCGCCAGGTTACAAACCAAATTCAAGGGCAGACGATCATTCCCACAGGCACACCAGGCATCACCATAGAGGCCGATCACCCTCTTACTCTAGTTCAGAGGGGAGTAGAAGTAGATCGGTACATACAAAACATAGTACACGATCGCCTTGTTACAAATCCAAGTCTTAGGACAGACGATCGGTCCAAGCGGCCCAACAGAAGACATCACCATAGAGGCCGGTCACCCTCTTATTCTAGTTCCGAGGGGAGTAGGTCAAGGTCGGTATCTCCGTATCAGAGTAAACACCGAAACGGTCGAAATAGGTCAAGGTCACCTAGGCAAGTGGACACTGAGCATGGCACTGATAAGTTGGATTCAGAAGAACCCCGATCAAGGCGTGATCAAAAGTCTAGGTCTGTATATAGACAAGGTAGGTCAAGAACGCCATCTCCGTATCGTAGCAACTACCCAAGCCGTTGTCATAGGTCAAGGTCACAGACCCAAGATTTTGTAAATGTAGTAAATCGGCTGCCAAAGGGTCTATGTTATGATGGCACGGGGAACTGGCTGACTTTTAAACAGCGATTCCGTCTGTATTCAGAAGCCTGTCAATGGACTCCTGAACTGAGTCTGTATTGTTTAAAGTGGTGTTTAAGTGGCAAAGCAGCAGACTTCCAAGCGATGATCGACACACGAGACATGACTTTCGACCAATTACTGTATAGATTAGAAAGTCGATTTGGTCAGGAGCTGATTGAGACTGTCCAGGTAAAATTTCAGTCGGCCGTGCAATATCCGGGAGAGGAACTAACTGACTGGGCAGATCGAGTAGTCATTAGCAGCCAGGGCCTTTCATGATTTACCTGAGCATCACTGCACTCAGCAGGTGGTAAGCACAGACCGGATAATACAGGTAGTCGGAGTCCAGAATTAAGCCGGAGTATAAAATACACAACGAAGGCGAAGGTCAACTCCGATCCTGTATCAAGTTTGCAAACAGACTTGAGTAAACTTAAAACCAGCTACCCGGATAATCCAGTTCCGAAATCTAGCATGAGTATAAAATACTCAACCGGTAAGCTGACCAACTCCAAATCTGTACCAAGTTTGCAAACAAACTTGAGTTGTGTGGTGGAGGATCTACACCCAGAAGCAGCCTCAATTACGACCTCAGGTGAGTCAGTGCACCAACAAATTGTTGCAACCGACAATTTGCAGAACGTGGGTGCACAAACACCTGTAAGTAGTAAAGTGGACCAGCTGCAACCAACTGAGAAGGCAACAGAGAAATGGGTAAAATCTAACAGAAATGTATCACCCGAAATTGTAATCACCACTGTATGTCAACTGAGAACGGGATCATCCTTCAGTATGAATATGCAGATTGGTGATAGCGTTGTAGAGGCCGTGGTAGATTGGGGGGCCGAAGCCACCATCATATCAGATAAGATCTACTACTCTTTAGCAAAAAGGCCAACAAAGGTTAAAAGTGTTATCTGTGCGTATTGTATGAAAGCCGAGAGGAACTGGAGTGGTTTCATTGAGGAGATGGATGTTGGTCCGATTTGTCCACAGGCCAATAAGCCACCTGATATCCCGAGTTCTCATGGGGAGGACGTTGAAGAAAAAGAGGGGATGCAGGGGGGACAAGTAGTCTGGGATTCCAGGGTAAAGGAGCATATGAGGCCGGTTGCGAGCAAGGTAGACGTGTGTCTGGTTACAGGCCGGGAGCACATGCCTAGCAAACATGTGTGTCCAGGTGGGAGCACGGAGCACGTCAGGCCGGTTGCATGCAAGGTACATATGCATATGTCTCCGGTTGTGAGCATGGAAGGTGTGTGGCCGTTTGCAGGCAGGGAGAACGTGTGTAGCGAACAGGTTTATCCCGGGGCTGGCCAGGAGCGCGTGTGTAGCGAGCACGTGTGTCCGGTTGTTATGTGTTTGCAAGGAGCATATTTGTCCTGAGGTATCCCTGGATTTTCAGACTAACTGTGATTGTACGAGTGCGGACGGAAGAGAAACTAACAGTTTGAATGGGGTAGCAAATGAGCCACCAGGGGGGACTAGGATCACTGAACTGCATGATTGGGTTGCTGACGATGTGGTCTGGCCTTGGGAACCTGGGGGATGTAGAGACCTTGGAGAGACGGTTGTAAATATTGATCTGGTCACTGAGGGTGAGGATTTTAATGTTTGTAGCTAGGACTGGATATATTTGTGCTTTTTAAACCTTCGGTAATGACAGATTACGGCATTTTAAATTGGATTTTACCATAGTGTCAATAAGCCGTAAAACTGTGCACAAAGTGTTTTAGTGTATTCTTAACTGGATTATACTGTGATAAATATGACTGTGATAAGTTTTAATTGCAGAAGACTGTGATAATGTTAATGGACTTTCGATGTTATCCGTTTAACCATAGTGTCGGTAAGGTAAACCAATTCGGAGCAAACTCCAATCGCCAGTTCGATTCCAGGAGTAATAATCAAAATCACCCGACCCCGGGGAGTCGTCGCTAAAAAGAAAACCGGGTGGAGTGTAGTGTTCGCTGGTTGTTACTGGACTAATACCTATGGAATTACTGGACTGAAAGCTCCGAGACTTATGGGTAATCTTGAATAGCAACGAAGGCGACCAAGGATGCCCGAATGAAGATACGGGCACGCTGGATTCCGGCATCGACGAGACAACACCGCTCTCAGAGAGAATACACATAATTACTTTACTTTATAAGACTTTATCCTACGGTAACACAGACCAAGACAGGTAACATGCTGTATTGATAATGAACTTGTACCCCTAATGTTTGCTTGTAAACGGGCAAACATTACAATAGCAATATCATCATCACACCCAGGGCCAGGGTGCATTTGAATTGTTTTGTACATTGTTTAGAAAGGCGTTTCATGTATACAGGCCAATGCTTGCATATTTTTATCATATTTATTCATATATCCGAATCCGGAAAAAGGCCCCACAGACTGAATGGTGATATTAAACATTAATCCAATAGCTCACAGTGGGAATCATAAACCAAAGAAACAAATATAAATCACAAATTGACAAAAGTTAATAAAACAGGAAGAAAATTGCCCAATTCCAACAATGTTCATTTATCATACGGAGTCAAAATTTTTGCTACATCCATTGAAGATCCAATGTATCCAGTAAAAATATGATGAAGTGATTGATTTATTTAACACTTTTTGGAAATACTTTGTTTAAAAAACATAAATTTTCAGCTGTCCTCCATATTTTCCCATTAACCAATCAAAATTCTTAAAATTTATGATGTCATGATTTCACAAATGACATCACTTCCTGTAAGCCAGCAAGGAAAGTGATCATGTGATCTGCAGTAAATTTAGAATTTAGGGGCTGTTCATAAAATTTCTAAGAAAGGGTGGCGGAGGGAGGGGAGCAGGGGTAGCACACTTCAGTTGCGGTAATTAAGTTTTCATCTAATAGCTACGTCTCTAAGTGTGATCTTGACCTTTGAGCTATGGACCTGCGCACGACATGCCAGCTCAGCACGGGTGAACATGTGTCAAATTATTTTGTAATGACAAAGTTAAAGACTCACAAGAATTAAATTTTGGACATTACATTAGCCTGATTAGGATTTGATCCCTACGTGTGACCTTAACCTTCCAAACAGGGAGCTGCGTGTGGTGTGTGCCACACCTTGTTGTGTAGAACACTTGTGCAAATATATTTCTAAATCCCTCTGCTTAACAAAGAGAGCTTGGAAAGCTCTTTTGTACTCTTTTTCTTTACCTTGTTTGTTTGTTTGTTTGCTTGTTTGTTGGGGTTTAACGGCCTATCAACAGCTAAGGTCATTTAAGGCCGGGTCAATGGGTTTAGTACTAAATCCCATATATTACCTGTACAAGTACATGTACATGTTCAAGTACATATACAAATGGGGGGAAAACCCCAAAATCAGAACTGAATATTTACAATAACAAAACGACATGCCAGCTCAGCACGGGTGAACATGTGTCAAATTATTTTGTAATGACAAAGTTAAAGACTCACAAGAATTAAATTTTGGACATTACATTAGCCTGATTAGGATTTGATCCCTACGTGTGACCTTAACCTTCCAAACAGGGAGCTGCGTGTGGTGTGTGCCACACCTTGTTGTGTAGAACACTTGTGCAAAAATATTTCTAAATCCCTCTGCATAACAAAGAGAGCTTGGAAAGCTCTTTTGTACTCTTTTTCTTTACCTTGTTTGTTTGTTTGTTTGTTTGTTTGTTGGGGTTTAACGGCCTATCAACAGCTAAGGTCATTTAAGGCCGGGTCAATGGGTTTAGTACTAAATCCCATATATTACCTGTACAAGTACATGTACATGTTCAAGTACATATACAAATGGGGGGAAAACCCCAAAATCAGAACTGAATATTTACAATAACAAAACTATATATTCAGCCCTAAAATCAGAATAATCCTGATCTGATGCCAGGTCCTCGTCACACCAGAATAACTTGGCCCCTCCCAAAAGCAGTAGGATCAGTAATAATCTTACTACTTTTATAATGGGCAATAACCCAATTAAACTCCCAGGTAACAAAATAGCCAAAGATAAAAACGTACCTAAGGGCCAAACCAGGCAAATCGTGATTCCTATAAGGAGGAACCCATACCGTTAATTTACGCCGTCTCGTTCGCCAGACCTTTCAGATATGGACCCCAAGTCTTGCGTGATAATTACCGGCCAGACAAAGCTCTATTGTCCTCATTTTTTACCTTTGATCTCGAATTGTGACCTTGACATTTCAGCTATGTCTATCATGGTGAACATTTGTGCCAAGATACTGCAAGATCCGTCCATCCATGACAAAGTTACAGCTCGGAGGGACAGACTAGATTGACAGACACACACTAACCTTGCGGATGCATACAAACTCGTGTTTTGTTAGATGCCGATTGCTGTTTGTAACAACTTCATAATGATATACCCATCTACAAACTTTAAGTTTCATTTAGGCACGATATATGTAAAGCATGCACTAAAAAAACACAGTTTATATGCTGTTTCTAACACCTGAACAATCTACCTACCTGGTTTTGTCTACGTAGGCTGTTTCTAACACCTGTGACAATCTACGCACCTGGTTTTGTCCATATATGCTGTTTCTAACACCTGTGACAATCTACCCACCTGGTTTCGTCTATGTAAGCTGTTTCTAACACCTGTGGCAATCTACCCACCTGGTTTTGTCCATATATGCTGTTTATAACACCTGTGATAATCTACCCACATGGTTTCGTCTATGTAAGCTGTTTCCAACACCTGTGGTAATCTACCTACCTGGTTTCGTCTATGTAAGCTGTTTCTAACACCTGTGCCGCATATTCAAGATTTTTCTGAAGGTCGTCTTTGCTGATGTCTTCCGTCTGAAGTTTCCGCAATATATGCCGCAATCTGGAGATGGACAAAGATAAAGAAGTAACATAATATGAACATTTATCATCCTTGGACTAGTCAGTAGAGATGTCATATTGTAACAGGTATTCTGGGAAAAGTAACAAGAGGGCCATGATGGCCCTAATTCGCTCACCTGACTCCATGAACACCAGAGGAGAATGTGACATTGAGTTAATATGTGTTTTAAAAAAATTGTGCTATTTTTAGATGGCGGTCATCTTGGATTAAGCGATGACTCAATTTACCAAATCTGAAAATGCTTCACCCAAGGATCTTAACTTGCATCGGCCATGTGGTTCCTGAGAAAAAGATGTTCAAAATCTTGAATAAATGGACCTTTTGGCGGCCATAATAGATGACATAATCATCCGATTCCGACAAATATTGCACCAGAGCAATCGCCTCATCGATACCTTCAATTTGATATATGGCATGAGCATATTCAGTCAAAAATAAAATTTGATCCCAATTTGACCCCCACGGGCCACACCCATTTTTGACCCCGGGGTCACCAGTTTAACACCTTTGAAACAGCAGTCTACATCGATCATTCCTACCAAGTTTCGTTGAAATCCGGCTGGCGGTTCATGATAAGAAGATTTTAGACGGTGGCCATCTTGGATTAGCGACGACCTCCGTTTTAACAAATCTGAAAAAGCTTCACCCATGGAGCATAACTGAAGTTTGGCCACCAAGGGCCAAGCGGTTCGTGTGAAGAAGAATTTCGAAATCTCAAATAAAAGAACGACCTTTTGACCTTTCGGCGGCCATCTTGGATGACATGACCATCCAATTTTGACAAAAAATGTACCAGAGCGATCGCCTCTTTGATACCTTCGATTTGATATAGACATGACCATATTCGGTCAAAAATAAAATTTGACCCAAAGGGCCACGCCCATTTTTCACCCCGGGGTCACGATTTTAACAACTTTTGAAAGAGCATTGTACATCGATCATTCCTACCAAGTTTCGTCGAAATCCGGCTAGAGGTTCATGAGAAGAAGATTTTTTAAGAATTTATGCTATTTTTAGACGGCGGCCATCTTGGATTAGCGATGACCTCCATTTTAACAAATCTGAAAAGGCTTCACCCATGGACCATAACTTTTAAGTTTGGCTACCATGGGCCAAGCGGTTCATGTGAAGAAGAATTTTAAAATCTCTAATAAAAGAACAACCTTATAACCATCCGATTTTGACCAAAAATGCACCAGAGTGATCGCCTCATTGATACCTTCGATTTGATATATGACATGAACATATTCGGTCAAAAATAAAATTTGACCCCAATTTGACCTCATGGGCCACACCCATTTTTGACCCCGGGGTCACCATTTTAACAACTTTGAAAGAGCATTGTACATCGATCATTTCTACCAAGTTTTGTCGAAATCCGGTTGGCGGTTCTTGAGAAGAAGATTTTTGAAGAATTTGTGCTATTTTTAGATGGCGGCCATCTTGGATTACTTAATGACGTCATTTCAACAATTTTGTAATCCCCCTACCTAAGGACCATGACCATGAAGTTTGGTGACAATAGGCCCAATGGTTACCGAGGAGAAGACGTTTGAAAATGTTCATGGACGGACGACGACGGACGCCGGACGCCGGACGACGGACGACGGACACATTGCGGTAACAATAGCTCACGAGCTTTGCTCAGGTGAGCTAAAAAGTATTGCCCCGAGGTGCTGTGGATGACCTGATGCACTATTGCCCGAGGACGAAGAAAGACAATAGTGCATTGGATCATTCACATAACCAAAGGGCAAAGTGACGCTGACACAATAAACGTGAATTTGGGGTGGAACGTCAACAAAATATAAATTGCATAAAATTTTATAAAGTAATCTTTGACAATAATCATGATGTCACATACAGCTATGTGACGTTGTGTTAATCATGATGTCACATACAGCTATGTGACGTTGTGTAAATCTTTGACAATAATCATGATGTCACATACAGCTATGTGACGTTGTGTAAATCTTTGTCATATACATTAGCATTGATTTCCAAAATGGCTATCGCTATAGTTCCCTCCCATTCAGCATTGAGCGAGTAGCGTTCTGTTGACGGAAAGGAAATGGAAACAGAAAAGCCACTGGTACACGGTAAATACTGTGCCGTCTTGAGCTATTTGTGGATGTTGGTAACTAGCGATCATGCGATACACACACGTCATGATACAAATCACATGACCAGAGCAGTTCTAACTTTAGGGGTGAAAATAGCTTTCATTATTACCCAACTCCCTATATACGTTGATATTCCATAGTTTTGACGTGCCTGGGCAATAGTTCCGCGTGCCCAGTCAATAGTTCCACGTGCCCGGTCAATAGTCAGAACTATTTTACCCTTGAAAATCATGACGTCATGATTATTGTTGAATAGTATGTCATCAAATTCAACGTAGATCGTCAGTCGACGCGCCCCACACCAAATTTATATTCATTGTGAGTAATAAGCCAGTTATGTCATGGTCATTCGGGGAACAGTTAAAACATATTGCCCCTCTGTTCCTCGGGTCGTCCACAGCACCTCTGGGCAATAGTCAAAACTATTGCCCCAAGGTGCTGTGGACATGAAATAACTGTATACTATTCCACAATGACCATGAAATAACTGTATACTATTCCACAATGACCATGAAATAACTGTATACTATTCCACAGGCACACGGAACTATAATGGCCAGGCACATGAAGCTATTACCCAAGCAAGTCAAAATCCAGGTAATTAGTTAAAACTGTGTTTATCAACTTATATGTGGCTGTGACTGGAGAAATTTGGCTTACAAGTTTTTTGATCAGTGTAGATCCAGATCTGCCTGTGCATTCGCACAGTCTGATCAGGATATGCATTGTTCGCCATCCAACAATGAAACACCCGTCATGCTTCTAACAAGCAAGCTAGATCGCTATCAGGCTAATGATCGAGTGTGCTATTCAGATGGTCCCATAAGCCATTAAAGACGGGATACAAGTATAGAAGTATGAAACTTTTATGAGAAAATAATCCCTATTTTGTTTATTTCATCTCGAAAGTATATGTTATTACCACTCGACGAGACGGTTCAAATGAGTGGTAGCAACATATCAGTGATTCTATATTTTATGTACATATTGGTGCCGTTCGATGTAGAACCAATAATTCATTAAACTGTGTTTATTCCATTGGGTGACAGTCCAGTTGTTACATTTATAATAGTATAGCCAATTGTTCTCGTCATTTTATATATTTTATTTCCACTTCAAGGGACCAGGGGTCTCAGAAATGTCATTTCCGTTACGTACATTTACATGACGTAAATATAGCTTTACATTTACATTTTTTTCTTTTCAACGGCATAAAACATAAAACTGAAGGGCATCTATTTAGAAAAGTGTCAAGAATATGGTAAGCTAATTGTATTAGTTTGAAACAGAGAAATTTAGTAGCAAGTCGTGGAATTTCTCAATTATGGTAACCCAACAACATGTATTTAATATGAATCAGTAAAGTTAAGCAAAATAAAATAAGTCTTGGCATGTAACAGAATGCCGTGTTTTACCACATGTACCAAACATCGTTATAAAACTACATTTAATTAATAGAACAGCCTCCAAAAATATGGGCGTAACGGAAATGATTATGTAACGGTAATGACAAAACGTAACGGTAATGACTTTCCATTTATTTATTTAAAATCTAATACAGCATATATAACAAACATATTTATACTTTGAATATGCTGTACAATATAACTTTAAGTTAGAGTTTACTTTTAATGTGATTGCCAATAGAAACCCACACTCCTTGAAGCTGTGTCTGTTTTTTGTTGTTTCAGAGCTTTTACTAATTAAATCTTGATATATAAATGTTGTAGGTCTGAATAAATGTGCCATTACTGACCGACAACTGATGGGACATGGTTTATATCTAATTGACGCATGAACTGACTGGTTAGTATGGTCATTTATCATTGCCGCTACGCGATCGTCATTACCGTTACACAATTTTGTAACGGAAATGACCGTAACGGTAATGATTTTTCTTTAAAAAATCCCATTTTTCACCCCTCTGTATACAACGCATCATGAAGGTAGAATATGCAAAGGCAACGTTGTAAGTGTGTCTATCTACCCATTTTGGTTTCAGTCGACCTACATACATATGGACGTGTATAAACCCCGAACGATAATGATGCATGTAATGTGTAACCTTAAAATTCTGAAATACAGACCGGCCTCGTTCTCGGAAATGACTTAAGTTGTATTACCACCGTGTTTATTTATAAATCGGGCTCCCACAAACAGTGTTCATTGCATTAGTAGCTGAGAGTAGGAAAGGGAGGTTACTCTGATTTTACATTTTTTGTTCAGCGTAACGGTAATGATTCGATTTCGCGGGACAGATACATTAACGTCAGTATTTTTGACAACAAAAGGCAAATTTATTGCAGATTAAGTTTAATGTCAATGTTAAACTATTTTAATTCAGATGCAATGTATAGTAATGTACAAATGGACAAGATTTGAGAATTACGGGCTTGTGAACTGTGCTGATTGATGATCGGGACATGCCCATTTGGTGCACCATACGTATGCCAACAACAGAAAATAATAACTAAACACACATAACAAGAATTGTAAATACTGTTTTCTTAATGGATTGGTATTATACATAGTTTCTTTACTGAAAACAAAATAATTTTCCTTATAAATAGTGTGATTTGTCAGTAAATTACACCGGGACACCAGATGTACATAAAATATAGAATCACTGATATACCTTCATGGAGAAATAAACAAAATAATGAGATTTTTTTTTTACAAAAATGATCTTATCCTTAGACAGAAATGGGTTAAGCCCCATTCTCCAGTCACAGCCACATATAAATTCTGCCTGACTGAGAAAACAAGCGAGGGCTGTGGAGTTTTTCTGTGCCAAAGTCAAGTAAAAATTAGTAAGGGGTGTTCAAAAAGGTATATCATATATTCACCACCAAAATAAAGGTAATTTAAGTCTTACCTGAGTGAGGCCTCGGGAACTTTGACTACGGGGAGTTTTTCTATGCTCAGGCAAGGTGTTCGTTCACAAAGGTATCATGTTTTAGCCACCACCCCCCACCCTCCTCTCCCAATTATTTTTTTATAAATAAATGAAGCTAATTTAAGTCTTGCCTGAGTGAGCAAACATGTGAGGCTTCAGGAACGTCGACTGAGGGCAGTTTTTCCGTGCCCAAGTCGACGCTTGCGTACGAGTCACTCTCGAGACTTGCGACACTCGATGTCCGACTGCTGCTGTTGGAAACTTTGGACTTCGAGTTGGATCGACGTAATACTGTGAGCGAGCCAGTGCCTGGAAAATGAAAATATAATGAAAGGGGTGTTCAAAAAGTTTGCAGAGAAGTGTCATAGATGAAATGTCGTGCAGAAAAGTATCAAAACTGAAAAAATGTGTGGAAAACTATCAAAACTCCTCGTACATTTGTAGCAAGTTTGCAGAAAAGTGTCCACTTTAAAATATTTGTGAAAAAGTGCTATAGCGCACTGTTCATTTGTGGGTGTATCCTATCCATTCAGTTTTTGCGTGTATATAGACCAGCTGTGCTGAACAAACAAACAAATGAACGAACAAATGGACGCACTTCATGACTAGACGAAAAGACGAAAACATTATACCCCTCGGCAAACTTTGTAATGCCGGGGTGTATAATAAACTGCAACTAGAAAATGTGTTCATAGAACACGGATGCCCCACATATCGCTTTGATAATAAATGAGGCCAAATTCCAAGTCAAATTATTTTTTTACCTCAGCATTAAAAGTTTTTGAAGCACCAAGTACCTTGACCCTGGGCTTGGCGGGGGCAGGACGAACATGGATTTGGCACAGGGCAGTAGAGGACCATTAGAGCAATGTGTATATGAAGTATGAAGCTGATCCGTGAAAGGGAACAGAAATTATAAGATATTTACCCGAGCGTTAAAGTTTTTGAAGCACCAAATATGTGACCTTGACCCTGGGCTTGGCTGGGGCAGGACAAACGTGGATTTGACACAGGGCGGTAAAGGACCATTAGAGCAATGCGTATATGAAGTATGAAGCTGATCCGTGAAAGAAAACAAATTATAAGATATTTACCTGAGCGTTACAGTTTTTGAAGCACTAAGTATGTGACCTTGACCCTGGGATTGGCGGGGGGCAGGACGAACATGGATTTGACACAGGACAGTAGAGGACCATTAGAGCAATGTGTATATGAAGTATGAAGCTGATCCGTGAAAGGGAACAGAAATTATAAGATATTTACCCGAGCGTTAAAGTTTTTGAAGCACCAAGTATGTGACCTTGACCCTGGGCTTGGTGGGGGCAGGACGAACGTGGATTTGGCACAGGGCGGTAAAGGACCATTAGAGCAATGCGTATATGAGGTATGAAGCTGATCCGTGAAAGAAAAACAAATTATAAGATGTTTACCTGAGCGTTAAAGTTTATGAAGCACTAAGTATGTGACCTTAACCCTGGGCTTGACAGGGGCAGGACGAACGTAGATTTGGCACAGGACAGTAGTGGACCATTAGAGCAATGCGTATATGAAGTACGAAGCTGATCCGTGAAAGGGAACAGAAATTACAAGATATTTACCTGAGCATTAAAGTTTTTGAAGCACCAAGTATGTGACCTTGACCCTGGGCTTGGCGGGGGCAGGACGAACAGGATTTGGCACAGGGCGGTAGAGGACCATTAGAGCAATGTGTATATAAAATATGAAGCAGATCGGTCGAAGGATGAAGAAATTATGAGACATTTACCCGAGCGTTAAAGTTTTGTGACGGACGGACGGGACGGGATGGACGGACAAGGGTAACACTAAATGCCCCCTCCACTATCGTGGTGGGGCATAATAAAAATATTTTATTGCTGTGCCCAGGAACTTATCTGACATCAAATAAATCTAAATGCAGCACAATGAAATTGTTAGTAGAAATATACCCGTTTTTTTATATCTGTGTAAATCTCTCAGGATGAATACAATTCAACAAAATCAATTTTGCTATATTGCAATTAAGTTCTATCAATAAAACCAGTGCAGGCGAAGTATATTTATTCTGAGGTTGCACGATTATCTGATGGGAAAACCCAATAATTTCTTCCTCATCAGAAGAAGGTGATGAATTAACCCTTAGGCCGCTACTCACAACAATTGTCACCTGCTGTTGCTTTTATATATTGCCTTATTTCTCAATAAAAACATGGTTTGACAGCACTTCAGAATCATTTCCAATGGAAATGATTCTGAAGTGCTGCCTAAGCATGTTGTAAATTATTCTAAAGTGCTGTAAAATCATGTTTTTGATGATAAAAATGGAAAATGGAAAATAAACAGCAGACGACAAAAAAAATAAGATAGCGGTCTAAGGGTTATAAGAATGGAATGGAAAATTAACCGAATATTGTCATCATTTAAAAGTTGAAGAGAAATAATATGGTCTACACTGTTCTAAGAACTGTATCTCATTTTGTAACATTACATTTGTAACATAACATATCCTTTTGCATGTGGGTTTATTCTATTTTTATTAATTAATTAAATGCTGGTTGATGGGCATAGTAGATTTTAACCATTAGAATGCGGAAAAACATAAATTGTCGTCTGCTGTTGTTTCATATTTTGCCTTCTTTCTCAATTAAAACATGGTTTGACAGCACTTTAGAATCATTTCCATTGGAAATGATTCTAAAGTGATGTCAAACCATGTTTTTATCAAGAAAAATGGAAAATAAATCATAACAGCAGACGTCAAAACTTAATTCAGCATTGTAAGAAGGGTTAATGTTGTGCATGATGGATATATTCTAGTTCCTACTTCCGCGTACAGTTTTTAAAATTGTCTGGAACTGATATCCGCAGCTGTTGTGGAGCCTATAAGCTGATATTTGCAAATAAGCAATTATAAAACTGAACTAAAACAATTCAGCAGCAATTCACAGTAAAAATCAATAACAATGATGAGTGTGAAACATATCATTACTACCAAGATATTGAGGTATTCAGGCGCGGATCCAGGATTTCGGGTTGGGGGGTGTAACTATTTTGCAATACTTGACTATATTATCGAACGAGCTAAGCTCGTTCGATAATATAGTCAAGTATTGCAAAATAGTCGACCGAGCGGAGGTTAGGGGGGTTCGGGGGCCCCCCGGAAAAAAATTGAAATCTACATCGCATTTCCTGCGTTCTGGCGCATTTTGGAACAAAAATATTGACACTGTCACAGTATGTTTAGACATGATTTTTGATTGAAAACGTTTAAATTTTGAAACAATAAGACAACAACCGAAAAATGCATGGAATACATGGCACTTGGCATGAAACGTGCCTTGTAACTTGTAAAAAATATTTACTCGGCGAAGTTTAGGGGGGGCGCGCACCGGGTCCGCCCCCACCCCCCCCCCTGAATCCGCCCATGGTATATTTAGGGTTACTACTACACAATACCAGAATTCCCTTATATGAAGCAAACATGATTCTGGTAAGACTTACATTCGGAATATACCTCAATGAGACGGTTCAAATGGTGGTCACGACATATACTTGTGAGCTCATTTTTCACAAACAAAATGGCATATCCTCAGCATGAAATGGGTTAACTGAAAGCAAATTGTCTGATCCTGCATTGACTAGATATGCACATATGACTCCAGTTATATTTGCCCAGCCTCTAGTATTAACCCTTAGACATGGAAATTGATGTCTGCTGTTGCTATATATTTTGCCTTCTTTTTCAATAAAAACATGGTTTAAGAGCACTTTACAATAATTTATATTGGAATTGATTCTGAAGTGATGTCAAAGCACGTTAATATGAAATATGACAAAAATTGGAAAATATAAAATAAACAGCAGATGACAAAATTTAATTCAGCATTGTAAGGTTAAACAGTACAGCTGATAAACAGAATACCATACTAGTGTCGTCTTTTGATATCACGTTTATCAGACTCGGCTTGAAAACGGTAGCAACTCCTTGGTGAGCCTCGGAAGTCCTACCCGTTTCTCGGCCAAGATTGTAAACACTTAATATAGAACCAGATGGCCGCGGCCCGCATGTCGAGCCCGCCGAGGCATCGATGGTATTTTTAAAAACTTTAACGCAAATTTCGGACGCATGGACGGATGATGCCCAACACACAGAAGAGCATTTGTTGGGTACTTTTGTACCCAACATATACCCTCTCGTGTGTGCGGATGCACGCACGCACGGACGGATGGCCGGACACCCGGATGTCATTGGGATCACTATGTCTCGCTTTCAGCAAGCGGGCTCGACAAAAATACATTAGCCCGGTATTCTATATTTACTTGCTGGCTTCAGCTGATACTAGTATGTATGTCAAACTTAACCCTTGCAATATTAAATAAATTTTTATCGTCTGCTGTTGACTTTATTTTCCATTTTTCTGATGAACAAAATGGTTTGACAACATTTTAGAACCATTTCCATTGGAAATGATTCTAAAGTGCTGTCAAACCATGGCTTTACTGGGAGAGAAGACAAAATATAAAAGTGAAAGTGAATGGGTTTAACGTCCCACCAACAGCTAGGGTCATATAGATACGGGATCACAGTCCTCAGTGACATTAACCCTGGGTATTCGGGTGTGGGATGCATGCAAAACAAAGCATTCATAGACACACATCGTGGCCAAATATTAATACCAGATGGCCGTGGCCTGCATGTCGAGCCCGCCAAGCATTTGATGGTCTCAGAGTGTATTTATTTGAAGTTTGATGCCCAATAAGCATGCAAAGTTTCAAACAAATCTGACTTACGGTTACAGAGATAGTAGTATGTGAAAACTTTAACGCAAATTTTGACAGAAACTTAAACGCAAACCTTGACATAGGGCACAGGGGCCGCATGAGTGGGATACAGCATGAATATATGGATGATGACTAATAAGCATATGTAGTTTCAAGTCAATGTGACTTAGGACTGCGGAGATATAAGGTATTTATGCACGGACACCCGGACGTCATTGTGATTATTATGTCTCGCTTTCTGCAAGCGGGCTCGACAAAAATCAGTGCACGGGTCATTATGTCATGAAAGGTGTTACGACCGCACACACGTACGTATGCACATACAATGTACATGGACTATCGATATATCCCCTCCTGGCTATCAGCGCATGGATACTAAACAGGAGATGACCAAAATATATTCCTTCCGTATAAGGGTTCATTTAGGATTAAGCCAATAAATAACACAACACACAAATGTAACTAAGAATACAGTTCTATCCACATGCATATTTTGTACCGAGCATGTTGCGCCATTTTGCACAAGCAATACCAACCAACACAACAGTCTGGACCCTACTTTACTTATCAACCCGGCCGGCCCCACCCACCACTGTATAGATATACATATTTAATATACAACTACCAGATTGGTTGATTGATTGATTGTGGATTAATGTTTGTTCAACAGCAAGGTCATATACAGAAGGGAATGCACCTGTTTGATAAAGGTAAGATAGGTACGCCCTCCTGTCCACATGTTGAGCAATATCCTCTTTGCAAAGTAATACAGCTCAAAAGCCTGACACAAGTAATAAATAAAGACCAAGCATAATTACATGTCAAAGCATAGCTCCATTGGGAATATAACCCATTACATGTGGAATACACCATTACATGAAATTTTATAAATATTTTATTTTTATTTTTGTTATTTCTCAATGCAAGTATATGTTGTTACGAATCATTTGAACTGTCTGGACAAGACGGTTCAAATGGTGGTCACAACATTTCCTTCTGAGCTCATATAAAGAAAATATTTAGGATTTACCACAAACAAAATGGCGTATCGGCAGCATGAAATGGGTTAAGGATATGGTTATATATGATGCGGCTAAATAAATATTTGCAAGTCGTTTGTGGCTAAATCACAAAAATAACCCATTTCATGTCTGATGCTGACACACAGGTTAAACAATTATTCCATATATAGTGGAACCTAGCTCACTAAATCGGACACTGGTAGGTCCCCAGCGTGTCCGAGAGACGTTTCCCTGTAGTTTCACTATAACTAGAAATGGGCGCTTGTCGACAAGCGCATGTGTATCCCCCTCCCCAGATACACAAGTAGTTTGAAAAAAGGGTGTTCAAGTTATGCTCCGGAGACAAAATCAGTGACGGAAAAACAAAGGGAGATAACTAAAGAATTAGTGATGCAAGAGTTGTCATTCTTGCGAGACACACCTTTAGGGTCGTGGTCTATGCATGTGTGAAGTTTCATGAAAATATTCCAAAGGGTGTTCGAGTTATGCTCCAGACACGAAATCAGTGCACGAAACAACAAAGGGAGATAACTAAGAAATTAACGATGCAAGAGTTGTCATTCTTACGTGCGACACACCTTTGGGTCGTCTTCTATGCATGTGTCAAGTTTAATAAACTAGAAAATGTGTTCATAGAACACGGATGTCCCACATATTGCTTTGATAATAAATGAGGCCAAATTGCAAGTCAAAATTTTCTTTTACCTGAGCGTTAAAGTTTTTGAAGCACCAAGTATGTGACCTTGACCCTGGGCTTGGCGGGGGCAGGACAAACGTGGATTTGGCACAGGGCGGTAGAGGACCATTAGAGCAATGCATATATGAAATATGAAGCTGATCCGTGAAAGAAAACAGAAATTATAAGATATTTACCCTGAGCGTTAAAGTTTTTGAAGCACTAAGTATGTGATGTTAACCCTGGGCTTGGCGGGGGCGGGACGAACGTGGATTTGGCACAGGGCGGTAGAGGACCATTAGAGCAATGCGTATATGAAATATGAAGTTGATCCGTGAATGGAAACAGAAATTATAAGATATTTACCCGAGCGTTAAAGTTTTTGAAGCACTAAGTATGTGACCTTGACCCTGGGCTTGGTGGGGGCAGGACGAACGTGGATTTGGCACAGGGCGGTAGAGGACCATTAGAGCAACGCGTATATGAAATATGAAGTTGATCCGTGAATGGAAATAAAAATTATAAGATATTTACCTGAGCGTTAAAGTTTTTGAAGCACCAAGTATGTGACCTTGACCCTGGGATTGGTGGGGCAGGACGAACGTGGATTTGGCACATGGCGGTAGAGGACCATTAGAGCAATGCGTATATGAAATATGAAGATGATCCATGAAAGAAAACAGAAAGTATAAGATATTTACCCGAGCGTTAAAGTTTTTGAAGCACTAAGTATGTGACCTTGACCCTGGGCTTGGCGGGGGCAGAACGAACGTGAAATGTAATAATGTACCTGTATAAATTACCTGTAATAAGTTAGTGGTCAGTTAAAAAATTGAAAAAGAATGTAAAAAAAAAAATGGAAAAAAAAAATTAAATTTAAAAAAAATAAAAGAATAATGCTCCCTACTGGAGCCCAGAATGTTTTTTAATAGTCCTATATTGATCTACATATCATATATACACAGGTCCACATATTGCCACAATATTTTCAACACAGTTTACGGAAATGTAATATAATCATTTACCTGTATAAATTACCTGTGGTCAGTGGTCAGTTGCACATGCTAGCAAATGCACAGGTGAATAGTCTGTATATAGCACTTACGACCTTATGCTACTAGACAAAAATTGAAAAATAATTTGAAAAAAAAAATGAAAAAAAAAAAATGAAAAAAAAAAATGGAAAAAAAAAGTTTACTGAAGCCCAGAATTTTTGTTTAATAGTCCTATATTCATCTACATATATCTGCACAGGTCCACATAATGCCACAATATTTTCAATGTAATATCCAATGTAGTAATTTACCTGTATAAATTACCTGGTCATCTGCACATGCTAGCCCATGCTAGCACATGGTTCTCCCAGTCTCTATTGTTCTCTCTACAGGTAAGGTGTACAGAGCACAGAGAAAAGGTGTACAGAGCAGACGAGAAAACAGGTCTTCATGCATTATTGTCCAGTTTGTAGAGTGCGCAAAACAAAAAAGGGAGATAACTCAAAAATTAGCTACGCAAGAGTTATCATTCTTGTGCGCGACACACCTCCGGGTCGTGGTCTATGCATGTGTGAAGTTTATGAAAATATTCCAAAGGGTGGTCGAGTTATGCTCCGGACAGGAAATCAGTGAGCGAAAACAAAAAAGGGAGATAACTCAAAAATTAGCTATGCAAGAGTTGTCATTCTTGTGCACGACACACCTTCGGTTCGTGGTCTAATTGAATGTGTTAAGTTTCATAAAAATATTCCAAAGGGTGGTCGAGTTATGGTCAATCAGTGCGCGAAACAAAAAAGGGAGATAACTCAAAAATTAGCTATGCAAGAGTTGTCATTCTTGTGCGCGACACACATTCGGGTCGTGGTCTATGCATGTGTGAAGTTTCATGAAAATATTCCAAAGGGTGGTGGAGTTATGCTCCGGACACGAAATCAGTGCGAGAAACAAAAAAGGGAGATAACTAAAAAAATAGCTATGTAAGAGTTGTCATTCTTGTGCGCGACACACCTTCGGGTCGTGGTCTATGCATGTGTGAAGTTTCATGAAAATATTCCAAAGGGTGTTCGAGTTATGCTCCGGACAAGAAGTGTCTGCGGCGGACGCGGACGCGGCGCGCTGTCAAATCCATAGTATCCCCCCACGGAGTCCGGGGGATACAATTAAGCAATGTAAGCATTCTAATATATGTGTGTGCAATGCATGCAGACTCCTTAAACATTGCACATACAGAGAAACCTCTCTAAATAGGACACACTGGGAGGTCCTCAGGGTGTCCGTCCAATTTAGATGGGTTTCACTGTAGCTAAGCAATGAAAGCACTGCTAATATATGTGAGTGAGACACAGTACCTTTAAAACAACAAACAAGATCCAGGGCATCATCAGCATTAGAATTGGTGGAGTTGAATTAAACATTAAAAGTACACGCCCACTCAGTAGGCACAGAACGTTCTTTATATGAATTAAACATTAAAAAGCCCACTCAGTGGCACAGAACGTTCTTTATATGAATTAAACATTAAAAGTACACGCCCACTCAGTAGGCACAGAACGTTCTTTATATGAATTAAACATTAAAAGTACACGCCCACTCAGTGGCACAGAGTCACTCTAGTAGGCACAGAACGTTCATTAAAAGATAATTTATATTAAAAGATCCATAGGCACAGAACTTCTAGAATACATAGTACAGCCCACTCAGTAGGCACAGAACGTTCTTTATATGAATTAAACATTAAAAGTACATGCCCACTCAGTAGGCACAGAACGTTCTTTATATGAATTAAACATTAAAAGTACATGCCCACTCAGTAGGCACAGAACGTTCTTTATATGAATTAAACATTAAAAGTTACAAAACTAAACACAGACCCACTCAGTAGGCACAGAACGTTCTTTAATATGAATTAAACATTTAGTAACATGCCCCCCAAGTTAGGCCACAAACGTTCTTTAATATGAATTAAACATTAAAAGTACATGCCCACTCAGTAGGCACAGAACGTTCTTTATATGAATTAAACATTAAAAGTACACGCCCACTCAGTAGGCACAGAACGTTCTTTATATGAATTAAACATTAAAAGTACACGCCCACTCAGTAGGCACAGAACGTTCTTTATATGAATTAAATAAGTGTAATTGCGTCACTATTCCACCAGTTCTATAAATTACAAGTGGCCGCTATACAGATATAATGATTTAGTAATATTTATTTACTGATAATGATTCAAGGTGGTATCAGGCTATTTTCATATGCAAATGAGACATGCTATTTTTCAATTATTTATACTAATTAAATGTGTCACCTGAAAAAATAATATTTTCGACAAATTATAAAGTATAATCATTGCACATCGAAAAATAAACACAGAGAATAAATAGTAATGTCCGTTAACATTTTAAGGAAATACGGTTATCACCCCTGATATCAGTGTGGAAATTTACTTCTGATATAAAATGTATAATAATGTCAATCAGTATGTGGGGTAATGATGAATGAATGTTTATTTTGCAAGAAAATGTCTCAGATGATGTGTCTGATATAGAGAACATGTTGTGCCTCCTGAGTGGGCATGTACCTTTAAAGGCACTGTGTCTCAGATGAGGTTGGAAAGTGGGGTATTGAGTCAGGAAGAAAGCGTTTAACTGAAGATTTGTATTGGTTTCCTGAATATATTTGCCCCTTTGAGTGATTTGAAAAAAAAAACAACAAAAAAAAAACATGAAAACAAATAATTTTATTTATCAAACAAGAGTTCCGAAGGTCACAATATACGCACGTCGAGGCAAGGCCAGTCAACAAGGGGAGATAACTCACTGAAAATCAATAGGCTTCTTCATCTTGCCGTGATAAACATGTATACCTAATTTGGTTACGATCGGTGAAGTAGAACTTGAATTATTGCGTGGACAAGGATACAAAGTGGGAAAATTAAAAATGGCTCAAAATCAATATGCTTCTTCGTCTTGCCGTGATAAACATGTATACCAAATTTGGTTACAATTCGTCAAGCAGAACTCTAGTTATTGCGTGGACAAGCTGTGCCCGCCCGCCCACCGCCCGTACAACATGAATACATAATACGTCCCGTTTTTTCAAAATAACTAGTGTTAGTAACGCTAGTTTTGCTAAATATAGAATTCATATTTCCCGCTGATGTACTCGCACTTGTATAGTAGCCACGTGCCTTGCTTTGACTAGACACTATGTCACCAACTACGTCACCAACTACGTCACAAATAACATTCAGTTCTCACATTTTTAAAGTTGGTTATTTTTATGACCATGCGTGTACATCGTGTGTTAAGGTATCACAGTGTTAATTAATATGGCGATTATTTCGAAGTGTGCTATGCTGACCATATCTTGTAATAAAGCTTTTGCAGCATTTCAAACAAGTTTATCTTTTTGTCTTATCTACAGCGAAGCAGTAGTCAGTGGTAACATGAGGAATTACGTCACTGCTCGAGGGTTTTTCGATAGATCGGAGAAAGAATTGTGTCACTACTGGTGGGTTTTTCCAGATACTGCCAAGTTAAACTGAGTATTGAATTTCCTCAAATTAATATGCATACGAGATAATTAACCCTTAGGCCGCTACACACAACAATTGTCGTCTGCTGTTACTTTTATATCTTGCCTTATTTGTCAATAAAAACATGGTTTGACAGCACTTCAGAATCATTTCCAATGGAAATGATTCTGAAGTGCTGTCAAACAATGTTGTAAAGTTTTCTAAAGTGCTGTCAGAGCATATTTTTAATGATAACAATGGAAAATAGGAAATAATCAGCAGACGACAAAGAAATTAAGATTAAGGTGTAAGGGTTAACCGATAAACGCATGGGTATGACCAAGAACAAGTTGCGATTATATTCATACAATATCCAGTGTTATATCTCGAGTGTTTTTTTGTGAAATATTTATTTGAAGGTACTATCCGAGACACAGCCACTTTAAACGAAGTAATGTGATGTCAAACTGACATACACCACTAAGTCTAACACTGATGGTATGGTCATTGTTTGCAGTTCTGACATATTCACTAATAATTATTCCAGTGGCCGACATGAAATGGGTTAGTGGGTTAGTGATGATATATGTCTGCGACAAACTCAACTTACCCTTTTTAAGTACTTCATCTATAAAGAAAATAATAGTGTATACACTGTACAAACATACATAGATAGTGTATACACTGTACAAACATACATAGAAATAATTCCAGCACAAAAATATTTACACAATTCCCTAACATTTGATTGGCCCGTAGCAAGTCTCTGTCCAAAATTTATATCCCAGTAAACTCCCACGCCTAACTACTTTCCGTAACCGTGAGGCGCAGTTAAAATAATTCTTAAGAAAACGGAAAATAAACACATTTTCTTGATGAATTTATTTCAAATGCTGGAATTATAAGGAATGAATGGCCTTTTTGTTGAATTTATCGGGGATATAAACTTGGAAAAGTCGCGGGAATACTGGACGAGGCCTTCCGGCCTTCGTCCAGTATTCCCGCGACTTTTCCAAGTTTATACTCTGATAAATTCCACAAAAAGGCCATTCATTCCGATAATAAACAAGACAGTATACAGTGGAACCTCTCTAAACCAGACACCAAGTAAACACCTGTGATCTTATTCTTGATGGTTTCTTGGTCATTTATCTCTGGTGGTAATGTCTGTTCGTGATCGTATAGCGCACAACTATGGCTCAGAATGATCAGATGCCTGATTTACAGTGAAACCTCTCCAAACCGGACACTCTGGGGACCTCCCAGGGTGTCCGGTTTAGAGAGGTTTAACTGTACATACAGAGGCGTCGTAAGCAAATTAATATTGGGGAGGCGAATGTCGACCCAAGCAAAGCGAATTAGTGGTAGGGGGGTCCGGGATTTTTTTAAATTCTAGATGCCATTTCCTGCATTGTACTGCATTTAAGACACCTTTTATTTTTGGTCCAACTTCCGACGCCTCTGACATAGAGAATGCCTGGCGAGTCTTTTGATATCGAGTTTATCAGGTGAAGCTACTGGAACTGCGAAGGTATTCTGAGGCTCGCCGAGGATTCCTACTATGTCCGAGCCATAAATAGGTTTGTAGAAGTTTCACTGAACAGAACGTGGTTTCGGCAAGAGTACAATAACAAGGTGTGGGATCACGTGGTTTTCGAACGGCATGACGTCATGTTTTTTGCTTGTGTTTACAATACATTTCCTTTAATATCTTGAAATATACCGCAGCAAATGCGGTACACGCTGCCCTTTATTGTATAGGCGGCTTTAATCTCATAATTATGTCGTTTTGACGAAGAATCGGTTACCGTAAATGTAAATAAAAACTAGAGCACGTGAATGTAAGAAATAAACGGTACTCGATTCTTTGTGAAAGTTATAAGTTATTGTAAATAACTTTCAGAGCACCCATAAAACACCATATGCCATCGTATTTGGTGCGCTACATATCATCAAAATCTACTGTAAAAATGACGTCACAGATTACGTCACGTCAGAAAATCGGGTTCGGAAACCACATGAACACACACCTTGAATAAGATGATGAAGTTCTACAAGCATGACAGTTGTAGGTATAAAGTAGGTAACATAGGTACATTTAATAAGCCTTCCACCCATAACATTCCATCAATATATATAGAGAAGTCCATTAATGCCAAAAGATATATTTTTAAACTAGAGAAATGGGGAGATAATCCATGAACCGGGAATTAAACCAAAAATTACTTTGTGGATCTACACACCATAAGCAAGCCTCCAGCTATTATGGTTTAAAAGTTTTACTTCTTACAAGGAAAAATTGCGATATTCTATGTCCAAAATGGGGAGATAATCCATGACCCGGTGTCAAATCAAAATTCATGTTGCGCATCTGATTGTATTTCAAAATTTGGATGAGAAGCAACTAATTACAAGTATTTTTCTAAGGCATACCTGTAGCAGCCTATTTCACCAACATTGCAAAGTATACTTATCTAGGAAAGATATACTAGGGAGAGGATTTAAATAAGCTTGCTTTCAATCCAATCCCATTTGTATAGTAATGTATATAGTAACATTGACATTGACAATGAACTTGTAAACAATATGCAAATAAAATATGTTTAAACTAAAGTATACTTTGCTAGATAAGTATACTTTGCAATGTTGGTGAAATAGGCTGCTGATCTACATGGATTGTGTATGTATTTTTTAATTATTTGTCTCTCCAGCATGTTATGGATTAGGGGTGAAAGGGAAATATGATAGACCTGCTTATGGTAAACATTTAGGTCTCGTCTCACTCCTAGACATAGATACATATCATAAGCAGGTCTGTCATAACTAGATTGCCAGTAAGCCAGGGCTTACAGAATACCCGCCAGCGTTGGCCCCCCACACAAATATGTCTATGTCCTTGACGTAGGCAAACGTATTGGTTGTAGATTTGCCACAACATGATATAGGTTAAGAGAAATGCATGTATATATCAAGAAGTTCCATCAAGGGAAATGGAAGTTATATATGAAATTTACCCGCTATGTAAAGTGTTATCAAGGATACATGGACGCACGCCTGGATAAATGGACAATCCGACTCCAGTATACCCCACCCCACACAACTAGTTGCAAGGGGTATATATATATTCACAATTATTCCAGTTGAATCCAGTAGGATAACAGATAGACAATAGGATAAGCCAGTGTACAGATGGGCAGAAGGGTAAACAGATGGACAGACACAGTGCTGACCACTGCAGCAGGGGGCCGTTTCACTAAACTTCTTACTACTAAAATGTTGGTAAGCGCAAATTTAGAATTGTCTGGAAATTTCAATTGATGGATTTACATTTATTGAGCATAGGCTGCATATGCAGCCTATGCTATCCAATAATTGTTAACAATAAGACTGTGTTAATGAGAAATTTACAGACTATCATAATTTTGCACTTAGGAACATTTTAGTCAGAAGAGTTTAGTGAAGCGGCCCCCAGATGGGCAGTAGAGTAAACAGATGGACAGACATAGTGCTGACCACTGCAGCAGGTGGTCAGGTTAGAGACAACATGCAGGGGTTTCCTG
The DNA here is from genome assembly GCA_029237695.1 of Conchocele bisecta. Classification (NCBI taxonomy): domain Eukaryota; kingdom Metazoa; phylum Mollusca; class Bivalvia; order Lucinida; family Thyasiridae; genus Conchocele; species Conchocele bisecta. The sequence continues at coordinate 34,324,564 of CM055280.1, forward strand.
GCTGACAAATTATCTAACTGCAACCCTTACAATGCTGATAATAATGCCTCTGCTTTTCTTATTTCTCAATATTGCTCAAGAAAACACGTTTTAATAGGTTAGTATAGTTTCTGTATTTGTTTATGAAAAGAAAAACGAGAGAATTGCATGTGACTATTAGACACGGATGATGCGCACTTTGGTTGTTTTTCATTCATGAATGCTTTTTGGAGTTAAAACAGGGACAAAACTGTGGATGGATCAGTACTGTAGAGCAATACATGACAACAGAGGAATGGATGGACTGTTCGACTGACAGACAGGTACGAAATATAAATGCAAATATTAACTGTAGACAATGTTTATGACTGACAGCATTATAAGGATTAACACTAAAAAGGCGGGAAACAAATATTGTCGTCTGCTGTTTTTTCATATTTTTAGTATTTCTTACCATATTTGTCCCATTTTGTTGCTTTAGTAGCACATTAAAAGCGTCTCCATCGGAGACACTTCTCATGCACTGTCAAAGCATCTTTTTGCTGAGCAATACTGAAAAAATCAGCAGGCAACAACCTTTTAACATAAATTTTAATTGAATTTAATGGCGCAAGAAAGAGGGCAAACTTACGAGATAACTGTCCATTCCGCGAGCTGAGATTGCTGTCATCTTTTGACTTTTCTGGCGGGTTGGCCACTGGAAATAGAGAAATATTGTACGTGTTAACCCATTTCCATCAACAGACACAATCATTTTTCTTGAAAAAATATCTTGTGATATTGTTTATTTCTCCATAAAAGTATATGTTGTTACCACTCGTTAGAACCGTCTCAATGAGATGGTTCAAACGAGTGGTAACAACATACTTTCTAGATGAAATAAAAAAAACAGGTATTTTTTCCTCTAAAACTCTTTCATACTGCTCTAATGAAACAATTCAAAAACATAACAAGGAGTTTGAAATAGTATAGGACAACCCTATGTGGTTATCCATGTGACCGCAGTGTCTCACGTCACTTGGGTGTATCAATTTCGGGTTATTTGGATAGATAATGAATGGCCATTCATCCTCATAATAAAATGTTTTGCCAAATTATGCAATGGGTGAATAAATAACATGTTTACCTCCTTGTTGCGTTGCTGGACAAAACGTGTGAACCAGTCTCTAATGGTTAAGTTTGTTTGTTTGTTTGTTGAGGTTTAACGGCCTATCAACAGCTAAGGTCATTTAAGGCCGGGTCAATTGGTTTAGTACTAAATCCCATATATTACCTGTGCAAGTACATGTACATGTTAAAGTACATGTACAAATGGGGGGAAATCCCAAAATCAGAACTGTATATTTACAATAAAAAGAACTATATATTCAGCCTTGAAATCAGAATAATCCTGATCTGATGCAAAGTCCTCGCCACACCAAAATCACATGGCCCCCTCCCAAAAACAGTAGGATCAGTAATAATCTTACTACTTTTATAATGGGCAATAACCCAATTCAACTCCCCGGTAACAAAAGAGCCAATGATAAAGACGTACCTGAGGGCCAAACCAGGCAAATCGTGATTCCTATGAGGAACCCCTACCGTTAATTTACGCCATGCGATTTAATGGTTAAGAAGGAAATCTCAGAAAGTTTGTGGTTGCCAAGACCTGCCATGCTTCTAACAAGCAATGTGGGTACTAGTTATCAGGCTACAGGAGTGTGCTATTTGCTACGCTGGTAACAACTCGCATATAAGCCCATATTCTCCAGTCACAGCCACATATGAGCGACACTGCTGGGGCCCTGATGCCAAATTCCGGGATGGCTCGGTAGTCAAATGGTAGAGCTTTGGACTTCCATGCTAGAGCTTGTGGACACGAGGCATACAATACTTCTATAGTAGTCCCATCCCACTCGTCTCTCAGATGAGAATTCAAATGAAATGAATCTAACTTCAGTATACCTTGATGGTGGGTATACTGGTTAGCCTTGTTTTGTCATATTGCTGACCATATTGTTTCATAAAGACAGATTTTCCGCAGGTATTAACCCTTAGACCTCTACACACAACAATTGTCGGCTGCTTTTGTTTTTATATCTTGCCATATTTCTCAATAAAAACTTGGTTTGACAGCACTTCAGAATCATTTCCAATGGAAATGATTCTGAAGTGCTGTCAAAGCATGTTGTAAATTATTCTAAACTGCCGTCAAAGCACGTTTTTGATGATAAAAATGGAAAATTGAACACAAACAGCAGACGACAAAAAATTAATATAGTGGTGTAAGGGTTAACATAAACATAAATTGCAAATTGCAGGTCATATATCCGAGGTCAAACTGTAACAGGAGTTGATGCATAAAATAAATACTTAAGCTGACTAAATATACGACTGTGGTTGGGGAACTCGGGCTTATGGGTTAAACAACTAGTGTAGCCCTATAATAACCCCAGATAAACTTGCTCATCCACACAGTCTGAACAGCCTCTGCTATGTTCGCCATCCAGGAGACTCCAAACATGCTTCCAAGCCAGCTAGTGAGATCATTAGCAAGCTGCAAGAGACTTGACTGCAAGCAAACCAGGACCTACACACCGGCAACAAATGCCATGAACTCCATTTTTCCAGTGACACAAATGTGGCTGGGACTGGAGAAATGGGGCTAATGGAACTTGTGAATAAGGTAGCTCCTGATCAAATAGCACACTCCTGTAGCCTGATAACTATCTATATTATGTGTTAGAAGCACAACAGGTTTTTCATTGATAGAATAGTGAACAGTGCAGATCCTGATCCGGATCTACACTGGTCGCAAAAACCCATCGGCTCACTGGTCATAGCCACGAATCCAGTCATTTGAGTACAAAAAGATCAGGAGATCATAACCGATAGACTACAATCAGATCACCCGAATATTTACGGTATTAGACAGCTGGATTTGTCTTGTGGCCAAACACACACAAAACATACACGACAGAAATGATAAACTTGGCAATCTCCATAATGCTTCATTAATTACACACAATCAAAGATATAGCAGTATATAGGGTTTAACACCATGGGATTTATTTTCTTATCTCCTCGAATTATAACATTGCCTGCCAATGACGCAATCCTCAGAGCTGTATCCATTTCAGAGTTAACCCTTTAAACCCTCACAATCTATCCTACATTGGATTTTTCATAATAATTTTTGCACTATTCCATTAATGACGAGATGTGGATTTAACTTTAGTGGTGAATAATTGTGGCAAATGCCGCAGATCCTGATGAGACGGCTCGTTACGATCCGGCTTATCTGGATCTATACAGTGTTTGCACATCTTGGCTTTCTGGCCTGTCGGGTTGAAAGGTGTAAATAGCATAATATAAGATCATAAAATCAAATTTTCTGCAGTAATTGCTGTGATATTTATGAAAATGTATATCAAAGAGGGCCTAAACAGCAAGTGAAATGAGCAAGATATTCACTATCCACTGTGGTCAATGAGCTAAGATTGACTAATTGATTGACTGACCAACCCCGACCGACCAACCGACCGACCGACCGACCGACCGACGATCGATCGATCGATTGATTAATTGACTGCTTTATTTATATTGTTTGAATCATATAGTACACTCCGGTCACCTGACATAACAATATAAACTGCCTGTTAGAGGCATGACGGGGGTTTCATGGATGGCATGGCAAACAGTGCAGATCCTGATCCATAAGCCCCATTCTGCAGTCAAAGCCATATGTGAAAAGTGAAAGGGTTTAACGTCCCAGCAACAGCTAAGGTCATATAGAAATGGTACCATAGTTTAAAGTCTAACTGACAGACCAATGGGATGGAAATACCCTATGCCCTATGCGAGGTTTGAACCCACAACCTCCAGATTGGAAGTCAGGTGTTCTAACCCCTCACAACCCATCCCTCCACAAATACAGAGTGGGCGGGGATACATTGGAAGAATATATGACAAACAACCTGTCGAATGGTTTACTCCCACCGAGTTGAGAAGATATAGGAGTGATGAACTTGTCTTGAACCAAGAGCTGAAACCATGATGCAAGTCTAATAAAGGACATACAAAGGTTGCAGTAGTTCATATGTGGCTGTGACTGGAGAAATGGGGCTTAATTGTAGTCTATTAGTTATGGTCTCTATGATCTTTTTGTACACAAATGACTGGATATGTGGCTGTGATTGGGGAAATGGGGCCTATGGGTTTTGTGACCAGTGTAGATCCAGATCAGCCTGTGCATCCGTACAGTCTGATCAGGATCTGCACTGTTCGCCATTCCATCAATGAAACACCGGTCATGCTTCTAACAAGTAATATAGATCATTATCAGGCTGCAGAAGTATGCTATTTGATCAGGAGATACACTGGTCACAAATGCTATAACACCCATTTCTCCAGTGACAGCCACATATAATAATGGGACCAGTGTTAATAACCAGGGTTTCCTACTACAGCAGTTCAGTATTTACCTCTAGGATACCTCTATGATGATTTCTGTAGCCGATTTCACCAACTTTACAAAGTATACTTTTCTAGCAAAGTATACTTTGAGGGAGTAATCATTTATTTTTCCTGAAATGCATTATTTCGTATAGAACTAACGACTGCATATATTTGATGATTAAAAGTATGCAGAATTATTACACTGAATTTATTACATTATCACAGTCAAATTGGCTGTGATAATGTAATAAATTCAGTGTAATAAAAATTAATAAATTTATCCTAAAATTGAAAATTTCTCCCTCAAAGTATACTTTGCTAGAAAAGTATACTTTGCAATGTTGGTGAAATAGGCTACAGGGCTCTAACGGAAGGAGGTTTCTCCTTTTTTAGCCCAAAATCTTGCAGTAATTCTTCGGTTACTTGGATTGGTTCATTCTTGCGTAGTGTATAGAGCATATTTAGGGTACAGGTTTGTGGTTCAAATGTCACAGTCGGTAAGACATACGTATATATTTACCATATACATTGTATATCATGGTTAAAACTGGTATATAATATCATGGTTCCAGCACATTGAAAGTCAACAAAAATTATCAGAGCACACACAGGATTGCATTCCATGAGTGTTCTATAAGTCTTGTAAGCTTTCGACTTCATTTACAAAAGTTCTTGCAGATCATTGAAATGAATTGCGGAAAATTGTCATATTATTACACAACAGGGAAAATCTCGTAAACAATGTCATTTCTGATGAGTTGATAACAATGGTTGACTTAATGTCAGGGCCAAAACGACACTATCTAAGACTAATGATATAGATTGTAAGTTGAACAGTAATAAAATTCTGAAACATGTCCGACTGCAGATTTCAGGTACCACACATACAGTACCCGTAGTACATACATACATACAGTACTAGCACTTAGTGAGGGAATCGAAAATAGTCGTCCGCTGCTGTGTCATGTTTTATCTCTTCTCTCAGTAAAAACATGGTTTGTCAGCATTTTAGAATCATTTCCATTGGAAATGATTCTAAAGTGCTGTGAAACCATGTTTTTGATGAGAAAAATGGAAAATAAACAATAAACAGCAGACAACAAATTTTAATTCAGCATTGTAAGGACTATATAGTCTATACTGTTTAGAGTGAGAAGAATTACCCATAGATGTTGACTCTGCCAGGTAAATGATTCTTTTGGACTGAATACCGAGGGAATTAGACAGCAAAAAGTTCCACAGAGGCAGAAGTAAAGATATTCCGCAGGCAGGGATGTTACGATGTCTAAATGTTAGCCAGTCTCATCATTATAGGAAACAGTCTGCCTTAGCCCTTGGAATAAGTAATTTAATTCCTACTTACGAATTAGACAATTTGTTAATTTGTCTAAATTGCATTTCGCAGGCGTCTGTATCGCACACATGATAACATAATTCGCTAGCGAACATCAGGGTGTTCGGTTTGTGGAGGTGCCTTAATTTGTACTTCTTAGCAAAAATAAGCAAAAATACATATCCATTAAAAAAAATGTGTATGTGTTGCAAGGACTTGGGGGTCGTTTCATTAAACTTTGTACGACTAAAATGTTTGTCAGTACAAAATTATGATAGTCTGTAAATTTCACATTAACAATGTGTTCTTGTAAACAATTATTGGATTTACATTTATTGAACATAGGCTATGTTCAATAAATGTAAATCCATCAATTGAAATTTCCAGACGATCCTAAATTTGCACTTAAGAACGTTTGAGTCGTACGAAGATTAGTGAAACGGCGCTCCTAGGTTATGCCACTGGTCTGTATGTACCATAATTCACACATACTGATCGGTGGTGCTATGATATTTGACATGCTGATGTATATATTGCCTGCCCAAGGTCTGTGGCATGCCATTCCAGAGCCCATAAATATTCATGACGACCGTCATACTAATGGAAATCTAATGTTTGCCCATGTTTATGGGTGAGTTACACAAGTAGGCAGGTTAGAAGGGAAGAACAATGTGTCAGACCACTTCCTATGATGACTGATCGAGTGATCTTTACTGACCAAGCTACTCTACATAATATACTGATCTTTTCTCAACAACAATTATTCTCTATATAATATAGACAATATTATATAGACTGATCATCTTTACTGACCAAACTACTCTACATAATATACTGATCTTCTCTGAATAATTTATTCTCTATATAATATATACTCCATATATAGACGGATCTTTACTGGCCAATTCACTCTATATAATGCCAATTCACTCTATATAATATAGACGGATCTTTACTGGCCAATTCACTATATATAATATAGACAGAACTTTACTGGCCAATTCACTCTATATAATATAGACAGAACTTTACTGGCCAATTCACTCTATATTATAATACACAGATCTTTACTGGCCAATTCACTCTATATAATATAGACGGATCTTTACTGGCCAATTCACTCTATATAATATAGACGGATCTTTACTGGCCAATTCACTCTATATAATATAGACGGATCTTTACTGGCCAATTCACTCTATATAATATAGACAGATCTTTACTGGCCAATTCACTCTATATAACATAGACGGATCTTTACTGGCCAATTCACTCTATATACTATAGACGCAACTTTACTGGCCAATTCACTCTATATAATATAGATGGAACTTTACTGGCCAATTCACTCTATATAATATAGACGGATCTTTACTGGCCAATTCACTCTATATAAACATAGACAGATCTTTACGGCCAATTCTCATATAACATGGCATGGATCACTGGCACTCACTCTTACTACTCATAGACGCAATCTTTACTGGCCAATTCACTATATATAATACACAGATATTTACTGGCCAATTCACTCTATATACCATAGATGCAACTTTACTGGCCAATTCACTCTATATACTATAGACGGAACTCGGAACTTTACTGGCCAATTCACTCTATATAACATAGACGGATCTTTACTGGCCAATTCACTCTATATAATATAGACAGAACTTTACTGGCAAATTTACTCTATATACTATAGACGGAACTTTACTGGCCAATTCACTCTATATACTATAGACGGAACTCGGAACTTTACTGGCCAATTCACTCTATATAACATAGACGGATCTTTACTGGCCAATTCACTCTATATAATAGACAGAAATCTTCTTGATGCTGATTTTCAACACCTGTGCATGAAATGACTATAATAAATATAAATAACTATAATAATATAAATGACTATAATATATATAAATGATTATAATATATCTAAATATATATAAATGACTATAATAATTAATACATTTATGCAACTGTATCTTCCATTTTACTGTGTTTGCAATCACATACATAACACAACTTTTGATTTTGCCATAAAGTAAACAAATCCAACAGTTTTGTTTTGTCATAAAATTTCAAGTACTGTAATAACACTAAATATTCGGACACAATTTGCTTTGGGAATCCCTATTAACTCTTAGACCGCTACTCACAACAATTGTCGTCTGCTGTTGCTTTTATATCTTGCCTTATTTCTCAATAAAAACATGGTTTGACAGCACTTCAGAATCATTTCCAATGGAAATGATTCTGAAGTGCTGTCAAAGCATGTTGTAAATTATTCTAAAGTGCTGTTAAAGCATGTTGTTGATGATAAAAATGGAAAATAAACAGCAGACAACAACAAAAATAAGATAGCGGTCTAAGGGTTAAATAGGGGTTTTCCAAAGCAAATTGTATCCAAATACAATGTACATTGTTATTGTGATGAAACCAGTACAGCCATATTGACCCGAAATATTGGCAAGCTCACCGTCATAGGGAAACCATATATATATAATTCCAGAACAAAAATATTTACACAATTCCCTAACATTTGATTGGCTCGTAGCAAGTCTCTGTCCAAGATGTATATCCCAGTAAACTCCCACGCCGAACTACTTTCCATAACCGTGAGGCGCAGTTCAAATAATTCTTAATAAAACGGAAAATAAACACATTTTTTTGATGAATTTATTTCAAATGCTGGAATTATAAGGAATGAATGGCATTTTTGTGGAATTTATCGGGGATATAAACTTGGAAAAGTCGCGGGAATATTGGACGAGGCCTTCTGGCCTTCATTCAGTATTCCCGCGACTTTTCCAAGTTTATACCCCGATAAATTCCACAAAAAGGCCATTCATTCCTATATTTATGTGTTTTCCCAAATAAATGGTGTCCAGATATTTAGGGTTATTACGGTAAACATAGTATATAATAAAATTTGAAGTAAACAAATCAAATGGTTGGACTTCCACGCAAAATACAAACCCTATGAATAAAATGCTTTGACATAGCTCCAGATAAGCTGCGTATTTGCGTAAATACCCAATTAAAATTGCCAAAAACCCAATTGAAATCAGAAGTAGCGAGTATCAAAAAACAATAATAAATTTGTGGTACCTTTAAGGAGACAATTCTAATGAAATGCCAAGACATGTTTTCATTTCAAAGCAAACTATTCAATAATTGCTGTCTGTTGATGTGTAAACAGTAGTGCGATTTTATTTTACCCAATTGAAATACCCAAATGCTTCAGAAATGATGGAGTGAAACTACTCAATTACTAATTCCTTATCTGGAGCCCTGCTTTGATTCTGACATAACATAGAACTTCTAGTACATGATAAGATCACAATAATCCTAGACACAAACAAAGTTAACCCTTTCACCCCGAAGTAACTGGAATGGATTTTGATACGTTAATATTCCGACCAATCCAATCATCATAAAATAATTTTCAGACTAGTCCATTTATTATATTAGGTTGAGTTTTTGTTCTAAAAAATATGAAAATTGCAAAAAGTGCAGATCCTGATGAGACGGCTCGTGACGAGCCGGTGACGAGCCGGCTCATCTGGATCTACACTATTTGCCACAATATCACTAATATATAGGCCTGTGCTGTTGAAAGGTTTAAGACAAAATTATACTTTTATTCAAAGAAATAAAGTCACCGTTAATGAGGAAATAAGCATATTGATGACAGACAACATCAAAAGGCTCAGTTTTAAATGAAAGAACAATCCCATAAGCCCCTGTAATCAAAAGTAAGAAGGTTTCATGAATAGCGGCTGACATATGATCGGCAGTGGTCCAATCGCTTCACGACATATTTGGCTTTAGCATACTCCAAACTGTCCTGGACTTTTACAAACGAGGTTTGCCTTACAATGCCGAATTAAATTTTGTATTGTAATCTGCTGTTTATTGTTATTTCATTTTTATTGTTTGTGTCTGTTTGTTTGTATGTCTGTCCATGTATTCGTTCGTGTGTGTGTGTCTGGGTAACTCTTTGCATGCTAGCGGCGAAAATATCCGCCAAACGAATTAGGAGTATATGTTTTATTTCTCTCTGTAAATATGTCTTGAAATTTCATTAGAATTGTGTCCTCCGGACACAATTCTAATGAAATTCCAAGACATATTCATAACATTTATAAGGAGAAATAAAAGAAAATATAATGAATTGTCATCTTCTATTTTTGAACTATTTATATAGCCCACAAATTTCCCAGCATGCAAAGAGTTAAGAAGTTTTCTGTAGCTTCTCCAATCTGCCACCAGGACATTTGTGTGATGACTGGCAATTTTTTCTTCTTTATATTCCATTTTCCTCATCACAAGCGTGTTTTGATAACAATTTAGAATCATTTCCAAAGACAACAGCAGACGCCTATTCCCCACTTTTACAACTAATGGAATAGTCGGACAAATTAACACGGAAGAGTCCATGTCAGGCACTCATTACGGATGAAAGGATTGTCATGTCCGCTAACTGAATTCCATTATGGTCATTTGGGGATCTGACAAAATTGTCAGATTTCATCAAGAAATCCTCATCTCCATTAAATTAGGCTACTAAATGTTGTCTGGCCAAAAAAACCTCCACAAATTGAGACAAACTAGAACAGACAGGCATGATGTAGAGCCAACATATAGTGGTGACTGCGGTTGAGACAAACTAGAACAGACAGGCATGATGTAGAGCCAACATATAGTGGTGACTGCGGTTGAGACAAACTAGAACAGACAGGCATGATGTAGAGCCAACATATAGTGGTGACTGCGGTTGAGACAACTAGAACAGACAGGCATGATGTAGAGCCAAACATATAGTGGTGACTGCGGTTGAGACAAACTAGAACAGACAGGCATGATGTAGAGCCAACATATAGTGGTGACTGCGGTTGAGACAAACTAGAACAGACAGGCATGATGTAGAGCCAAACATATAGTGGTGACTACGGTTGAGACAAACTAGAACAGACAGGCATGATGTAGAGCCAACATATAGTGGTGACTGCGGTTGAGACAAACTAGAACAGACAGGCATGATGTAGAGCCAACATATAGTGGTGACTGCGGTCATTTGGTGGTGTCCACAGAGGCACTGCCAGTGCAAATTACACATAATACCAGGCAAGTACATAGAGAAGACCAGGGCCCAGTTGTTCAAAACACCAGTTAGCTTAACGGACTGTTAAATCCTTAACGGACTGTTAAATCCTTAACTGAATGGTTAAAATCTCTGTTAAAACAGAGATTTTAACCATTCAGTTAAGGATTTAACAGTCCGTTAAGCTAACTGATGTTTTGAACAACCGGGCCCAGGCTATATATAGTGTCTTTCGATATCAAGTTTATCAGGCAAGGCTAGTAAACGTGAACAAGACTTGCCAAGGAATTACTACAGTTTCCGAGCCGAGCCTGATAAACTTGATATCCAAAGTCACTAGCATGATATTCTATTTATCATGTAACGTTTTTGGCTACATAATGCGCAATTATGATGTTATCTTTGTAAAGAACGCAGACTTCTTTTTGTGACGTCATTCCACTGACGTAACTCGGTAACGTCATGTGACGCTGTTCGACCAATGAAACGTCAGTTTTCAATGTGTTGTAACCCGGATGTTTGTATCAGGTCTGTGCCCGATACAGCAATAAGTTATCAGTCATTTTTTGATGTACAGAACCTCAAGAACAACGTAATATGCCTCCCTTGCTATCGCATAGCTAGGGGGCATAAAAAATCTTGATCTGTAGACGTTGGCTATGTAATTGCTTATATATGCCTCACTTCCCCAATGGGGATGGAGGTAGCCCCCTTATTCCACCGACCCCTATAAACATCTACATACCACTACAGTGCGCGATCAGTACAGCATAATATATAGCCGTGTGTAAACTATTGATCATGCAAATGTGGTCCTCCTGGGATCTATAACGCGACAAATCTGTGACAATATTCCTTCCAGGGCCGTTAAAACATAATTGTGACGTGACGTTATAAATGACGGTATTGACCAGTGTATAGTTAGCGGTTTACACAAGATTAAAGGCGGGAACGGAGTATTGTTGTCTGCAGTTTTTGTTGTTTTTCTTTATTTTTAACTTATTTTATAAATAAAAAAAAAAGTTATTAACCCATTACAGACGCGATACAATAATACTATAGTATGAAACTTTTGAGAGAAAATAATTCCTATTGTCTTTACTTCACATCAAAAGTATATGTTGTTACCACACATTTGAACCATCTCAACGAGACGGTTCAAATGAGTGGTAACATTACATATATACCTTTATCGAGAAATTAACAAAATAATGAGATTTTTTCAACAAACATTATTGTATTAAAAAAAATGTTATTAACCCATTACAGATGCGATACAATTATACTAGTATGAAACATTTGAGAGAAAATAATTCCTATTGTCTTTATTTCACCTCGAAAGTACTCATTTGACCATTAACTGAAAATATTGTAAATTTTGTAAACATATTTAACCCTTACAATGCTGAATTAATTCGTGTCGTCTGCTGAATATTTTTTATTTTTCCATTTTTCTAATCAAAAACTTGATTTGGCAGCACTTTAGAATCATTTCCAAAGTAAATGAGAAAATACAAAATAAGTTACAACAGCAGAAGATAGTTTTCGGTTCCCGCCTTCTAAGGGTTAATGAAATTGCGCAGATGTCCGGAGGTAAAAAATCACATGCCGTGTCTCATCTGTGCAATTCAGGGCCAGCACTTCTGAGTTACTGAGCATGATCTCATACACAAAATCAGGAAGTTTGATTGGTCGAGACTGAGTTGTGCTCAGTGTCGGCCAATCAAACTGCATGATTTTGAGCCCAAATTTGGAGAAAAAGCTCATCTAAGCAACGGTGCACGTATTGTGTGTGAACGAGCAGAGCACACATTTGGACAACATGCTCAGCAAATGTTAATAGCACAGGCAATAGGTATGATGATTGACTTAGAGTACAAATATGAAGAACATGCTCAAGAAATATGAACTTGTAGAACAGGCTAAAAAAATGTTACAAGCTCAGGCAGGCCCCAATATGTGGAAGAAACAGCAAAAAACTAGAAAATGTGTCCATAGAACACGGATGCCCCACATATCGCTTTGATAATAAATGAGGCCAGATTTACCCGAGCGTTAAAGTAATTTCGTGACAGACGGACGGACGGACGGACGGACGGACGATGGACGATAGCCACATAAAAGGATTTTTTAGGTGGCTAATTGTAACCAATGGACGGACGGACGGACGGACGGGACGGACGGACAAGTGTAACACTAAATGCCCCCTCCACTATCGTGGTGGGGCATAAATAGCATTAATACAGTAAATCCGTGATAAATATAATGAAATCAGTTAAACTAACGTATTGTCCCCGATTTCAATTGTTGCGGAGCATTAGCGAGATCAATGACGATTCCATGGAGACACGACGGTGTAATTATAATCTGGATGGGTGGTAGCTGTAGCGATATAACTGCGGTTTTACACTCACGGCTTTCTGCTAAAGGTTCTGTGGACTGTTGTATAATGTGCGATCAGTGACTATAAATTGCAGTCATGCATGAAGCATCCAGTTAGAATCTTTGCTGTAAGCATTTTGGATAATATCCCATAGATACAGTGAATAACGTCAATTTATATTTAATATATCCATATATCCGCTTATACAAGATCTGCTATCACAGAAAGCATCTTACTTTTTTATGGACCCCAATTTTTTAATTTTTTTTGTTACAGATAGTCGCCACCCACATGTATTCATCTGTTCATCCGGACTAACATCCGTTTGTTTAAGAAGTTTGGGGCGCAGTCTAGATTCTTGTGAAATATTCTGTAAGCTCCTAAATTCTATTGTTGTTTAGAGGCTTTTTCTTTGTTCTTCAAACAATGGAAATACCGTATTTATTCTATCTAATAGTAGCACCCTTCCCATATTTGCATTCTAAATATGTTATTTTCACAGACAAAAGCCATTTAAAACATAGTTTTAAATGGCTTTTGTATGTGAAAATAGTTTTAAATGGCTTTTGTATGTGAAAATAACATTTAGATCCTTTTTTCCACATTTACATCCCACTGAATTGCATAGCCCCGAGGGCGTTTATTAGAATAGATATGGTACCCTTTAAACCAAAAATGTTGCAAAGTCAGTCCGTCTGTCCGTTTGCCTGTGCGAGATTGGTTAATGCTTTTGGCTACTATAATTATGTGTGTATGGTAGGTTACTGAGGAGATATGGTGTACACAAGTTAACTGCTGGGAAATTTGTGGGCTATAAATAGTTCAAAAATCGCAGATGACAATTCATTATATTTTATTTTATTTCTCCTTATAAATGTCATGAATATGTCTTGGAATTTCATTAGAATTGTGTATGGAGGACACAATTCTAATGAAATTGCAAGACATATTTACAGAGAGAAATAAAACATATACTCCTAATTCGTTTGGCGGATATTTTCGCCGCTAGCATGCAAAGAGTTAAATACACATTAATTGCTGTTAAATACACATTAATTGCTGCCAATCTTTCGGTATTTTTGCAACATTATTATTTGCAAATAAGTGACGACAACAACATATGAAACTAGACATAATGTTTGTAAAATATGGATATGCCCCTTTGGCATACTTGACTGTAAAAATGACTAAGTGTTTTAAGCGACTTGTGAACGTAAATAAAAGGTCATGGTCAAGTTAATGGTGGCGCGAGTGTGTGACAAATGTTCAGGTGATTCAAGTGTCAAAGTATTGAAGTAATCATTCACGTAATATTGAAGATATTACATGTTGGAGAAACTCTTACAAACTTTCCGACATAAATGTACACTGACCGACGGACGGACGTACGGAACCTCAAGAGCAAAATGAAATGGCTCGTCTCATATATGTTGTTGTCACTTATTTGCACTCACTCATTTCGAAATGAAAGAACACTTATTTGCACTCACTCATTTCGAAATAAAAGAAAATAGAACAAAGATGTTAGTAAATTACATGTGCATCAGTATCCACCACAAAATAGGATAAATAATTTGATTTTTCTTTCCGGTCATAATTGAAAGGCGCAATTAAGTTGATGCCGGAACACTAGATAATTGCCTATCTTGGTTTGTTTATGGTCCCCATATTATATTTCTGTATTGATTGTAAGGTGATATATCATTAAAGATAATATGCTTTATCTCGCAGTAAATTAATGCATTATTACTTAATTGAAGGTTTCTATGTTTGATGGGACTAATAGATAAATTGTACAAATATAATGCAGCGCTCTAGATAAGCTGCGTATTTGCGTAAATACCCCAAAAAAAATGGCCAAAAACCCAAGTAGTCAGTATCAAAAAGCAATGAGAACAATTGTGGTACCTTTATCATGCTGCAGAAAACAATGAACAGACCTCAAATATAGCATATTTTTCTTATTTTTCCATGAAAACACATCTTAAGACAGGTTTTCATTTCGAAGCAAACTATTCAATAATTGCTGTCTGTTGATGTGTAAACAGTAGTGTGATTTTATTTTACCCAATTAAAATTTTGAAATACCCAATTGCTTCAGAAATAATCGAGTAACAATACTCAATTACTAATTCCTTATCTGTAGCCCTGTAATGGAACTTTAGAGAAAATTGATAATGAAGTCATAACTGTCCTTAGATACACAGTTCTACTGGCAATACATATAGTGGAATTTTAACATTTAATACCAATTATATTTACATTCAAGCTTCTTTACATGAAATACAGTATGTAAAGGTAGTCTTGTTGATGGGCTGTTATTCACTACTTGTTGATGGGCTGTTATTCACTACTTGTTGATGTGCTGTTATTCACTACTTGTTGATGAGCTGTTATTCACTACTTGTTGATGGGCTGTTATTCCTACTGGTTTGGGCTGTTATTCACTACTTGTTGATGGGCTGTTATTCACTACTTGTTGATTGGGTGGTTATTCACTACTTGTTGATGGGCTGTTATTCATCTGTTGATGGCTGTTATTCACTACTTGTTGATGGGCTGTTATTCACTACTTGTTGATGGGCTGTTATTCACTACTTGTTGATGGGCTGTTATTCACTACTTGTTGATGGGCTGTTATTCACTACTTGTTGATGGGCTGTTATTCACTACTTGTTGTTGGGCTGTTATTCACTACTTGTTGATGGGTTCACTACTTGTTGAGGTTGTTCTGTTATTCACTACTATTGTTGATTTGGGCTGTCATTATTCATACTTGTTTGATGGGCTGTTATTCACTTACTTGTTGATGGGCTGTTATTACTACTTGTTGATGGGCTGTTATTCACTACTTTTGATGGGCTGTTATTCACTACTGGGGGTGATTGAGTTATTCACTACTTATTGATGGGCTGTTATTCACTACTTATTGATGGGCTGTTATTCACTACTTGTTGATGGCTGTTATTCACTACTTGTTGATGGGCTGTTATTCACTACTTATTGATGGGCTGTTATTCACTAATAATTCCAGCACAAAAATATTTACACAATTCCCTAACATTTGATTGGTCCGTTGCAAGTCTCCGTCCAAAATTTATATCCCAGTAAACTCCATGCCAAACTACTTTCCGTAACCGTCAGGCGCAGTTAAAATAATTCTTAAGAAAACGGAAAATAAACACATTTTCTTGATGAATTTATTTCAAATGCTGGAATTATAAAGAATGAATGGCCTTTTTGTGGAATTTATCGGGGATATAAACTTGGAAAAGTCGCGGGAATACTGGACGAGGCCTTGCGGCCTTCGTCCAGTATTCCCGCGACTTTTCCAAGTTTATACCCCGATAAATTCCACAAAAAGGCCATTAATTCCTATACTATATTCCATTGTATTCTATTAACCCTTAGACTGCTACACACAACAATAGTCAGTCGGCTGCTGTTGCTTTTATATCTTGCTATATTTCTCAATAAAAACATGGTTTGACAGCACTTCAGAATCATTTCCAATGGAAATGATTCTGAAGTGCTGTCAAAGCATGTTGTAAATTACTCTAAAGTGATGTCAAAGCATGTTTTTGATGATGAAAATGGAAAATAGAAAATAAACAGCAGAAAACAACAAAAATAAGATAGCGGTGTAAGGGTTAACCCTTTCAACACTACAGACCTCTATAGCGGTATTTGCAAACTGTAGATCCAGATGAGCCATCTCATAAGAAACTGCACTTTTTGCAAGTAATTTTCATATATTTGAAAACAAAAACACCCCTTTTGATAAAAGTACAAATCTGAATGGAATTTTGTGACAATTGGATTGGTGGGAAAATTAACATACACAACATCCATTTCAGTTATTTAGGTGTGAAATGGTTAAAGGCACTGGCTCTCAGATATATATTCCAAGAAAGTGTTCAAACAGAACCGGGGAGAAAAATAATTGTAGATTTGTTTTGTATTCCTTAACCTAGTGCTCCACATAAGCTGCGTATTTGCTTAAATACCCAATTAAAATTGCCAAAAACCCAATTGAAATCAGAAGTAGCGAGTATCAAAAAGTAATTACAATTTTGTGGTACATTTATCATGCTGCAGAAAACAATAAACAAGACCATAAATATGGCATATTTTTCTTATTTTCAATGAAAACACATCTTGGTATATCATTAAAATTGTCTCCAAGGAGACAATTCTAATGAAATGCCAAGACATGTTTTCATTTCGAAGCAACAATTCAATAATTGCTGTCTGTTGATGTGTAAAGAGTGGTGTGATTTTATTTTACAAAATTAAAATTTTGAAATACCCAATTGCTTCAGAAATGATGGAGTGAAAATACTCAATTACTAATTCCTTATCTGGAGCACTGCCTTAACCTACTGTAATTATCATCTTGATTCAAATGAGTGGTCACAGAACATACTTCCATTAAGAAATAAGAAAAAAACTGAATTTATGCCAGCTATATAAATTTCCTTTTTTCTGAATATGAGATAAGCCATGTGAATTTGTACTTAACCCTTAGACCGCTACACACAACAATTGTCGTCTGCTGTTGCTTTTATATATTGCCTTATTCCTCAATAAAAACATGATTTGACAGCACTTCAGAATCATTTCCAATGGGAATGATTCTGAAGTGCTGTCAAAGCATGTTGTAAATTATTCTAAAGTGCTGTCAAAGCATGTTTTTGATGATAAAAATGTAAAATAAAAATAGGAAGACATCAACATCGAAACGTTGCTTTGTCGTGACATTAGGGACGTAATTTGCAACGTCTGTCTTCCTTTTGTTCGATTTGTTTGTTTGGCATAAAGTTAGAGCATAATACGAATATATGTAATTATAGTGTGTTTCACGAAAGTTGCCCAAATTGTACGGCCATATAAACAATTCAAAAACAATATTTTTTTCGATAATATTAAATTAAAGGAAAATTTAAGAATGAGCCTTCTTTTTATTTCGTGAAATTTGGTCAAATATTGATTTTATTGCGAAAACAAAATTTCCCCATGTTAAATCCCCATAGACATCTTCACGGAGTGAAGATGTCTATGGGGATTTAACATGGGGAATTTTTTTAGAATTCCAGAAATACTGGACCGATTTTTAAAATTTAACTTTTGTTTTCTTAGTTAGATCATTTCCAAGCAACCTAGCTAGGTTTCGGAGTCAATTTACAAAAACCATTAGTTTTTTGACTCCTCCCACAAGTCCTCTACCTCTTTTCCCCCCATGTTAAATTCCCATAGAGAAATAAATTTTTCATAATAAAACCAATATTTGACCAAATTTCATGAAATAAAAAGAAGGCTCATTCTTAATTTAAATATTTGACCAAATTTCATGAAATAAAAAGAAGGCTCATTCTTAATTTTTCCATTAATTTAATATTATCGAAAAAAATATTGTTTTTGCATTGTTTATATAGCCGTAAAATTTGGGCAGGTTTCGTGAAACAGACTATAGGGTGATGCGGCCTGCCAATCAAATTCGCTGTCAGTGTTATGCTGCATGTGTCATGTCACATTTATGCAATGGGTTACAACATGTCATAACAAGGATTTCATGAATAAACTATAATATTTACTGTCAACATTTAACATCATAATATTATATGGAAAATATTATAAATCTTGTAAAAAGAAATGTGTCAATATTTTTCATGAAAAATCGTACATATTCCTAAGTACAAAGTCACATGACTTGTCTCGTATGTATATGCACTGTACCGGTAATAATACAATTTTTCTCCATCACACAGGTCTATAGGATAATGTTGGGACAGGAAATGTTCGCAGGAAATTTGTGTCGAGTTTCACAAAATGCTTGATCAATCGTAATGATTAGCTGTCAGCTAGGAGAATACTGTACAGGGGATTGAGCAGAATACACATGACAATCGGGCAATCTGACTCAATTTAACCCTTAGAATGCGGGAACCGAAAATAGTCGTCTACTGATAATTCATATTTTGTCTTTTTTCTCAGTAAAAACATGGTTTGGCAGCATTTTAGAATCATTTCCATTGGAAATGATTCTAAAGTGCTGCCAAACCATGTTTTTTATGAGAAAAATGAAGAAAAAAAAAATATATTCAGTAGACGACACAAATTAATTCAGTATTGTAAGGGTTAAAAGCACTGGGTCACAGATATGTGTAGAAAGTGATGAAATGGTTTTTATAAAAAAATGTATTTCATTATATTACAAATGTTGCGAACATTTTCGGGGTTTCGTAGAAAACAAGACAATCGCCGGAAAGTATAATCTCACCTACGAAGGTCAAGGTCACCAAGATCAAGGTCACATGAGAAGAAGCTATTGATGAAGTTTGGTAACGATCCGACTATCGGATGAAGAGATGATCAACATTAGGATGTTCTATTATAAATCCCTTTTCTCAATCGCATGGAAATGATTCTAAAGTGCTGCCAAACCATGTTTTTTATGAGAAAAATGAAGAAAAAAAAAATATATTCAGTAGACGACACAAATTAATTCAGCATTGTAAGGGTTAAAAGCACTGGGTCACAGATATGTGTAGAAAGTGATGAAATGGTTTTTATAAAAAAATGTATTTCATTATATTACAAATGTTGCGAACATTTTCGGGGTTTCGTAGAAAACAAGACAATCGCCGGAAAGTATAATCTCACCTACGAAGGTCAAGGTCACCAAGATCAAGGTCACATGAGAAGAAGCTATTGATGAAGTTTGGTAACGATCCGACTATCGGATGAAGAGATGATCAACATTAGGATGTTCTATTATAAATCCCTTTTCTCAATCGCCGGCCCATATATGTATTTAAACGCTTGATTTGGAACATATAGTCATACTTGATTTTATATTCAACGACCAATCTAACAGATCTGTGAATAGAATATATTTTAAAAGCGGATAATTTATTAAAGCAACTAGACATGCCCAGTCTGATACTGTATATGTGGCAGTGACTGGAGAAATAGGGCTTATGAATCATGTGACCAGTGTAGATCCAGATCACCCTGTGCTCCCGCACAGTCTGATCAGGATCTGCACTGTTCGCCATTCCATCAATGTAACACCCGTCATGCTTCTAACAAGCAATATATATCGTTATCAGGCGTTATGGGTTTTGCGACCAGTGTAGATCCAGATCAGCCTGTGCATCCGCACAGTCTGATCAGGATCTGCACTGTTCGCCATTCCATCAATATATGTCGTTATCAGGCTACAGGAGTGATATTTGATCAGGAGCTACACTGGTCATTAGTCCCATAAGCCCTGTTTCCCCAGTCACAGCCACATATAATTAATGTCCATTGATCTCGCCCACATTCAACCTTCACATTTCAAATGCTGATGTGAATGTGAATGTACTTGTCTCTCAGTGAAATTTCACCAAAATTTCACCAAAATCTCAATGGTCATTTTCACTGGAGAATGCACAACAAAGAATCATAGTTTTCAGCTTCAATGAACGATACTTTGCTTATACAATAAATATAAACTGGCATTTGTTTCGATTTAATGTTGGAAAGTTTAAAAACGGCATGTTAACAGCTAAGGTCATTTAAATTTAGGCCAGGTTAACAGGTCAAATCCCATACAGATATACATACATAATCCCAAAATCAGAAGCTGAACTGAACATTTACATAAAGAATACCGTGGCTAGAATAACCTGATCTGATGGCAGGTTCTCACCACACATTTTAAAGTAGAATAAACTGATTTGGTGCCAGGTTCTCACCCCACCGGAGTCACTAAGCTCTAAAAGTAATAGGATAGCACTAATCTCATTACTCTTATAATGCATACATGCCCGTAGCCAGGGGGGGTGCGTTGGGTGCGTCCACACCCAACTTTTTCGGACAAGCCAAGATTGTTTTTGCTCATGAACACACATTGTTACATGGTTTCCGTTGTTTGCACATATGTGTAAACAAATAGCATGTGCTGTTTGCATATGGCTTTAGGCAATGCTCATTCCGGGGCCGCGCGTAATGGAAGTGCCTTCATGACGTCACTACGCGGAAGTGCCTTCATGACGTCACTACTTCATGACGTTCATGACGTTCATGACGCGGCCCCGGAATATGAATACCGAAAAGTACCTACGTGAATGGGACAATTTATAAAAGTACTGAAAATACTGAATATAATGCTCAAATTACATCAGTTTTTTGTTGGAAATGTAACAATAACGTTTGATCATGTCCAGCCGTGTGCAAACGTTTGCTGTGGCCCTCGGGAACTGTTTGAACCCGCGGCCTGCGGCCTTGGGTTCAAACAGTTCCCTCGGGCCACAGCAAACATTTGCACACGGCTGGACATGATCAAACCTTATATCACGTTATCTGGAGTACACTCTTGTACTAGACCAAATATTTACACTCCGTGTTGAATATTTTGTTTGAATGGGAAATACATTATACGTAACTGCCATATAAATACAGCAGTTTATTATATACCTATCAAAGATATGTGGTGAATTCATGGTGTATTCTTCAGCCAGATACGACACGGCAGATTGAAATTCCGTATTCCACTCAGTGGCTTTCTGAATCCATATTCCACTCTGTTCTCATTCTGATTTGCCAGAACTACTTGTCATCAGGAAAGTTCGGAAAATCATAATGATGTCCTTCAAATGAGAATAACCCCGTGAAAGCTAGTCATTTTCACTTAAAATGCATGTTGTCAACAGACAATACACTCGATGTAGGATATTAGTCGGATAAATTTAGAAAATAGGACAGAAAATGATAGCTGAAATTTGACGTTGTTTCTGGTCGCGTGTCGAGTTTCTGGTCGCGACGTCTCAGTGCTAGGCGATAAACCAAATGACTGCCGTCAAAGCACTGCGCAGAAAATAATTACAACTTTGTAATCCAATTATACGATTTTTCAATGCAATATATGTGTTTTAAATGTTTGACTGGTATATAATAAACGCACTATTAGTACAGTAACTTGATCCTTGGACCGGAAAGCTCTCGTTGGTCTTGGGCAGATCAGCTGATCAACTCGACTGCGTCTCGTTGATCCAGCTGATCTGCATAATACCAACTCGAGCTTTCACCGCCCAAGGATCAAGTTACTTTACTAATATTATATATGTATAGTGATGTCAGTGTGAATAACAAAATGTAACAAATATTCAAACTATTTGGGACCTGACAGCGTGTATGTAAACTTACCGTGGAGATACGTGTATACGGAAGGTTTCTGATAGTCTGCTTCACAATGTGATTATAACACCTTTCTTGTGAGAAATTCGATAAAAGTCAAATTTCCTACACAAAATAGCATATAATTCCTACTCCTAAATAAGTTGTAAATGTCACAGAATACATGATTTAGCGCCTAAATTTCAAAATTTTCATGGGAGAATTGGACCCCCAAACCACCCGCCCCCCCCCCCCCCCCCCCCCCCCCCTCCACCGTATTTGCCACTCCGCGGCTCATTACGCACCCAACTATTTTGAAGGCTGGCTACGGGCCTGGCATATGACCAGATTCAACTCCCATATACAAGAAAGCCAAAAATATACCAGTGTAAAACCAAGGCTACTGGGATTCCAGTACAAATGAAAAATAAATATTTAAAAAATTCATACCCGTAAAGGTGCTACCCGCATGTAATTGGTTAATATCATATTGAATCACCACTTGTGTACGTAGGATCCCGATATCCCTTTCAGTGAGGGATATACAGACTGACCAGTAGCTGCACCCTCACAAACTCAGTAACTCGGCAATTTACTAGTGTATCCCATTTATAGGATCACCACCTTGTGTACGTAGGCGGATATCGATATCCCTTTCCAGTGAGGGATATACAGACTGACAGTAGCTGACCCCCACAAACTCAGTAACTCGGCATTACTAAGGTTAATATCATATTGAATCACCACTTGTGTACGTAGGATCCCGATATCCCTTTCAGTGAGGGATATACAGACTGACCAGTAGCTGCACCCTCACAAACTCAGTAACTCGGCATTACTAAGGTTAATATCATATTGAATCACCACTTGTGTACGTAGGATCCCGATATCCCTTTCAGCGAGGGATATACAGACTGACCAGTAGCTGCACCCTCACAAACTCAGTAACTCGGCATTACTAAGGTTAATATCATATTGAATCACCACTTGTGTAGGATCCCGATATCCCTTTCAGTGAGGGATATACAGACTGACCAGTAGCTGCACCCTCACAAACTCAGTAACTCGGCATTACTAAGGTTAATATCATATTGAATCACCACTTGTGTACGTAGGATCCCGATATCCCTTTCAGCGAGGGATATACAGACTGACCAGTAGCTGCACCCTCACAAACTCAGTAACTCGGCATTACTAAGGTTAATATCATATTGAATCACCACTTCGTGTAGGATCCCGATATCCCTCAGCGAGGGATATTTACAGATGACAGTAGCTCACTACAAACCAGTACTCGCACCTAGGTAGTATCATATTGAATCACCACACCCTCGTGTAGGATCCCGATAAACCCTTTCAGTGAGGGATATACAGACTAACCATAGCTGGCCCTCCAAACTCAGTATCGGCATTATAAGGTTAATATCATATTGAATCACCACGTTAGATCCGATATCCCTTTCAGCGAGATATACAGGACTGGACCAGTAGCTGCCCCACACTCAGTAACTTTCGGCTTATAAGGTTAATATCATATTGAATCACCACTTGTGTGGGATCCGATATCCCTTTCAGTGAGATACAGACTGACCAGTAGCTGCACCCTCACAAACTCATAGCATTACTAAGGTTAATACTATTGGAATCACTTGTGTACGTAGGAATCCGGATATCCCTTTCACGAGGGATACAAATGACCAGTGCTGCACCCTAACATCCATACTCGGCATTACTAAGGTTAATATATATTGGAACACCCATCTGAGGATCCCGATATCCCTTTCAGCGAGGGATATACAGACTGACCAGTAGCTGCACCCTCACAAACTCAGTAACTCGGCATTACTAAGGTTAGTATCATATTGAATCACCACTCGTGTAGGATCCCGATATCCCTTTCAGTGAGGGATATACAGACTGACCAGTAGCTGCACCCTCACAAACTCAGTAACTCGGCATTACTAAGGTTAATATCATATTGAATCACCACTCGTGTAGGATCCCGATATCCCTTTCAGCGAGGGATATACAGACTGACCAGTAGCTGCACCCTCACAAACTCAGTAACTCGGCATTACTAAGGTTAATATCATATTGAATCACCACTCGTGTAGGATCCCGATATCCCTTTCAGTGAGGGATATACAGACTGACCAGTAGCTGCACCCTCACAAACTCAGTAACTCGGCATTACTAAGGTTAATATCATATTGAATCACCACTTGTGTACGTAGGATCCCGATATCCCTTTCAGTGAGGGATATACAGACTGACCAGTAGCTGCACCCTCACAAACTCATACAGACTGACCAGTAGCTGCACCCTCACAAACTCATACAGACTGACCAGTAGCTGCACCCTCACAAACTCATACAGACTGACCAGTAGCTGCACCCTCACAAACTCAGTAACTCGGCATTACTAGGCCTCATTGTTTATGAAATCAGTAAATATGTTTAGCCCTTTCCCTCATAGAAACCACTTTTCACGCCTCTGCAGAAGATGTCTTTAGAAAACATTGTGGGAAAAGGAGAAATTGCTTGGAAAAGTCGCGGGAATACTGGACGAAGGCCGGAAGGCCTCGTCCAGTATTCCTGCGACTTTTCCAAGTTTATACTGTAGCCTATTTCATCAACATTGCAAAGTATACTTTACTAGCAAAGTATACTTTGAGGGAGTAATCATTTATTTTTCCTGAAATGCATTATTTCATATAGAACTAACAAATGCATATATTTCATGATTAAAAGTATGCAGAATTATTATACTGAATTTATTACATTATCACAGCCAAATTGGCTGTGATAATGTAATAAATTCAGTATAATAAAAATTAATAAATTTATCATAAAATTGAAAATTTCTCCCTCAAAGTATACTTTGCTACTAAAGTATACTTTGCAATGTTGATGAAATAGGCTACAGTGGGATGGAAATACTAAAGTATTTTTTATTTCTAAGGTGAGGTTTGAACATCTTGGCCACAGCTGATTGTAAGGTCAGTGGAAGAAGGGGGCTAACTAAATTCCATTGAGACTGTGAGTGAGTTCAATTGAGTGGTAACAACAAATCTTTTTGATAAGAAATGAAAAGAATTGCAGAAAAATATTTAGAAATGCGTACATATGTCGTTTTTGCGAAGATTTCATGTTCAAGTCAACAGTATGGGAAATGCATATATTTCATGTTCATATACTATTAATCATAATAATTGCATTCCTGACCGTTTTATTTTGTATATATGAATTGTAAATATTTCAATAACCAAGGGTAACACTAAATGCCGCTGTCTTCAAATGTCAAAGTAACACCCTGTCAACGCTAAGGTCATTTCATTTAACCCATTTCAGCCTAAGTATACTATGATTTTTGTTGACAAAATCTCATTATTTTGTTCATTCATCGATAAAGGTATATGTTGTTACCACTCATTTGAACTGTCTCGTCAAGACGGTTCAAATGAGTGGTTACAACATATACTTTCGAAAAGAAATGAAGAAAATAGGGATTTTTTTCTCTCAAAAGGTTCATACTACTAAAAGTGTATCCCGTCTGTAATGGGTTAAGGCCGGGCCAACAGGTTTAATCCCGCATTTAACCTGCTGCATTGGGGGGAAAATCCCAAAATACGAACGGAACATTTACATTGAAAAAAAAGTAAAAATTCAGCCCCTGAAATTAAAATAACCGGACCTGGTGTCAGGTTCACACCACATCGCACCAAAGTCACTTGGTCCATTCCCCTAAAAGTAACAGGACTGGGAATAATCATATTACTCTTATAAAGGGTATAACCAGATTCAACTCTCACATACAAGAAAAGAATGCCAAAGACGTACCTGAGGGCCAAACCAGAAGTACGCGCGATGATGACAGAAAGTGTGAAGAATACTTTTACATGTGTTTTTAGTGCCACAAATGGAGGTTTAGGATTGAATCCGGGCCACATTGGTGAGGTGCATTCGCTAACCAGAAAACATAAGATTTCTAGGTCAAGAGCTTGCGATTTTAATACTTTCTGAGCCTGTACTCAGTTATTATGCTCAAAATCATGAAGTTTGATTGGTCGAGCCTGAGCTTTGCTCAGTCTCGGCCAATCCAACTGCATGGTTTTGTTCACAATCTCAAGTCTGGATGAGATTGCATTATTGTAATGTCATAACGTCCTTTTGTGAGTCAGTTCTCCAGCTGAAGAATGGCACAAAAACACACCGAACATTATACAAGACAACTGGGCACATCAATTACAACAAATGAGAAATATATTCCATTGCAAACAGCACGCAACACTTTTAGAACTGATATGGTAATCTACAGTAAAATTGTTTTTCAACAAATTCTGTCAAAACCGATCTGAGTATATGCTGCCTCTGTGACCAACAGCGTAGTCCCATATACGTCATGAAAATTGCACAAATACATAAATTTAGAAGATATGAACACCATAAATGCAATTGATTGACTGATTGATTTTGCATACAAACATCCCAAAATCAGAACTGAATATTTACTATGATAAAGAAACTATATACTGATAATTATTCAGCACTGAAATCAGAATAATCCTGATCTGATGCCAGGTCCTCGCCACACCAAAATCACTTGGCCCCCTCCCAAAAGCAGTAGGATCAGTATGATCTTACTACTTTTATAATGGGCAATAACCCAATTCAACTCCCAGGTAACAAAAGAGCCAAAGATAAAAATGTACCTGAGGGCCAAACCAGGCAAATCCTATAAGGAGGAACATTTACCGTTCATTTACGCCATCGCGTTCGCCCGACCAACCACCCACGTACCGGCTGCTATGAATGTGATACTTGTTTATATGTAGATGTCAGTCAATTTGTAACCGTAATAACATTGATGAAGGAATATCAAGGTGCATGATCACGTGGTTACAACAACAACAACAATGTCGCCCACTGCAAAGTATTATTTTATATTTTCCTTAATATGCAACGGATTTTGATGAAATATGGCACAGCAAACGCGTCTTCATGAGCTGCATTTGGTGGTGTAGGGAGTTTGTCACAGACTTGTCGTTTTGCGAAGAATCGATGTCCATGTCAGAGACACGGAAATCGATTCTTCGCAAAAACGACAGAAATTTTGGCGAAAATACAGAGACCACCAAATGCAGCTTAACAAGATGCGTTAGATGCGCCATATTTCATCAAAATACGTTACGTATTATAAGGACACTATAAAAGAATACGTACTTTGAATCGGTACTTGTTGTTGTTGTTAGTACCACGTGATCATACACCTTGAATATGGACAGACAGCAGAACAAATGGTGAAAATGGTTCAACGTCCCAGAAACAGCTAAAGTCGTATGAGACATACCATGTGATTTTGTACCTGTGCGATTTTTCATGAAATATATTTACAGAAACTGTGATATTTTCTGCAAATGATGTCAAACGATGCTCAAGGTCAATATCTTGGGCGGAATTCATTTCCACATTTGCTATGAATTCCGCCCGTGACCTTGACCTTGACCTTGAGCAGATGAAGAATTCCGCCAGTGACCTTGACCTTGAGCAGATGAAGCCCACATTTAATAGTGTTCTTCGCTTTGTTGATATAAATGTACATGTGAAGGTTAGATAGACGGTAGTTGAGTTATCATACGGAAACGAAAGAAATGTGCAATAAACAAGCTATTTTTAGTACCTGTGACCTTAACCTTGAAG
This sequence comes from Conchocele bisecta, assembly GCA_029237695.1. Lineage (NCBI taxonomy): Eukaryota > Metazoa > Mollusca > Bivalvia > Lucinida > Thyasiridae > Conchocele > Conchocele bisecta. Next base: position 34,352,670 of record CM055280.1, read on the forward strand.
AGACGAAACATACATTCAATAGGGTTATTCCCATGGTAAATATGAATGTACATGTGAAGCAATGCAAAGATATATATGGTAGTTTAAATATCACATGGAAACGAAAATTGTCTACTGAGACGGACAAGGTAAACACTCCTCGACCCCGACCGTTACCACAACTATTGCTGTGGTTGCATAAAAACATTATGCTTTATTCATCTGGTAGAAATTGTGTGATATTCTTCCTGTAAATCATAATTATTAACCCTTTCACCCCTAAGTAACTGGAATGGACTCCGATATGTTAATTTTGCAACCAATCCAATGGTCACAAAATGAGTTTCAGACTAGTCCATTTGTGAAAACGGGGCATTTTTGTTCTCAAAAATATGAAAATTACTTGCAAAAAGTGCAGATCCTGATGAGACGGCTCGTCACCAGCCGGCTCATCTGGATGTACACTGTTTGCCATACCACTATACAGGCCTGTGGTGTTGAAGGGTTAATAGTGACATAGTGGGGTTAGAGTGTATATGTCGTGACCACCATTTGAACCATCTCATGTCATGGCTGGCCCATATTTTTGTTTCACAAACATTTTGGGTTGAATCACCGGACCTATATGTCATACCCAATATCTGTGTGACAGTTAGACAATGGCCAATGATTGATGGCAAATAAAACATACTTGATTGTTAGCGGAGACCACTAGCTATATACGTCTTCAAAACCAGTAATGACATAAAACAGTAGACATTAAAGGTACATGCCCATTCAGTAGGCCCACATTTTCTTTCTAGGAATTAATAGTACTTGTTTTAATCGGATACTTAATCCACAAACTGTGCAGATCCTGACGAGATGGCTCAGTAAGAATATGTTGTGTTAAAGGTACATACCCATTCAGTATGAACATACTGTTCTTTATAGGAATTAAATAAGTGTATAATTGTGTCACTATTCCACCAGTTTTAAAAATTACGAGCGCCCGCTATACAGATACAGTAAAGATTCTAATAGACGCCCGGGCGTCTATTAGAATCACCACTGGCTCCGAAGTCCAGGGTGGGCGTTTAATAGAGGCAAGTGTTATTCAGCAAAGGGAAAATGATAAAAAAAATATACGATGTTCTGCTATCTGAACAAAAACATAACTAAGGGACGTTACTCTCAAACGCCAGACTTGATTTTACTGTCTGTCAGTTTATAAACATTTGGGCCAAGACGTTTCGGCCCACTCTGGTCATTATGGTAAATTTAATGGTAATGTATATCAAGACAGCGTCAATCATTAATGCTGATCAGATTTACGCCTACGGATGTTTCGTCAGCGTTTCGGATCTGTCGGGTTTGAGATGCTTTGAAAATGGCGTGTCCGTAACCGTGTCAATTCTGATCACCCTGTGTCCGTGCAAATAGCTACTGCTGATGAGGAATTTACTGTGACACCGGAAACAGTCGAATTTCGCTTCCGCTTTTGAAAGTGAAAGTAGCAATCATGTTTTTTTCCCCGATTTTAAAGGAAGTTGATTTCGAAATAATGGAAAGAAAAAAAATCTAATTTGACAATTAGCTCCGATTTTGTTTCAAGTCGGTACTGGGCGTTTATTAGAGGCACTAATTTCGTGAAAATCGGCCAAAAAATTGGTCATTTTCAACGTAAAAAGTGGCGGGGTGGGCGTCTATTAGAGCATGGGCGTCTATTAGAATCTTTACGGTAGTCATTTAGTAATTATAATTGTCTGAAAAAATATTTTGAGTATGATCATTGCACGTCAAAAAATAAAAAGAGAATACAGAGAATAAATATTAATGTCCGTTAACATTTTAAGGAACCACGGTTATCACCCCTGATATCAGTGTAGAAATTTACGTCTGATATAAAATGTAGAATAATGCCCGTGAAAACATGGGGTAATGATGAATGAATGTTTATTATTTAGATTTTGTAATTTTTAGAACTGGTGGAATAGTGACACAATTATACACTTATTTAATTCCTAAAGGAACATTTTGTGCATACTGAGTGGGAATGTACGTTTAAATGTTCTGTGTCTCAGATGGTGTCTCCGATATTGAAATTCAAATCATGCACTGAAAATGACCTGTCAACCAAACATACCATTTTATTGCATCAAATTCCAGTTTGTATTTTATTCAACCAACGTAGATCATGATAAACAGAAGAAAAGTTGGTAATGCACATCTGATTTACTGAAATGCTTCCATTTTAGACACTAGTTGAATTTAAATAATGAATGGTGACCAATAATGAATGGCGGATGTGCATGCTGATCTGTGACCACACCGATCGCACACGTCATTATTAAAGACACATTTTCTCAGATGGGCCCCAAATTATTTAGTTGTTTTCTGCACTGGATGACCTATAGATGTTGATCGCCAGTGTATTTTTGGAACTTATATAATACAATACAGTATCTGATCTACACAACCAGACATTTACCCATTAACTTCAATGCTTAATGAGCGAACTATAATCCCATTGTTTATAAGATCATCTGAAATGCATGTGATTTCTCGCATAAACATAATTAACCATACTTATTCTGATAAACACCCCCTCCTACATGTACCTCAAACTGTGGGACTAGAAATGATTTTCTGAAGTTTATTTTTCGTTATGAAGCAACAAAACAAAATGATTGATTGATTGAGTAATAGGTTTATTGATTGAGTAATAGGTTGATTGATTGAGTAATATGTTGATTGATTGAGTAATAGGTTTATTGATTGAGTAATATGTTTATTGTTTGAGTAATAAGTTTATTGATTGAGTAATAGGTGTATTGATTGATTGATTGAGTAATATGTTTATTGATTGATTGATTGAGTAATAGGTTTATTGATTGAGTGATTAGTCAATTGATTGATTGATTGCCATCCACGTGAAGGCTAAACATTGGCTGATGTCGAGGCAGCTGTTGCAGGGAGGTTTAAACTCTTTGCATGCTATAGTGGTGAAAATAGCAGCCAAAATATTGGGATTTTTTTCTTATTTCTCCCTGTAAATATGTCTCATTATTTCATTAGAATTGCGTCCTCCAAGACATCTTCATGATATTTACAGTGACAAACAAAAGAAGTCCTCTACTATTTCTTAACTATTTATAGCTCACAAATTTAAGTATCTATGAAATAATTAGGACATATAATTTAGTGGCTGTTATACAGGGGGATGCTGTTGTAGAGGGAGGGGTGACACTTCACGGAGGTACGACTGCAGCTTTTTGGAATTGGGACCAGGGCCGACTATTGAATATCAAGAAAGCCACAAATGGCACAACGATGGGACCCAGATAAAGTTCTCGGAGACGGCCATTATGCGTAGCATACTGCGGCAATCATCCTATATGTCAATGTTGCATTACGTCTGATTGAACGAACGACTTATCTCTCGATCTCGTTACAGATTGGTAGCTTTACAAATCCATCAAATCTGTGCCAGCACGCGCGATTGTGTGTCTAGCTGGCCGTCCGAATCAAAATTAACACATTCCATTCGGAGGATACGCAATTTTGCTTCAGGAAAATCGTAAATATATTCTCCATATGTGCTTAGAAGCATATGTCGTGACCACCATTTGAACCGTCTCGTCGAGACGGTTCAAATGAGTGGTTACAACATATACTTTCGTTGATAAATAACAAAAATAAAATATTTAAAAAAAATAATACTCTTAAGAAGGTACTCCGAGAATGTAATGGGTTAGCTAGATGTTTCTCAACCCAGTTTCTAGCAAAACGAGAATATGTATCCTGTCGGCACACGAATGCCCCCGCTGGCAGCCTGAGAAAGTGAGGAAATTGCGTGATAACTCAAAAAAGATCAATAGTTACCATTTTTGATGAGTATTTATCACAATAATTTGGAGAACCATTAGAGCAATGCATGTGTGAAATATGAAGAAGTTCTGTGAAAGGAAACAATTATAAAAAAATTATCTGGATGTTAAATAGGAGAATTTACTAAGTTTGTGACCTTGACCTTGGAATTAATGGGGGATCGTGGATTTGTCACAGTACGACATAGAACCATCAGAAGAATGCATGTGAGAACTGGATTTGTCAGTATTAAGCTGGGGCTTACAATGTAACCCCCGCTTCATGGGCCCGGACGCCAATTTTTCTATATCCTTGACCTTGACACAGGCAGGGGTCATAGATTTGCCATACAATAACGGAGGAACCCCATATGAATGCAGAAACGAAACAGAAATTATAAGAAATTTACTTCGCTGCCAAGTTTGTGAATGCACGAAGTCTGTGACCTTAATCTTGGGACTAGTCAGGGCACGAGGGTCGTGGATTTGTCAGAGGAAAGCATGTGTGAAATATCAAGAAGTAGATCTGTGTCAGGAAACAGACATTGTACAACATTTACCTAACCATTAAGTTTGTGAGGTCCATAATTGTGTATGAACCGGCAATGCTATATACCCCCATTCGGTGGCGGGAACATACCGTAATAAAGGAAGAGCATGTAGACAAAATCAATTGATTTGCGATTGCTGCATGGAGAGGGGTTAAACAGGGAATATCTCGCCAATAAATAACAGGATGTGGAAGCTAAATGTGTGGCCGACATGCAGAGAAGCGCCATTAATTTGTTACCCAAACCGTTACGCGACGGCGCTTTCAGACATTTGTATTTTCATGTCTGTGGAATGGCACATGTAGCCACGGGTGGCAAAACAGACCTCAATCCATATAACAAATGCATCCCAGTGCTCCAGATAAGCTGCGTATTTGCCTAAATACCCAATTAAAATTGCCAAAAACCCAATTGAAATGAGAAGTAGCGAGTATCAAAAAGCAATATCAATTTTGTGGTTCCTTTATCATGCTGCAGAAAACAATAAACAGACCACAAATATAGCATATTTTTCTTATTTTCAATGAAAACACATCTTGGTATTTCATTAGAATTGTCTCCAAGGAGACAATTCTAATGAAATGCCAAGACATGTTTTCATTTTGAAGCAAACTATTCAATAATTGCTGTCTGTTGATGTGTAAACAGTAGTGTGATTTTATTTTACCCAATTAAAATTTTGAAATACCCAATTGCTTCAGAAATGATGGAGTGAAAATACTCAATTACTAATTCCTTATCTGGAGCGTGGCATCCACGTATGCATGCCAAGGTTTCCAGGGTGTCCCAAGCATACATACATACAGTGGAACCTCTCTGAAACAGATATCCTGGGAATTCCCCAGGGTGTCTGGCTTAGGGAGGTTCCACTGTAAGTTTAGCAGTAGCCGATTTAATCAAAATTGCAAAGTATATATACTTATCTAGCAAAGAATACTTTGAGCGAGTAATCATTTATTTTTCCCAAAATGCATTATTTCATATAGAACTATATAACCACTGCATATAGTTGATGATTAAAAGTATGTGGAATTATTATACTGAATTTAATACTTTATCACAGCCATTTTGTGGTCGCATAAGACAAAAGTCGCTTAATGCACGTGGTCGCTTGTGAAAGTTTGACTGTATTACTTTTGAAGATGAATTACAACAAAACTTATTCAAATTCAGCACAAAAAGGTTTCCAAAGGTGTTCAATATTAGAGGGGTTCCTCTGTATATACTAATATATATACATGTACATGTACTTACTACCATTGGTCTGTGAATGGTCCATTTTTCCAACCACGTCTCCACGGTGATATTTGTATAATAAATCCCAATACTCCAAACTCAAGGTAATAACTATAAATAATTATACAAATTCTACTTCATACTGAAGATACACACACATTTTGTCATTGAAAAAAATAACATTTATTCCTCACCAATAGTATATGTTGTTACCACTCAGTTGAACCGTCTCGTCGAGACGGTTCAACTGAGTGGTAACAACATATACTTTGATTGAGAAATAAAGAAAATAGAAAAAAATGTTTACAAATTTTCATCGTCTATGATGAAACTGTATGCATGAAATGGTTTACTTATTATCAGTAAGATCATTTTATGTACCGTAAAATTGTTACATGTAATAATTAACCAACAACTGGACATTTAGGTTGATATATCTGTGAATGTAATCATACGGTAATTATTATTCATGTGAGTAAATAATTATTAATAACACCATATTGCGAACTGAAAATAGTTCTAAAAACGCAAATAGTACTTTAATAGCAATTAAAATTAAGCACATTGTAACACCATATATAGCACCTCGCGTTATAACTGGGAATTGGTGTTAAAAAAATTCTCCCGATTATAACTAATATTATTTGTTTCGAAATTAAAAAAGCAAAATTCACAGCCTAATTAACAATCACACCTCTTAAGATCTGAGAATAGATAAAAGTTAAAAATTATCCTGAATGTAACTAAGGCTAAATAGTTCTGTAAAGCAAAAACACATCATTTATTCACCACCAATAATCTATTTATGAAGATGAACGGAACTATCACATCAGTGGGTAAATATATTCAAATAGACATAATTATATTGTTTTATTTATGGGAATACATGGCTTATAACATTTTGGTGTATCAGTTAGTTAACTACGGTGTATATCCTGCTCACCATTTAGTCACCGTTACATCGTGAACGAGTCAAGTGAACAGTGCAGTAGACCGAGGCAATGGGAGAGCTCTCTAGTTGATCAGGAGCTACACTGGTTAATAATGACCTATTTAAAGTCACCGCTATAGGATGGTACGTCGAAGATTTGGCGAGCAAAGTTAATTGATTGAATATAATCTCTACGTACCAATATCGGGATGACTAAAATTGCATGTAAATAATGCTATTGAAATCTATACAAAGTTTTGGAAAATAACGCAAGACATGTGACAAGAAGAAATATCATTGATTTGACGACCAGCGTAGACCAATAAGCCTGTACCACACATTATTGTAAATTCAGTAATCCATCTTTAACCCTTACAATGCTGAATTAATTTGTGTCGTTTGCTGAATATTTTTTATTTTTCCATTTTTCTCATCAAAAACTTGGTTTGGCAGCACTTTAGAATCATTTCCAATGGAAATGATTCTAAAATGCTGCCAAACCATGTTTTTACCGAGAGAAAAGACAAAATATGAATTATCAGCAGACGACTATTTTCAGTTCCCGCATTCTAAGGGTTAAACCTTTCTGAACTGGGGATGTCCCAAGGGTGTCTGGTATATATAGAAACGTATAGAACCCTTAGACCGCTACACACAACAATTGTCGTCTGCTGTTGCTTTTATATCTTGCCTTATTTCTCAATAAAAACAATGGAAATGATTTTGAAGTGCTGTCAAAGCATGTTGTAAATTATTCTAAAATGCCGTCAAAGCATGTTTTTGTTTTGATGATAAAAATGGAAAATAGAAAATAAAAGCAGACGACAAAAAATTAAGATAGCGGTGTAAGGGTTAAACTTCCACTGTAATTATGTATACAAGCTCTGCTAGGAAAGTTTGTGTGCTTTGCAATCATGAACACACATTATCATTACTATAACTTACACTGAAATGTATCCAAATTAAATATAAAGTGAGGCTTCATGGATGTTCAGTTTAGAGAGTTAGAACCATATAATTATATATAAGCCATTTTCATGCAGGAGATACCCATTAACAGGTATCTAAATCTACAAACAATTGTTTTGCATTTTTCTTCGTTTCTCAATTAAAGTATATGTTGGTACCACTCATTTGAATTCAAATGAGCAGGTACAACATATTCTTCTGAGCTGAAAACAGAAAAATATTTAAAATTTTCCGCCGGAAATATTGTGCATCTTCAGCATGAATGGGTTAAGCCCCATATATTATGGGATTCATTATTGCCTTTATATTAGCTCTCACAGTCGCCCGGGCACATCTATACAAACCAGTCATTATGAGACATGATTTTGTACATAAGAAGATGTGCAATTTTCTGTAAATGATGTCAAAAGTTGATAAAATTCTTCTATTCCGCATTTGCTCTGAAAATTTCATCAACTTTTGATGTCATTTATGTAATAAATTCAGTTTAATAATAATAATTCTGCATAGTTTTAATCATCAAATATATGAAGTCGTTAGTTCTATATTACATAATGCATTTTGGGAAAAATAAATGATTACTCCATCAAAGTATACTTTGCAAGATACGCATTATACATGGCAATGTTGGTGAAATCGGCTACTGATCAAATGAGTGGCATTTAGCCATGGTACACATCAACCAGGGGTCAATATTTCATTTCATTCATCAAAATGTAATTATTTCCAATGGATTGTAAAAAAAATTAATATTCTTTTCAGCGAGCATAATTATAGTACATGTACATATACACCGGTAGTTTGTTGAAAGACCCCCCACCCCCCACCCCCAACCCCAAACCCCCACCCCCCCCCCAACCACCCCCCCCCACCCCCCCCCACCCCCCACCCCCCCCCACCCCCCCCACACCCCACCCCCACCCCCCCACCCCCCCACCCCCCCCACCCCCCCCACCCCCGGCCTCCCATGATGAAGAGTTTTTCTGTACTCTTAAGGCTATATATGGTTGTTGATCGGTCAAGTAAAATAGCAAATAAAGCTATACTCGGTAGCAAAATAAAATTGTGTCTTAACCCTTTCAACCCTGTATCTGGCACGGACAATCCGACTGGCGGTCACAGAGACAGTAGGTACCCGAAAATATTAACACAAATCTGAAACAGACAGACAAACAGACGGCCAGGCAAAAAATGGAAAAAGGAACAGACAGACAGATGGACAGGGCAGAGACTATATTTACTATCATTACTACAATTTTACAAAGAAATAGTGCACTCGAGTCAACTGCTGGAAAGACGACATCTGCTGATCAGTAGCCTATTTCACCTACATTGCAAAGTATACTTATCTAGTAAAGTATACTTTGAGGGCGAAATTTTCAATTTAAGGATAAATTTATAAATTTTTATTATACTCAATTTATTACATTATCACAGCCATTCTGGCTGTGATAATGTAATAAATTCAGTATAATAATTCTGCATCCTTTTAATCATCAAATATATGCAGTTGTTAGTTCTATATGAAATAATGCATTTCGGGAAAATAAATGATTACTCCCTCAAAGTATACTTTGCTAGATAAGTATACTTTGCAATTTTGATGAAATCGGCTACTCGTCAATTGGGAGTTTTGTGCTAGATTCAAGACATCAATTGCAAATATACAAATTGAACAAATTAACTATTGAACTGACATGCATATTTTGGGGAGCTTGATTGCATAATTAGTTACAATATACAGCATTGGGTTTCTTTTGTCGCTTGCTATATAATACAGTAATCATGTCATACACATATATGAACCGACTCTATAGCAATGAATATACCGTAATTACCCTAAATATTCGGACACCAATATGAGAGCAAACAGTGTAGACCCAGACCAGCCTGCTCCTAAAGGAGCAGTCTGATCAGGGTCTGCACTATTTGCCATTTTCACAGAATGCTTCGGAGGCCTCATTGGACAACATAATCAACTTGATAAATGTTCATGACACTTATAACAATTGGTTTTGGTGTCCGAATATTTAGGGTAATTATGGTACTACAAATCACACCATGAATGGATGGATGTATGGATGAACTGTAATGCTGTTTAATACCAATTTGTTATATAATCGTGCATAAGGCTATTAGCTATATCAGTACCAAGATATACTGGTGCATGCATATTTAGTATATTTCTATAGAACTTTAACCCATTAAAGACCGAATACAAGTATAGTACATGTAGTATCAAACTTTGTCTGGGAAAAAAATCCCATTTTCTATATTTCATCTCGAAAGTTTGTTTATTGGTGCTTAACGAGACCTATCAACAGCACAGGTCATTTAAGGCCAGGCCAACAGGTTTGATTCCGCATTTAACCTGCTGCATTGGTGGGGGGTGGGGGGGGGGGGGTGTGTGGGAGGGAATATCTCGAAAGAATATGGTAGTGACATAGTCTTCTGAGCGTGTAGAAGGAAACTATTTAGGATTTTCCGCAAACATTATAATATCCTCAACATGAAAAGGGTCAAGACCTGATCAGCCAGCCGTAAGACGTTCCTATAGATACGATGGCCATACATGCTATTAATAGCTCATAATTATGAGACATGTCATGAGATTTAGTACCTACGAAGATAATGCCATATACAAAATTAGCAATATTTGCTGAAAATGACGTCAAAAGCTGATGAAATGTTCAGAACAAATTATGAAAATTCTGTCAACTTTCGACGTCATTGACAGGAAGTATCACAGCTTTTCATGAAATATCGCACAGCATCTTTGATACAAAATCACATGGCCCTTCTCATAATGACCGGACAGCTGACAGACTGGCCCTGACCACAATCTGGCCTCTGTCTGTGAAAAGTTAGTAGTACCTTGACTGGACAGGTCAAGGTAGTACAGTGGAACCTCTCTAAACCGCACACATAGACAGAGGTCCAGTTAAGGTGTGTAATTTGGAGGTAAATTTCTTATTTCTCCATCAAAAATGGCAAGTTGGGAGTGCTTTAGAATCGTCTCAATGATATGATTCTAAAGCACTCCCAACTTGCCATTTTTGATGAAGAAATAACAAAATTTCACCCCAAGTTGGTCAAATTACGCACCTTAACTGGAGCTCTGATAGGCATGTTAGTTACACTGAAGTTGGATATGTTTCATTGCCATTCACCTCCAATAATGTCTGTTCATGATTGCAAAGCATCCCGGCATGTCTTAAGGTAGTCCTATGTCTGTTTTACAGTGGAACCTCTCTAAACCGGACACCCTGGGGACCTACCAGGACTGGGGACCTCCCTCCCAGGGTGTCCGGTTTAGAGAGGTTCTACTGTAGTAGTACCTCGACACTTGCAACAATTATGTGGACAGCCTGGATTGATGGATTCATTAGTTGGGGTTTTACATCCGTTCAACAGCAAGGTCATATATAGAAGGAAATGCATCAGTAGGTGGGGTGGGGTGGGGTGGGGTGGGCGGAGGTGAGAGTGAATACTGAACTTTCAGCTGTAAAATTAAATTAAAGAATTCATTATTTTCAACAATTACGCGACTGTGGATGGAGAAACGGGGCTTATGGCATTTGTAACTAGTCTAGCTGCTATATATAGCCAGAGCTCCAGTTAAAGTGTGTAATCTGACCAACTTAGGGTGAAATTTGGTTATTTCTTCATCAAAAATGGCAAGTTGGGAGTCATTTAGAATTGTCTCAATGAGACGATTCTAAGGGACTCACAACTTGCCATTTTTGATGGAGAAATAAGAAATTTACCTCCAAATTACCTCCACTTTAACTGGAGCTCTGATAACGCACTCCAGTAGCTATACAGTTTGTTAGATGCACGATATGTGTTTCGATCATAAGTAGGATACATGCAGTGCAATTGCCGATCAGACTGTGCAGGTTGCATTCAAAGAACATAGAGAATTGAATAGCTACAGCTATGAGGCCAGCATCAATGGTAGATGATATCGCACAGTTTCCCAGGGTACTAGTGCTTTATTGAATCAAAACTTGGAATAAGTAGGTACTGCCATAAATAGGAATGTACGTGTTCGTCGAGCGGAAGAATATCTGAATGTCTATAATAAAGTAGCAAGTGCGCATGACGATCTGTAATCAAATCCTTTGTTGACACGTCGCCATATATCGCTGATATTGAGTCAGGAATTCAGCCTTATTTTCTGTCAATGATGTCGAAATTTTACCAAACATTCAGAGCTCATGATTCCACATGAGATCTGAATGTATTGTCAAATTTCGAAGTAATTTATGAAAATTACTGCATTTTTTAAAATTAACCCTTTCAACACCACAGGCCTGTATAGTGGTATTGGCAAATAGTGTAGATCCAGATGAGCCGGCTCGTGATGAGCCGTCTCATCAGGATCTGCACTTTTTGCAAGTAATTTTCACATTTTTGAGAACAAAAACACCCCCTTTTCATAAATGGACTGGTCTGAAAATCATTTTGTGACGATTGGAAATTACCATATAAAAATCAATTCCAGTTACTTAGCGGTGATAATGGATGTACTACGAGACCATATAAATCATATCAACTCATATAAACATCCCATCAACAGAAATCAGGAGACTCAAATATCATCCGCCAAGCCACACAATATATCGGTAAGCAATTTTATGAATGAGAAATTTTGTTTAGATGATTGAACCCATGCAAAAAACAATACATTGGCACAGTTCAGTTACACTGTTATCCCACTAATAATCTTGGCAAATAATCTTATGTGTATATTTTAGTAGTTTAACTCTTTGCATGCTGGGAAACTTGTGGGCTATAAATAGTTCAAAACTAGCGGACAAGAATTCATCATATTTTCTTGTATTTCTCCCCGTAAATATCATGAATATGTCTTGGAATTTCATTAGAATGGAGTCCTGAGGACTCGATTCTAATGAAATTTCAAGACATATTTACAGAGAGAAATAAAACATACGCTCCTAATTCGTTTGGCGGATATTTTCGCCGCTAGCATGCAAAGAGTTAAAAGGATCAACAACAACAGAAACGTGATCTGTGAACAAACAAAAGGCAACGTGGGGCACCGACACTGCAGGTTTATATACTTTACTTAGCGAGGATCTAGTAATTAAGACAGTGCAACTGCAGCTACAATAGCCAGCCATGGGGAGACACAAAAACGGCTGTTGTTGAGAGGTGGCTGTTGTAGGAGGTTACATGTAGAAGCTATCTCTCATAAAATGTTGTAGAAAGACGACCATTCGGGGAGGTTCGACTGTAATAGGTTTCACTTATGATAAATTCTCCCACACCCACCTTTAACATAAATTGCCAGATTACATTTTTATTATTATTTTTTTAAGTATGAAACTGTTCATAATGTTGACAAATTTTAAACAAATATCAATAACAAATACAAGCCTCCTATATACATACCGTCAGATTCTCATGCATCTCCATATGTCCCTCTATAACTAAACAAATGGCCAAATATTTTTGGCTTGAATATATTTGTAAAAGGTGGGAACAGAAAATTGTCGTCAGCTGTTTTTTTCTTTATCTCCAATACAGCTAACATATGTATTCATAGAACATGTATGCATTGCCTTGATATTTGTAAAAAAATGCAAAATTGTGAAATTATAAATCAGAGGGAGGTAATCTATGACACAGGAGTTGAATCAACATTCACTTGGCGTATCAATGCCTCCATCCCCCCACCCCCCCCCCCCCCCCCATATCATGGTGGGGCATAAATGGAAAACAAACATCAAACAGCAAGACTTAATTCAGCATTGTAATGGTAAATGTTTGTAGAGATGTAGGACCAATATGAATGTCCTAGGACTAAGGACCCAATTTGTATAACCTTTAATCGTCAGATGGGCAACACCTCACCAATTAAGTATATGTTGTAATTGCCAACATTTTTTTATATTTTCTTTATTTCTCAATCAAAGTATATGTTGTTACCACTCAGTTGAACCGTCTCGAAAAAAATGTTGGCAAATTTTTATAGTCTATGAAACAGTATGCATGAAATGGTTTACTTAGGTATTATCAGTAAGAACCTTTAATCATCAGATGGGCAACAGATAAGCCATAAATAGTACAATATTTTTCTGGCCTAATGATAAAGACAAGGTAAACACTACTTTATATGCCAGCGATCCTTGCATTGGGATACACAAATCAGGGATGAAAAATATGAACGAGTTTAACGTCCCAGCAACCTATGGTCATCATACAGGGTTGGAAGTAAATGTGTATAGTCGGTTTCACGAAAGCTGCCCAAATTTTACGGCTCTATAGACAATTCAAAAACAATATTATTTTCGATAATATTAAATTAAAGGAAAATTTAAGAATGAAAAATTTTGGAAATTGACTCCGAAATTGACTCCGAAACCTGACTAGATAGCTTGGATATGATTTAACTAAGAAAACAAAAGTTAAATTTTAAAAATCAGTCCAGTATTTCTGAAATTCTAAAATATTTCCCCATGTTAAATCCCGGCCCATAGACATCTTAGTCTATGGGGACTTAACATGAGGAAATTTTGTTTTCGCAATAAAATCAATATTTGACCAAATTTCACGAAATAAAAAGAAGGCTCATTCTTAAATTTTCCTTTAATTTAATACTATCGAAAAAAATATTGTTTTTGAATTGTCTATATAGCCGTAAAATTTGGGCAGCTTTCGTGAAACAGACAGTAGGTAGGGCGGAGTTGTCTTCATAGTATTTCTGACGGTCTTATCACCTCATGCAATCTAAAATATTACAATACAAATTCAAAGGATTTGACCAGCACCCGGTGCCGTTTCACTAAACTTCGTCCACTAAAATGTTTGTAGGTGCAAATTTAGGATCATCTGGAAATTTCAATTGATGGATTTACATTTATTGATCATAGGCTGCAGCCTATGCTCAATAAATGTAAATCCAACAATCGTTTACAAGAAAACATGGTTAATGTGAAATTTGCAGTAGTTTGTACTTACGAACATTTTAGTCGTACAAAGTTTAGTGAAATAGCCCCCTGAACCAGAAAAAGTATACATCGCAAGTGCGGTTATATTACACTAGCTGTAACGGACTGTGTCATATTGTCACAGTCCATGACACAAACACCTCCTAGCACCAGCTGAAGTGAAACTCAATGTAAATGCAACACATTTAATACCAGAAACTTACCTTTACGTTGGATCTTTGTCCCTTTCATTCTTAAATCCATTCTCAGTGATATATGTTCTTCCAAATAGTTTGCTTTCCACTTGTTATATATCGTGTTCCATCAAACTGGATTGTGCTACTGGAATGCGTTCTTCAATAGCTTTCAGTGGCCCACTGTCTCAGCTCATGTTTTGTATTTGTAGATTGGACTAGTCTTCATATATGGTTATTGGAATCAATGTCCGTATACAAATCTATTTAACTGTCATGAGAAAAAGGGTGGTTCATTGTGATTTTGTATCAGTGTATAAAGTAATTTATACAACCTTATAACCTAGGTGTTCGTTTGTTTGGCTAATTGCGGATACATAACTCTGCAAAAACTCCAATTTCGGGAGTTTATGCGGAGTTACTTGTCCGCAACTAGTGTTTCACCCGGTGTTTCTGAATATACTACAATGACTACTCCCCTCGAGAGTTTGATAACGCCTTTTGCTTTATTATATATAGAAAAATTCCAACATAGGTTGTACACAGGCTCCTATTGCAACATAAAACATATTTAACCAATTCAACACTAAACTAGAAAATATGGTCTGTAACTGCACTTAGGGCCCCTTTATGTGATTTGAGAAACTCGTACAAAAACTTCCAAAAAATAAAAGGACAGACAGACATACAGACATACAGACAGACAGACAGACAGACAGACAGACAGACAGACAGATGGACAGACAGGGCGAAACCTATAGGGCACGGCCGAACCTCGGCAATGGACTGTCATTTGTTCATTTAAGGCCCAATCCAATTGTCACAAAATTATTTTTAGATCAGTCCACTTGTAAGGGGGTATTTTTTTTCCACAAACATTTATAAAAATTACTTGCAAAAAGTGCAGATCCTGAGGAGGCGGCTTGTTACGAGCAGCTCATCTGGATCGACACTGTTTGCAAACACTGCTAAAGAATTCTGTAGTGTTGAAAGGGTTGACTATTCTATTTACAAGATGACACTTTGTGATAAAGGCTGAGCAAATAACATTCTTTATGTTGTGTCATTACACTGACATCATTCGGTAACGACATGTGCCACTGTTCAACCAATAGAATGCCAGTGAAAGCATTTGCGACTCGACTATGCACTATCTCGTCATTCCAGGATACAACAATTTGTTATAAGTCTGTGTGTATGCATAGCGAGTTACCTGATAAACTTCTATATCTAATATTTATTGCATACAATAAGCGCTTGCAGTGTATTAACACGGTGTAATAAAAATCATATTACACTAGTGTAATAAATATGCAAATTAGCTTGTTACAGAAAACAGGTTTGGTGACCAGTACAGCTTCAAATTATAATGATGTACTTATGCAATAAATATAATCTAACATTTGTGTTGATTTTATATGATATTTATTAAATTTGTTTGACTGATTTCATAAGAAACGAGGCATGGCCTCGTTTCTTATGAAATCAGTAAACTCGTTTAATGAATATCGTATTAAATCCTCACTATATTTATATTTAGATTATCTTTACAAAAGATCAAGACAAAACAAGAGTTGGTTCATTATCGCAAAAAAAACATGTGTTATCTCCCTTCAGGATTTTATATATTTCATGGGCTCCAGTGACAAACATTCCATATGTGATTTATTTTGATAAGGTTTAGTTTCAAAGGTTTTCCAGTCTTGTAGAACACATTCTGTTTTCAAAGAGCTTATCTCCTGCTATGATTTATTATGTCAAATAAATTGTTTTCTGCAACAAACCATTAAGATGGCTAATATTGAATATTTACAACCCTATTTTATTACAAGGAAGCTCTTTGGTGGCATCAACAATTTTTTTAGCCCAGTATATGTTGTTACCACTCATTTGATCCGCCTCGACGAGACAGTTCGAATAGTTGTCATGACATATACTTCTAAGCAAATACAAAGAAAATATTTAACCCTTTCCACTCATAAAATGGCGTATCCTCAGAATGAAATGGGTTAAGTAATTAAGTTCATGTAAATAAATAGTTGTTACGTACTGTCTCAAAAAATGGCTGTATCCAAGGTTGCAGAAATAATTTTTTCATAGATTCCAAAACACTTAAAATAAACACATCATAAAATGACATCTGCACAAACTCCTAATTATTCAGAATAAACATATCACAAGATGTGACTTTATCACCGACTCAAGGCACGACTAATAACTATTATAATCCTCAAATATGTATTAATTATAATCCCCTCATATAGGTATATACAATGTCAACTACCGACATGTAATCTTATTAACAATCTTATTAATAAACTTATTAATATAGAATATGACAGGTCAAAGTTCTATGAATTATTAATTAAATTTTATGAATTAGTAATAAAGTAATCAATTATTCATGCTTGGCTAATATTGAGATGTGTTGTGATTTAAATGTATACACATATATTTACTCTTTGCATGCTAGCAGTGAAAATAACAGCTAAAATTCAGAGTATTTTTGTTATTTCTCTGTAAATATGTCTTCCGGTCTCAGTTCTGATTAACCCTTTCAACACCACAGACCTCTATAGAGACAATGTTTGCAAACAGTGCAGATCCAGATGAGCCGGCTCGTAACGAGCCGTCTCATCAGGATCTCCACTGTTTGTTAATAATTTTAAACGTCGTACAGATTACCCTTTTAGAAGAATGGGATAATTTGAATGAACAAAATTAATGAAATAGCGTGAAACATTGGCATGGAACATCCTATTAAGTTACTTGGTGTTGAAAGGGTTAAATTCCAAGACATATCCAAGATATATGCATGATAGTTACAGGGAGAAATAAATGAAAAATAATGAACTGTCATATTCTTGAACTATTAATAGCTCACAAGTTCGCGCATGAAACAAGTTATCAAGACAAATGTACCAAGTATTTATTGCATAAAATGACATTTTGCAGTGTATTAACACGTACTGTATTAACAATGTGTAAAATTCACATTACATTAGTGTAATAATTCCAGCACAAAAATATTTACACAATTCCCTAACATATGATTGGCCCGTAGCAAGTCTCTGTCCAAAATTTATATCCCAGTAAACTCCCACGCCGAACTACTTTCCGTAACCGTGAGGCGCAGTTAAAATAATTCTTAAGAAAACGGAAAATAAACACATTTTCTTGATGAATTTATTTCAAATGCTGGAATTATGAGGAATGAATGGCCTCCGATAAATTCCACAAAAAGGCCATTCATTCCTATAATATATATGTCAATGAAGACATTGCAGAAAACACGCTAGGTGATCAGTACAGTTTCAATTTATGGCGCAATAAATATAATTAACATTTGTGTTGATTTAATATGCATAGCCTAGTTTCTTATGAAATAAGTAATCTAGTTTAATAAATATCATATTAAATCATCACTTATGAAAGATCCCTATATATACAAGGAAAATATATACACTCTTAAAGCAGTAACAAAATTTCCGCGCCCAAAATTACACACAAATGGCTATAAAGAATAGGATAAAAATAAATGAAGGTCATGGCAGATTACCGAGTGTTTAACCCATTAACCCTTAGACCACCCTACACACAACAATTGTCGGCTGATGTTGCTTTTATATCTTGCCTTATTTGTCAATAAAAACATGGTTTGACAGCACTTTAGAATCATTTCCAATGGAAATGATTCTAAAGTGCTGTCAAAACATGTTGTAAATTATTCTAAAGTGCTGTAAAAGCATGTTTTTGATGATAAAAATGGAAAATAGAAAATAAACAGCAGACGACAAAAAAATTAAGATAGCGGTGTAAGGGATTATAAATACAAGACAGTTCAAAGAGGTGATCACAAAATTGAAGAAAAATGTAATAATTACAGGAAAATATTTGCTAAGCCACAGTTAGATCACGGTCTGTTCACATGTACGAGGAGATAATCCACCAGCTTTAGCGAGTGGATTATCGATTGTACATGCTGACGAACGTGATCTACCTGTGTTACCACACCTTCATGTTCATACATTGCCCATAATCATTATCACATCTTTGTGATAATGATTATATACGTATATATTACAATTATACAGACATGTACTAATTTATAATATTCGCAAATGCTCATAGAAAGATGAAAGAATGAGGTAATACGCTCATAATGAAAACCGGAGTCTTTCTTCCCGACACAAATCGGTATAATGAATTCACAAATTCATCCAATGATTATCACGTGTGAATGCATACGTAATCGTGCTAATCGCATATTTATTTACATCATCATATTAGCATCATTTCAATACACAGGTCGAAATGATTACTGAACAAATTTCCACATTTCACGTCTATTATTAAATTAACCAATTGTAACATGCGGAATACACCTTTACTTGTACAAATTTTAAAATTATTTATTTTTATTTTTGTTATTTCTCATTGAAAGTATATGTTGTGACCACTCATTTGAACCGTCTCAACGAGACGGTTCAAATGGTGATTGCGACATATACTTCTGAATGCATAGAAGGAAAATATTTACGTTTTCTGAAAACATAATGGCGTATCCTCATGAAATGGGTTAATGAGACACGCCACTTGATTTTGTACTTAATGTGTGATTTACAAATTTATGATATTTTCCGGAATTATATTCTGCATTTGCTATGAATATTTTGTCAACTTTCGACGTCATTTACAGAAAATATCACAGTTTCTGTACTCATGTTTAATGAAAATCATACATGTTCTTGGGTACAAAATCACACGGCGCGTCTCATATTAGCATCATTTCAATACACAGGGTTTAAATCATAACAGACATATTTCCATATTCCGAGCAGATTATCCGATATTGGCCAAATTCACTCTCCGAATCCCCAGCACGAATGCCTGGTTGTCAATGAACGCAGGAAACCGGTTGTCAATGAGAGCGGGGAACCAACCGATCACCAATGCGAGAGACCACGATCGAAGTCAGGAAGCCAGGAAGCGCTATATTCTCTGTACCACCTTTTATACTATTGACTCGCGGGGAAACATGGGCATTGTGGGAAAACGTACACCGATTATAGGCCGGATACATTTACAGTCTCGAACCTCTCTACAACAACACCTATGTAAAATCCCAAATAGACAATTGCCTCTATATTTAACCCATTACAGACGGGATACACTTTTAGTAGTATGAACCTTTTGAGAGAAAAATATCCCTATTTTCTTTATATCCTTTCGAAAGTATATGTTGTTACCACTCATTTGAACCGTCTCAATGAGATGGTTCAAATGAGTGGTAACAACATATACCTTTATCGATGAATGAACAAAATAATGAGATTTTTTCAACAAAAACCATCTCAATGAGATGGTTCAAATGAGTGGTAACAACATATACCTTTATCGATGAATGAACAAAATAATGAGATTTTTTCAACAAAACTCATAGTATCCTTAGGCTGAAATGGCTTAACCCTCACTACGCTGGAGACGTAAATTGTCTTCTGCATTTTTTGCCTTAATTCTTAACAAAAACTTGTTTGACAGCACATGAGAATCGTTCTCATGCGCTGTCAAAACAAGTTTTTGTCGAGAAATATTGAAAACAAAAATTTCCAGCAGACGACAACATTTAATTCAGCGTAGTAAGGGTTAACCCTTACACTGCTGAATTAAATTTGGTCATCTGCTGTGTTTATTTTATTTTAAATTTTTCCTCATAAAAAACATGGTTTAACCGCACTTCAGTGCTGTCATACAATGTTTTTATTGAGAAAGAAGACAAAATATAAAACAACAGCAGACAACATATTTTCATTTCCTGCACTCTTAAGGTGCATGATCACGTGGTTATAACAACAACAACAGTGGTTGAAAGAGTTGAAATCTTGCCCACTCCAAAGTAAGTATTATTTTATATTTTCCTTAATATGAAACGGATTTTGATGAAATATGCCGCAGCAAACGCATCCTCATGAGCTGCATTTAGTCGTCCAGGGAGAGTTTGGCTGTGACTTGTGTCGTTTTTGCTAAGAAGCGATTTCCGTGTCTACTGACACGGAAATCGATTCTTCGCAAAAACGACAGAAGTTTGGGCGAAAATACAGAGACCACCAAATGCAGCTTAACAAGACGCGTTTGATGCGCCATGTTTCATACAAATCTGTTACGTAATAAGGACACTATAAAAAAATGCGTACTTTGAATCAGATGGATTTTGGAAGTTTCAGTACTTGTTGTTGTTGTTAGTGCCACGTGATCATACACCTTGATTCTCAGGGTTAATATCCCTACAATAGCCGCCTCTACAACAGCCAAATCTGTGTCTTCCCACGGGTGGCTGTTGTAGATAGGCTGCACTGTCCGTAGTATGAAAATTGGGAGATCTATTTTTTGCTATTTTCTCCATTTCTGTTCTAAAGTATGTTGTTACAACCCATATGAACTGTCAAATGAGTGGTAACAACATATACTTTTATAGAGAAATAAATAAAATAATCAGATCTTTTCAATAAAATGAATTGTTTGTTGTTATTAGCCGATCTATTTATAGATCGGCTAATATATTGGTCATCCATCGAATTCTGAAAAAGTTTGTAGCAACCCTTTTCTCCGCTATTCGGTAATGTATGAACGCGAATTTTGCTGTATCACTTCCAAATTGCATCAACCGATAAAGTTTGCATTTTTGGCAATTATCTCTGTTTAAAACTTTAAATATAGCCAAATAACACAATTTTGAATACGTAATGAGCTGAATGCCGGAAGAGATTGAACCCGGAAGTTGTTGTTGTTGAAGTCCATAGTTGGCTCTAATGGCCATATATATACGCCAACATACGCCAATTATTGGGCTAATTTAAAGCTTTTATTTATTAAACAGAACAAGCTTCAGCCACGTATAATCGCGTAAAATGTGTTTATTCGGCTAATTTATAATCGACCTCTGCTCAAAATCTCCTCCGACTAGCAACCCCAGCATCTCGGGTCTATCCCATTGGATCGCGTATGCGCGTCATTTGATGCTAGTTAATATTCACAAAATTTTCTACCAATCAAAACGAAGAATTGCCCTTCATAGCAAACTTTGATTTGTTTACGTATCATGCAGGGATGCATCCAGCACGCGCGATTGCGCCAAACCCCCTTAATTATTGTCAATGCCGCAAATTATTGATTGTCTTGCGCCCGACATCGCGCAAAAAATCACGGATGGGCCCCTTTTTAAATGACCAGTGCGCACATTAAAAAAACGTAATTGACTATTTAAACGCGCTGCGTATTTAAATCATTGGAAGGCGTGCATTTCAATCGAGTTTGTGCGGCCGTTGAACGTAAGCTTCGAGTCGATTTAAACCATTTAAATCGATAAACAAGGGATAAACAAGTGACAACGTTAACCTGTTATGCTCCATTAAGAAGTAATAAGCTTATGGCAAATCATATTACTTTGGGGCCGAGCTACTAAAGTGACTGGTGTGGCATGGAAATATTGAGTTCTGATTTTGGGAATGTTCCTCATCGTGGACCCGTTTAATGCGGGATAGTACAACCCGTTGACCCGTCCTTAAATGACCTTAGTTGTTGATAGGCCGTTAAACACCAATACTCACTCGCTTATTCATTTCCCCCCCCCCCCCC
Organism: Conchocele bisecta; assembly: GCA_029237695.1. Taxonomy (NCBI): domain Eukaryota; kingdom Metazoa; phylum Mollusca; class Bivalvia; order Lucinida; family Thyasiridae; genus Conchocele; species Conchocele bisecta. Next base: position 34,374,969 of record CM055280.1, read on the forward strand.
ACCCCCCCCCCCCCCCCGAGACTCAGTAACTACTAAAATGCGGACATATATTGAACCCTGATTTGATCGGCTAATAACATCATGCTCTGCATGACTTTTCATTTGTTTGTTTATTGGTGTTTAACGGCCTATCAACAGCTCAGGTCATTTAAGGCCGGGCAAACGGGTTCGATTCCATATTCAACCTGCTGCATTGGGCGGAAAATTCCGAAATCAGAACAGAATATTTACATCGAGAAAAAATATATTATTACATTACTCATATAAGTGTATATACCTAACCAGATTCAACTCTCACATACAAGAATGCCAGTCGTGCATGAGCAAACCAGGTCTCCGGCCGGGATTCAATCCCGATCGTTAAATTATCCATCGCATGCTCCCACCTGCCACCCACTATAAAAAGAATTGTATCCTTCGACTTCCCTGGGCTAATATAAATAGCTTCATTAAGCATACGTACAGTTTATTCCACCGATTAACCCTAGAACGCGGGGGAACAAAACTGGCGTCTGCTGTTGAATAATATTTTTATTCACAATAAAAACAGGGTTTGGCAGCACTTTAGAATCATTTCCATTAGAAACTAGATTGGTCAGTAAGCGAGGCCTACGGAATACCCCCCGCGTGGGCCCAGGTACCCCTAAAATATGTAAAAATTTCCAAGTGTGTGGGCTTGTGACCTTGACTCTGGGCTTAGCGGGAGCGGCATGAACGTGAATTTGTCACAGGGTGGTAGAGGTCCATTGGAGCAATGCGTGTGTGAAATGTGAAGCAGATCCGAGCAAGGAAATAGAAGTTATAACCGATTTCTCTGATGTTAAGTTTTGTAAAGAGACTAAGTATGTGAGGTTGACCTCGAGATCAGCGGGAATTTGTCACAGCATCATAGTAGTCTTAGAGGAATGCATGCATGAAATATTAAGAATTTTCGATGAAAGAAATAGAAGTTATAACATATTTCTCTGATGTTAAGTTTTGTAAAGAGACTAAGTATGTGACCTTGACCTTGGGATCAGCGGGGGTTGGACAGTCGCACATTTGTCACAGCATGATAGTACAACCTTAGAGCAATGCACAAGTGAAATATTAAGAATTTTCAATGAAGGAAATAGAAGTTATAACTTATTTCTCTGATGTTAAGTTTTGTAAAGAGACTAAGTATTTGACCTTGACCTTGGGATCAGCGGGGGTTGGAAGGTCGTGGATTTGGCACAGCATGGTAGTAGAGCCTTACAGGAATACATGTGTGAAATATTGAGCATTTAGTTATAACAATATTTCTCTGATGTTAAGTTTACGGACACACGGACACACGGACACACGGACGCACGGACGGACGGACGGACGACAGAGGGACGGACAACCTGACTCCAGTATACACCCCCCCACAACTCGTTGCGGGGGGTATAATGATTCTAAAGTCCTGTCAAACCATGTTTCTGATGAGGAAAATAAAAAAAAAACATAAGCAGCGGACGACAAAATTTAAATCAGCAGTGTAAGGATTAAATACATTAGTAATACAAATATGTAAATGTAAGTACTTTTTCATAAATAATAATAATAATACAAGTCCTCTCACCTGTTTATTTGAAGAAAGTTCATCAAATATTGATTCAATGATTGTAGTGTGAAAACATCGGTAGTTTTACAAAAATTAACCCTCACTACCCGGGAGACTAAAATTGTCGTCTGTTGTTTTTCATTTTTGCCTAAATTCTTAGGAAAGAACCTGTTTTGGCAGCACATGAGAATCGTCTTCAATGGAGAAAATTCTCATGCGCTGCCAAAACAGGTTTTTATCGAGAAATATTGAAAATAAAACACTTCCAGCAGACGATAAAATTTAATTCAGCGTAGTAAAGGTTAAGGAACCATTCAGACAGTTCAATACAATCCATACAGATCTGTAGTGTTGAAAAGGTCAACACTGATCACAGCTCAGCATTGGCCAATCTAAACATCCCGATCGAGCAGGAAAACAGAGAGTACGTACGTACCTACGTGTGCTCGGAAACATGTTAAACCTTTCACTCCTAAATAACTGGAATGGGCTGTGATATATTAATTTTCTGACCAACCACATTGTCACAAAATGATTTTAGACTAGACCATTTTAATTCCAAGAAAAGATGAAAATTACTTGTAAAAAGTGCAGATCCTGATGAGACTTGTTATAAGCCGGTTCACCTGGATCTACAGTGTTTATAAACACTGCTATAGGGGGCTAATTAGTGTTGAAACAGTTAAAAACACATGTGCTGATCAGACTGTGACAAGCTGTAGTTTGAATTATCACACAGATATAACAAGAGTGCTGTAAGTCACAAAATACGCCCGTCGAATATGGGCCAGATAGCGAAGATGCAGAAAAGTGAAGCTGTCACCAAGGCAAAAAATCTTAATGTGAATTTGAAAATATATAGCTTTATATATTTCTTCCTTCTGTTGTGATAAACAGGTATACTAATTTAGGTAGAGAGTAGAAAGTATATAGTATTGCATTCAAAAATGTAGAAAAAATGGCTAAGTTAAAAAGACGATATTGTGTTGTATAGTTGCAGATCGATTGGCTGAAAGGTTTGAGAGGAACAGTGTACACAAACTTTGTATCCTGCAGTATTTCTGTCCGCTGCCCGCCGTGAATCTGTATTGAAGTTGACAAAGGGACACAACTCTGATGAAGACCAGTAGCCTATTTCACCAACATTGCAAAGTATACTTTTCAAGCAAAGTATACTTTGAGGGAGCAATCATTTATTTTCCTGAAATGCATTATTTCATATAGAACTAACTACTGCATATATTTGATGATTAAAAGTATGCAGAATTATTATACTGAATTTATTACATTATCACAGCCAAATTTGCTGTGATAATGTAATAAATTCAGTATAATAAAAATTAATAAATTTATCATAAAACTGAAAATTTCTCCCTCAAAGTATACTTTGCTAGAAAAGTATACTTTGCAATGTTGATGAAATCGGCTACAGGTCCATCAAGTGGACAATGTATGTACAAGTCGAGTGTCTCCAGTTTTAACCCATTCACCCCTAAGTAACTGGAATGGATTTTGATATGTTAATGTTGCAACCAATCCAATGGTCATAAGATGATTTTCAGACTAGTCCATTTATGAAAAGAGGGTGTATATATGAAAATTACTTGCAAAAAGTCATCAAGAGTCGGCTCATCTGGATCTACTCTGTTTGCCAATACCACTATACAGGTTTATGGTGTTGAAAGGGGTAAAGTCGCTGGCTGCGTCTCGGACAAGGGTCAGTAATAGAAATTTCTTTCTGAATCTGGTAATTCACAAAAAAAAGCATGTAGCAGAGATTTATGCCCTCCTTGCGATCTCATAGGGCATAAAATAATGTCATTTTATAAATTTACCTAACTAAGTTAGCGCAAACATGGTAGAATTTGATCGAATGAAATGGTACGATTGATCGACATACAACATGCAGTGCATGAAGCGAAAAACCACATATTGAATATCTGAGGCAGCATCCGAGACAATGGTGCCTTTAACCCATGCTGAGGATACGCCATTATGGTGCGGTAAGTCCTAAATATTTTCCTTCTATGCGCTCAGAAGTATATGTTGCGACCACCATTTGAACCGTCTCATTGAGACGGTTCAAATGAGTGGTCACAACATATACTTTCATTGAGAAATAAAAAAAATAAAATATTTAATAAATTTCAAATCCGTAAAGGTGTATTCCCAAAGGAGTTGGCTAATGCATGTTCATGACCACAAAGAATGTAAAACAGGTCTTTGAGTAGCCATGTGACAGAGGAACATATCTAAGCCAGACACCCTAGCTGGGACGTCCCTGCATCGTTTTTCAGTTTTGATTTCCATACAGTCATAGAATGCGGGAACCGAAAATAGTCGTCTGCTGATAATTCATATTTTGTCTTTTCTCTCAGTAAAAACATGGTTTGGCAGCATTTTAGAATCATTTCCATTGGAAATGATTCTAAAGTGTTGCCAAACCAAGTTTTTGATGAGAAAAATGGAAAAATAAAAAATATTCAGCAGACGACACAAATTAATTCCGCATTGTAACAACATATAGTTATAGCTTATAAACCTTGTTTACAATGAACTACGACTATTGTAAATAATTATACAATATAACGTATTGTTCATACATGATTAGGTTGGATTTATTTAAGAATCTGAATGTTATGTAGATGAGGGAATAGAGTCAAAATAGTATGTTGAGATATGGCGAAGATGGTTTAGTGAATAATTGAGTAACACAGCACGATACAATACTATCACTGTACATATGATGTTATAACTAACTGTAATATTTATATGTATGATCAGAAGGTACATGTATATCCAAATGAGTGTGATACAATGCAGGGATATTGATAAATTCTAATGAATAGAAATAAACCCATAGTTCGTGAACGAAAATGGAATGTTAATGCTGAGACTTCGAAGTCTCAGTATTAAAATTCCATTTTCGTTCACGAACTATGGGTTTATTTCTATTCATTAGAATTTCTTTCTCAATATCCCTGCATCGTTTTTTATGAAACATGATATCAAATGTAATACGCTTCTATAGCATACTACAGAGCTCCAGTTAAGGTGCGTAATTTGACCAACTTGGGGTGAAATTTTGTTAATTCTTCATAAAAAATGGCAAGTTGGGAGTGCTTTAGAATCGTCTCATTGAGACGATTCTAAAGCACTCCCAACTTGCCATTTTTGATGGAGAAATAAAAAATTTACCTCCAAATTACGCAGCTTAACTGGAGCTCTGATGCTAGGTTTGTGCCAGAGACATATTTGAATGTGTTGGCCTGATACAATTACTGTGAATCCACCATAATGGCTATATGGTCATATGACAAAAGCCAGACAGACATGGATAACGGTGTAATTAAGTCGGAAATGGAGAGGAGCCACAACTTGTCTTCATGACATGTTTAATTACCATCCCAACCCAAGCATGGGCTATATAAGTATTCAATAACCACAACCACTCATTTCCCTGTAGCTGCATGAATAGATAAGTATCACACACTAGATACGGTTATATGAATAAGAAACAATATGGTTACTTTACATAAGGAACATAAACTTTCAATACCATTTTCTCTGTTCATATAGCCATAAAGTCATGTTGTTCTACACGCCAAGCAATAATATTCAACAGGAACTTGTTCATGTTACTGTCATTCATAATTGGATGTCTATGTATAGGCCTGTAATTAATTAATTTCTCTTTAATAGACACAGGGAGAAGTTCCAGACAATAAGAATAGCTACCAGAATTAATTATAACACACACAATTATTATATGCTTCTCCAGGGCTCCAGATAAGGAATTAGTAATTGGGTATTTTCACTCCATCATATCTGAAGCGATTGTGTATTTCAATATTTTAATTGGGTAAAATAAAATCACGCTACTGTTTACACATCAACAGACAGCAATTATTGAATAGTTTGCTTTGAAATGAAAACATATCTTGGCATTTCATTAGAATTGTCTCCTTGCTATATTTGTGGTCTGTTATAGAGAATAGTAGGTTAATGCCGTGAATGGGAAAAAATATCTGGCAAGGCTTAGGAAACGGGATGGGCGAGGCTCTGCCGAGCACATCCCGTTTCCGTGCCGCGCCAGATATTTTTCCCATTCACGGCACTAACCTACTATTCTATTTATCCCGTTAACACCTACAAATGGCTTTAAAATGCAAAAAGAATAACCGCAGCCACCGCACATATTCATACGCAGTGATTAGGTTGTATTGACAGGATATCAAAAATGTTTCACGGCACCGTGTTTCACGGCACATACGCACTGTGTTGACGGGATAATATTGTTTTCTGTAGCATGATAAAGGTACCACAAACTTGTTATTGCTTTTTGATACTCGCTACTTCTGATTTCAATTGAGTTTTTGGCAATTTTAATTGGGTATTTACACAAATACGCAGCTTATCTGGAGCTGCTTCTCATATTACTGGTAGTAAGGCATGTTTAGGCAATAAATAAATTTCATGAAACATATTTACAAAATTTACTATTTCTGTTAAAATTACGTTGAAAGTTGACAAAAATGTTCACAGCAAATATGGAATGGAATTCCGCATTTGCTATGAACATTTCATTAACTTTCACCGGATGATGATTTCCGAAAATATCACACTTTCAAATTGTACATTGTTTCAAGTGAAAAATCATATGGCTTGTCTCATATACACTGGTACATATTGTACAGTCTTGTATACACTGGTACATATTGTACAGTCTCATATACACTGGTACATATTGTACAGTCTTGTATACACTGGTACATATTGTACAGTCTTGTATACACTGGTACATATTGTACAGTCTCATATACACTGGTACATATTGTACAGTCTCATATACACTGGTACATATTGTACAGTCTTGTATACACTGGTACATATTGTACAGTCTTGTATACACTGGTACATATTGTACAGTCTCATATACACTGGTACATATTGTACAGTCTTGTATACACTGGTACATATTGTACAGTCTCATATACACTGGTACATATTGTACAGTCTCATATACACTGGTACATATTGTACAGTCTGGTATACACTGGTACATATTGTACAGTCTCATATACACTGGTACATATTGTACAGTCTCATATACACTGGTACATATTGTACAGTCTCATATACACTGGTACATATTGTACAGTCTCATATACACTGGTACATATTGTACAGTCTCATATACACTGGTACATATTGTACAGTCTCATATACACTGGTACATATTGTACAGTCTCATATACACTGGTACATATTGTACAGTCTTGTATACACTGGTACATATTGTACATTCTTGTATACACTGTACATATTGTACAGTCTTGTATACACTGGTACATATTGTACAGTCTTGTATACACTGGTACATATTGTACAGTCTTGTATACACTGGTACATATTGTACAGTCTCATATACACTGGTACATATTGTACAGTCTCGTATACACTGGTACATATTGTACAGTCTTGTATACACTGGTACATATTGTACAGTCTTGTATACACTGGTACATATTGTACAGTCTCATATACACTGGTACATATTGTACAGTCTTGTATACACTGGTACATATTGTACAGTCTCGTATACACTGGTACATATTGTACAGTCTCATATACACTGGTACATATTGTACAGTCTTGTATACACTGGTACATATTGTACAGTCTTGTATACACTGGTACATATTGTACAGTCTTGTATACACTGGTACATATTGTACAGTCTTGTATACACTGGTACATATTGTACAGTCTTGTATACACTGGTACATATTGTACAGTCTCATATACACTGGTACATATTGTACAGTCTTGTATACACTGGTACATATTGTACATATTGTACAGTCTTGTATACACTGGTACATATTGTACAGTCTTGTATACACTGGTACATATTGTACAGTCTTGTATACACTGGTACATATTGTACAGTCTCATATACACTGGTACATATTGTACAGTCTTGTATACACTGGTACATATTGTACAGTCTTGTATACACTGGTACATATTGTACAGTCTTGTATACACTGGTACATATTGTACAGTCTTGTATACACTGGTACATATGGCTTGTCTCATATACACTGGTACATATTGTACAGTCTTGTATACACTGGTACATATTGTACAGTCTCATATACACTGGTACATATTGTACAGTCTTGATACACCTGGTACATATTGTACAGTCTTGTATACACTGGTACATATTGTACAGTCTCATATACACTGGTACATATTGTACAGTCTCATATACACTGGTACATATTGTACAGTCTTGTATACACTGGTACATATTGTACAGTCTTGTATACACTGGTACATATTGTACAGTCTTGTATACACTGGTACATATTGTACAGTCTCATATACACTGGTACATATTGTACAGTCTTGTATACACTGGTACATATTGTACAGTCTCATATACACTGGTACATATTGTACAGTCTCATATACACTGGTACATATTGTACAGTCTCATATACACTGGTACATATTGTACAGTCGGATATACACTGGTACATATTGTACGTCTCATATACACTGGTACATATTGTACAGTCTCATATACACTGGTACATATTGTACAGTCTTGTATACACTGGTACATATTGTACATTCTTGTATACACTGGTACATATTGTACAGTCTTGTATACACTGGTACATATTGTACAGTCTTGTATACACTGGTACATATTGTACAGTCTTGTATACACTGGTACATATTGTACAGTCTCATATACACTGGTACATATTGTACAGTCTCGTATACACTGGTACATATTGTACAGTCTTGTATACACTGGTACATATTGTACAGTCTTGTATACACTGGTACATATTGTACAGTCTCATATACACTGGTACATATTGTACAGTCTTGTATACACTGGTACATATTGTACAGTCTCGTATACACTGGTACATATTGTATAGTCTCATATACACTGGTACATATTGTACAGTCTTGTATACACTGGTACATATTGTACAGTCTTGTATACACTGGTACATATTGTACAGTCTTGTATACACTGGTACATATTGTACAGTCTTGTATACACTGGTACATATTGTACAGTCTTGTATACACTGGTACATATTGTACAGTCTCATATACACTGGTACATATTGTACAGTCTTGTATACACTGGTACATATTGTACATATTGTACAGTCTTGTATACACTGGTACATATTGTACAGTCTTGTATACACTGGTACATATTGTACAGTCTTGTATACACTGGTACATATTGTACAGTCTCATATACACTGGTACATATTGTACAGTCTTGTATACACTGGTACATATTGTACAGTCTTGTATACACTGGTACATATTGTACAGTCTTGTATACACTGGTACATATTGTACAGTCTTGTATACACTGGTACATATGGCTTGTCTCATATACACTGGTACATATTGTACAGTCTTGTATACACTGGTACATATTGTACAGTCTTGTATACACTGGTACATATGGCTTGTCTCATATACACTGGTACATATTGTACAGTCTTGTATACACTGGTACATATTGTACAGTCTTGTATACACTGGTACATATTGTAATCCTGCATACTATGCACCAATTAAACTCTTCCCATTCCAGGGGCAACTGTAGGCCCACCTCCCAAGTAGGTCAACTGGCAGAATATCAACAAAAGCTTTTGGCCATTTAATTCTGGTTATGTCACACAGTGTGTAAACGAGTTGACATTTCTGTAAAAACAATAACCCATGTCAATGCTATACATTCGCATTTCGTAGCATAACAAATTACCAGTAACAAGGGCATCGTTATCATTAAGCTAATCAATCCCCTCGCTGGCAGCTTTGATAAAAAAAACTACATTTTTGCCTTACAAACAAGGTGAACACAAGTCCTCAGTGACCTTGACCTTCGGCGGTTAGACGAGGGTCGTAGGCAAAACAAAGCACCATACCGAGACACAGATTGTGGCCAAATATTATCAAAATCGGTGAAGCGGTTCATGAGTTATTGAAAAGTGAAAGGTGTTACTAACGTACTTACACACATGGACTAACCTATCGGCAAGGGGACAGTTAATGGAATACCAGGCTAGTGTCTTGATATCAAGTTTATCAACCTTGGCTCACAAACGGTAGGAACTCCTTGGTTGCCGAGGAATTCCTACGCACTTCCTAGCCTTGCCTCTCTGTCATAGCGATAATCGGATATGTCTGACAGTTGGTGGTGAAAGTAACTGCCAATAAATAAGGAGTATTTTTCTTATTTCTCTCTGTAAATATGTCTTGGTATTTCATTAGAATTGCGTCCGCAATTCTAATGAAATTCCAAGACGTATTCATGATATTTGTTCCAACAGCCGATTTTGGAAAATCTTTTGTGGGTGTGCTTCATTTAATGACATGAGCCTGTAGGTACAAACTGACAGCATTAGAGAAACACGTTCATGACAAGCAAATTCATAGAAATCTTCGTACGGACATTTTTATCGCCCAAAGTTTAGTGAAATGGGCCCCTGTATAGTGTTGAAAGTGTAAAGAAGCCTGGAATTCTCGATAGACAGTGGAACCCCTCTAAACCGGACAATCAGGGAAAATATGGATGTTTAACTTAGATGTGTTTCGCTGTTATGTATCTCTGATTACAATGACTTTTCATCATACCAAAACACTATAATGTGTCATGAAGCGCTAACATGTCTGATTTACAGTGGAGCCTCTCCAAACCGGACACCCTGAGGACCTCCCATTTACAGTGGAACATCTCCAAACCTGACACACTGGGGACCTCCCATTTACAGTGGAACATCTCCAAACCGGACACCCTATAGCAACCTCCCAACCCTGCATGGGGACGTCCCAGGGTGTCTGGTTTGGAGAGGTTCCAATGTATTATCCAGGACATATCCTCTATTTCAAGGCACAGAAGCAAAGCTGATTTTAGATTGTTTTTTCCGCTTGAATGAACTTTCCGTCTCTGTGAACAAAATGGACCAGGTTTCGCCAACGGCTTGATGTAAAGCAGTCATATCCACAAAGCGAATCAACTAACCTAATACGGGAATGTGTATCACACTCACAACAAATTGGCTCATCACACACCCAGTAAATTGGTTTTACGTTCCATTCCTTTCAGTCCTAAAGTATTATAGATCTGCACTGTTGGCAAACAATGGATATGATACAGATATAGTTAATCCAGAACATTCAGAAAATCTAACTCCCAGAAAATTGGCCTACCCTATTTAGGTTGGTACGGGTTTCAAACAATAGGATAATATGGAAGGGTTCATCCATACCTTTTGGGAAGTCTAATTGATTCAAACAATACAATAAGATGTATATATAATGGGTTGATCCTGAACATACAGAAAATCTGGGGCCCGTTAATTTCACTAAACTTCGTAAGACTAAAATGTTCGTAAGTGCAAAATTACGATGGTCTGTAAATTTCACATTAACAATGTTTTCTTGTAAACAATTATTGGATTTACATTTATGCTCAATAAATGTAAATCCATCAATTTAAATTTCCAGACGATTCTAAGTTTGCAGTTACGAACATTTTAGTCGTACGAAGTTTAGTGAAACGGGCCCCTGATTCCCAAACAATTAGACATGATTCCTAAGCCTGGAATAGATGGACTCCCTATGTGATGATTTGCAGATTAATCCATCAATGCTAACACAGGAGTACTACTGACAGTTTGGTACAATATATATGCAAATGTTGCACATCCTTATGAATCAACTCCCTTGTACAATATATGTATTCTGAAATGCCACCGGCCCGTAATACAATCAAAACAGTGAATTAACTCATTACATGCGCAATACACCTTTATGGGTATGAACTTTTTTTAAGATTTTATTTTTATTTTTGTTATTTCTCAAAGTATATGTTGCGACCACTCATTTGAACTGTCTCGATGAGACGGTTCAAATGGTGGTCATGACATATACTTCTAAGCACATTTAAAGAAACTATTTATGATTTTCCCAAATCGAATGGCATATCCTCAGCATGAAATGTGTTAAATTGCAGATAGCATTCAGAATAAACCTTGCAATCGATTGTACTGGAAAGTGAACAATATTGGCATGTAGTATACCCATATATTATTACCCAAGTACTATACACAACCATTGGTGGAGGTCTATTAGAATTATAGTCTGGAGGTCTATTAGAATTATAGTCAAACGCTCTCTTCCAATAGTTTAATGTTCCCTGGACTGTTGATCATTCTACACCGATCCATCATCACACAGACTACTTACATACAGTACCACTGATCAGTGAACGCTATGAACTACAACCCCAAGTGGACCTGTCATGACAAGACACAAATAATATCAACCCAGTAGGTCAATGGAAGGGGGCAAACTTCCACATTTGTTTTGGGAACTAGGAGATCTCCAAAAAAAATTGTATCCAAATACATTGTTATTGTGATAAACCAATACAGGATTTGTTGTGGGAAATCAGATATTTACTAGTGTATGTGCGTCTCAGAATAAATACTGTTTGAATACTTAGGGCTATCACAGAAGATGCATAAGTCTGATTTTGTCAGCCTGTGGCTGCTCCTATATTACGCAATAAAACATTTATTGTGGCGAAATAATGTGATAGAAATGTGATAAACTGGGGAGGCGGGGTATCGGCCAATAACAGATAAATGCCACCATTAACCCTTAGACCGCTACACACAACATTTGTCGTCTGCTGTGTATTTTATATCTTGCCTTATTTCTCAATAAAAACATGTTTTGACAGCACTTCAGAATCATTTCCAACAGAAATGATTCTAAAGTGCTGTCAAAGCATGTTGTAAATTATTCTAAAGTGCTGTAAAAGCATGTTTTTGGTGATAAAAATGGGAAATAGAAAATAAACAGCAGATGATAAAAAATTTAAGATAGCGGTATAAGGTTTAACCCATTTCATGCCGAGGATACGCCATTTTGTTTGTGGAAAATCCTAAATATTTTCTTTATATGAGCTCGGAAATATATGTTGTGACCACCACCTCAAATGAGTTGTCACAACAATATATTTTCATTGAGAATACATTTTAAAAAATCATACCCGTAAATGTGTATTCCGCATGTGATGGGTTTAGTACTGGACTAACCTTTTGGCTCATTTTCGGGCCTCAACTTATGGCTAGAAATATACAGTACACCTTTAGGCATATGCAAATTTTGAAATATTTTCTTTTCCATTTTTATATTTCTCATTAAATATACATGCCCACGCAGTACACAGAAAATGTTCTTTATAGGAATTAAATAAGTGTATAATTGTGTCACTATTCCACCAGTTCTAAAAATTACGAGTGCCCGCTATACAGATATAATCATGTAGTAATATTTACTTTACTGATAGTAACGCGCGGTGGTATCAGGCTATTTTCATATGCAAATGAGGCATGGTATTTTTTAATTATTTATACTAATTAAATGAATCGCCTGAAAAAATAATGTTTTCGACAGATTAATAAGTATGATCATTGACTTACAGAGAAGAAATAATAATGTCAGTTAAAATTTTAAGGAAACACGGTTATCGCCCCTGATATCAGTGTGAAAATTCATGTTTGATATACGAAGTATAAAAATGTCAATTATATCGTCCGGAAATGGTCCATGACTGTTCATTTTGCCCGAACAATGTTATATCTAATGTATGGATGAAAAAAATATGCTTCCCTATATTCTAACCTGGCACGTGGGCATGTACCGTTAATGTATATATTTGCTTACCCAAAATCGTTTATGTATTATATATTACCTAGCTGCAGCCAGACAATACATAAACCCTTAGACTGCTACTCACAACAATTGTCGTCTGCTGTTGCTTTTGTATCTTGACTTATATTTCTCAATAAAAACATGGTTTGACAGCACTTGAGAATCATTTCCAATGGAAATGATTCTAAAGTGCTGTCAAACCATGTTGTAAATTATTCTAAAGTGCTGTCAAAGCGTGTGTTTTTGATGGTAAAACTGGAAAATAGAAAATAAACAGCAGACGACAACAAAATTAAGACAGCGGTCTAAGGGTTAAATTGCATGTCAATATTCCCCATAATCCCGGCTACAGCTTTCCTGGATTCTGCTGTGCACATGTGCCGACATCCGACTTCGCATGTATAAAGGAAATGTAATTCCATTAGTTCTAAATGTAATCCCATTAGTTCTAAATGTAATTCTATTAGTTCTACAATCTGTGTTGGTATACACATATTATTTTTAATAATAATTTACATCAAGTTTCGGTAAACAAGCAGTGTTTTTAAGAGGATTGAAACAAAATATTGCTATCATATAGAGTTCCTCTCTTTGAACAAAGAAATTATGGTCTCAGGTTGACAAGTCTAAACAAGTGGCTCAAATGGGCCTGTATCGCTCACCTGAAATTATTATCCTCATTATAAAGTAAATATTAAATGGCACGGACTGTCGATCATATATAGCAAGTTCAATCAAAATTCATCTGCAAGTTCATTTGAATAATTGTTCAGGGTGTCTCAAAATATGTAGAGTTATTTTTTATGGACCTTTCGGTGGCCATCTTGGACCTTGAACCAACCGGTTCACGAGAAGAAGACATCTATAATAAAAGAATGACCTTTTGGCGGCCATCTTGGATGACATAATCATCGGATTTAGACAAAAAATGCTCCAGTGATCGTCTCCTCGATACCTTTGAATCGATATACATGTATAACATGATTATATTTGGTCAAATGTGAAATTTGACCCCTACATTTGGACACCCTGTAAAGCCCTGCGTGAGTAATTCTGATTGTTCATTTTCATTTATCTCCAATGGAACAGTGTTTTCGTGGTCATATATGACATATTTACTATGGAACATCTCTATACTGGACACCTGTGGGTCTCCCAGGGTGTCCAGTATAGAGTTTCTACTATAGGAATGAATGAATGGCCTTTTCGTGGAATTTATCGGGGTATAAACTTGGAAAAGTCGCGGGAATACTGGACGAAGGCCTTCCGGCCTCGTCCAGTATTCCCGCGACTTTTTCATGTTTATATCCCCAATAAATTCAACAAAAAGGCCATTCATTCCTTATAATTCCAACATTTGAAATAAATTCATCAAGAATATGTGTTTATTTTCCGTTTTCTTAAGAATTATTTTAACTGCGCCTCACGGTTACGCGGAAAGTAGTTCGGCGTGGGAGTTTACTGGGATATAAATTTTGGACAGAGACTTGTTATGGGCCAATCAAATGTTAGGGAATTGTGTAAATATTTTTGAGCTGGAATTATTGTAATATGAAATAGAAGCGAGTTGTATGCATGCAGCACTTTAGAATCATTTCAAATGGAACTGATTCTAATTAAAGTACTGTGAAACCAATGTTTTTATAGAGAAAGAAGACAAACTATGAAACATAAAGAGCAGACAACAAAATCTAATTCAGCATGGTACGGGTTAAATCGCGGACAAACAATTATGGACAAGATCAAAATGCTATGAGGTGCCAGTCAATCTTGATCCCACGTACGTACTTCCGGCCCGCGCGATATTAGCTATATGTCAGTAAACTGATGAATACTATGAAATACTGGAGATTCTTCTACAAGTTTCATCTAATCTTGCCACGGATGATATTAAAATATGATTTACATGAGGAAATCATTTGGATCTTGTCGGTATGACCCGTGATGTGTTATTGAAAAATGCAATATTGCTCATTGAAAACGTGAATCGTTTCCTTATATTTTATTTTATTTCATAAAATTTGCATGTTTCTTTAGTAAATATTTTATTTGCTAATATGACAACAGGTGAAATACTGGATTAGCTGATGACAGGCCGCTAAAAACTATTAAATAAATAATATATTAAATAAATAAATAAAATTTATTTGCTATTATAGGATTATTCTGTTTGTCTGAAAAGGGATAATTTTGTGAGAAAAAATTATCGGAAGCAAACAAACCGCAATGTAATCGATCCATTTCGTTTTATTCGACACTATGTCACGTCAACAAAGCAAGCAATTCATCAATTATCCATTTATTAATGTCAAAACTCACTGTGTGAAATTGCAAGTCTGCCAATATTTTTGCTGTAACATATATACAGTCAAACGATGTTTTTATTGAGAAAGAATACAAACTATGAGCCAACAGCAGATAACAATTAGATGCTGTATGTATTTTATTTGCTATTTGCTATCAAAAACATGGTTTTGACAATATTTTAGAAGCATGTCCAATGGAAATGATTTGAAAGTACTGTCAAACCAATTTTTATTGAGAAAGAATGAAAACTAGGAAATAATTAGCAGACAACAATTTTGGTTCCCACCTTATAAGGGTTAACCCTTTGAACCCGAAAGCCCGCTATATCAGTTTATGCAAACAGTGCAGATCCAGATGAGCCGGCTCATAATGAGCCGGCTCATCAGGATCTGCACTTTTTGAAAGTAATTTTCATTTTTGTTTTAACAAGAATACCCTCTTTTCATAAATGAACTAGTCTGAAAATCATTTTGTGATGATTGAATTGGCTGCAAAATTAACATATCAAAATCCACTCCAGTTACTTAGGGGTGAAAGGGTTAACCTGTATTTACATAGGCCATGTTACTGATGGAAATAGTTATGTTTTCTCTCATACCACCAGTATTGATACTGTACTGTCTCGGTGAGAAATAAGTAATAGTTATACTTCACATATTGAATTTTTAATAATTAATTTCGAGCGAGCACTTGCGAGTAAGAAATTTAGTTAATTAAAAATTTCACTATGTGAACTATAACTAACTTATTGTTTACCCAGCCCAGTCTTGAAGCTCCGCCCCTAAACGTGATTTTGAATCGCTATACTATTATGTGATTGGCGGTGTGACACGAAGAGAGTGCGTGTGTGGGCGGTAATATGCTTTGCGTTTCGTGAACTAATGACAAAAAGGCACAAAATCAGTTCTAAATATAACGCTGAACATTTAATGATTAATTTAATACATATTGGCGAATATGTCACAATGTGCGATTAATTGAGAAAAAATGCCGTTTTTTCATTGGTCGAGAAACTAGGGTAAACAATAAATGATCACTTGATCGTTATTTTGGTTGCTGAGAACTGATTTTGTCAGACATTATACAACAACATGCTTTGACAGCACTTCAGAATCATTTCCATTGGAAATGATTCTGAAGTGCTGTCAAACCATGTTGTGAGTAATAATAGTATTACCGTTGTAATAATACGTAAATTGTGTCAGATAAGGCGCTCTGACCACTTTTCACAAGTGTAAGGTGGCATTATAAAATTAATAGAAAATATAGTTGGTAAAAGGGACATAACTGTGAATGGATCAGATGCAGTGGATATGGAAATTAATTAGAAGTTTTTTGCTAGAAAATAGAATGGGAGGTTTTATTTGTTTTGTTGATTGATTGATTGATTGATTGATTGATTGATTGATTGATTGATTGATTGATTGATTGAGGTTTTAGGTTTGTTAACCCTGTTCATGCTGAGGATATGCCATTATGTTTGCGGAAAATCCTAAATATTTTCCTTCTATGCGCTCAGAAGTATATGTCGCGACCAACATTTGAACTGTCTCAAATGAGTGGTCACAACATATATTTTCATTGATAAATAACAGTTCATACCCATAAAGGTGTATTCCGAAAGGAATGGGTTAAGAAGAGCAAGATAATAGACAGATGGAATGCGCCAGTATGGGCACCGTAAAATCAGTACAATAGAAATTTTAATCAAAGAAAGACAGCGTCCTGATCTGGTGCCAGACACCTTTACTACATTGGGTCATATTTTTACCAATCACTGTTTTTTACTGGCAACTTATCGGTATTTTTATTTTTACTAAATCACTATTTTTGCTGACGGATTTTCGGTACACTTGAGTTTAGATATACGATGCAAATTTAAAATTAAATTATTTTTTACTTGTCTGCTTCTCATCAACTTCTGGGCATATCTGGGCTAAAACGTTCGTAAGCACAAATTTAGGATCGTCTATAAATTTAAATTTATGGATTTACATTTATTGAGCATAGGCTGCATATGCAGCCTATGCTCAATAAATGTAAATCCAATAATTGTTTACAAGAAAACAATGCTGATGTGCAATTTACAGACTATCATAATTTTGCACTTACGAACATTTTAGTCGTACATAGTTTAGTGAAACGGCCCCCTGAGCCTGAATGCATTTAAATGCGGTATTGGCCATCAGTGAAAATGACCATTTTTACAGATCGTGGCCGTCTGATGTCATTATAGCCACTCTAAGAAATAGCGTTGATGAATATCAGATTACTTTACATGATGAAGTAAAACAATCGTGTCACCGATGGGTCCGTCGATCTCCCGGGACATTTTCTCCATTTTAAGGATAATGAAAAAGTCGGAATGAAAATCATGCTTACCATTCGTTATACACCAATCTTAATCAGTATAACGACCCTTGAACTAGTGGTGATGTGACAGCTAATACCCCCTGGATGGGGTGGGGATTCAAATACAGTGTTATAATAGCAAGCCTTGGACTGGTAGAAGTAATATTCATCTTTCTAAGAAACGAAACGAAGACGAGAACGCGTTCATTCAGAACACATTCTGCGTTAGTTCTTGTACAGTGGTCGTTTGATTAATTAAATTGCCTAACTCGCATCAGTTACTTCCAGAACAAATGAAACTCATTTATCAATGTATAGTAAACAACTGAACTGTGGCGTTGACTGACAGAATGGGCCATGTTGAATTCTCAACCAATGTAGTCCCAGATCTATGATTACAGCAGAGCTTCAGTTAAGGTGCGTAATTTGACCAAATATTAGAGGTATTTTTCTTAGTTCTTCACCAAAAATGGGAAGTTGGGAGTTCTTTAGAATCGTCTCAATGAGACGATTCTAAAGCACTCCCTCCCAACTTGCCATTTTTGGTGAAGAAATAACAAAATTCCCCCAAAAGTTGATCAAATTACACACCTTAACTGGAGCTCTGTTACAGTCGACAATGATTAACCCTTAGAAAGCAGGAACCGAAAACTTGTCTGCTGTTGTTTCTTATTTTGAAATTTCTCTCAATAAAAACATAGTTTTGGCAGCATTTTAGAATCAATTCCAATGGAAATGATTCTAAATTCAAGTAAAAGCTTTTTTTTATGAGAAAAATGGAAAATAAACAAGAGTGCTCAAGGTCACAATATACGTCCGTCGAGGCAAGGCCAGTCAAAAAGGGGAGATAACTCATTGAAAACTAATAGGGTTCTTGCCCTGATAAACATGTATATCAAATTTGGTTACAATCCATAAATGTAGAACTTGAGTTATTGCGTAAATAAGGGTACAGAGTGCGAAAATTAAAAATGGCCGCCAAGATGAAAATCAATGGTGTTCTTCACGTCGCTGTGATAAACTTCCACACCGAATTTGGTTAAGATCGGTCAAGTAGAACTTGAAGTATTGCCTGAACAAGTATACACATGCGAAAATTAAAAATGGTCACCAAGGGGAGATAAGTCATCAGAAATCAATAGGCTTCTTCATGCTGCTGTGATAAACATGCATACCGAATTTGGTTATGATTCATCAAGAAGAATTATTGCGTGGACAAGGAGAAAATTCAAAATGGCCGCAAAGGGGAATAAGTCATCCGATTTTTTTAATTTTTTTAATAAGTCATCCGATTTTTTTAAAAATGAATATGCTTCTTCGTATTGCCATGATGAACATGTATGCCAAATTTGGTTACAATCCATCAAGTAGCGCAACAGCTAAGGTTGAACATATAGAGACGGGACCACAGTTTAAAGTCTCATCCGCTGGAAACTATATTTTACGCCTAGGGGTGAGGATTGAACTCGCAACCTCCGGTATTGAAGTCCAATGCCATAACCCCTTAGCCACAGCCCATCCCTTTTTCGTTATGAACAAAATGGAAAATAGAAAATAAACAACAGCAGACGACAAAATTTAACCCATTCCTTTCGGAATACACGTTTACGGTTATGAAGCTTATTAAATATTATATTTTTATTTTTGTTATTTCTCAATGAAGGTATATGTTGTGACCACTCATTTGAACCGTCTCGACGAGATGGTCGCGACAAAGACTTCTGAGCGCATGGAATGAAAATATTTAGGATTTTCCGCTAACATAATGGTGTATCTTCAGCATGAAAAGGATTAACCTTTACTACGCTGAATTAAATTTTGTCGTCGGCTGGAAATGTTTTATTTTCAATATTTCTCGATAAAAACCTGTTTTGGCAGCGCATGAGAATTGTCTCCACTGGAGACGATTCTCATGTGCTGTAAAAACAGGTTTTTGTTCAGAATTGTGGTAACAATGAAAAATAGCAGATGAGAATTTTCGTCTCCAGCGTAGCGAGGATTAATTCAGCAGTGTCATTAATGGTTGACTTATATATTCCTATAATCCCTGCACTGGCAGCGTTAGTAGGTGGGCAGCTAATTTACAACTCCAGGAACTGCTGACTGTGATGATGTCATCAAATCTATACGGAGTAATACAACTGGCTGGCCTTGGCCGAGTATGAATCCATCAACCAAATTTGTCAATAGCAAATACATTATACCAAGTTTCAAAATAACGTTCTGACAATTCATCACTGCCTATATAGAATAATCAATGTACATTACACAAACCTGCTTTTCGGTCGGCTTCAACCTACATATCTATTTGATTCCATGTGAGTTTGTGCCTTCGGACATCTGCGTTGAATACGTTTACAAAATTAACCCTTAGACCGCTACGCTACTCACAACAATTGTCGTCTGCTGTTGCTTTTATATCTTGCCTTATTTCTCAATAACAACAAGGTTTGACAGCACTTCAGAATCATTTCCAATGGAAATGATTCTGAAGTGCTGTCAAAGCATGTTGTAAATTATTCTAAAGTGCTGTCAAAGCATAAGATAGCGGTCTAAGGGTTAATATATATCTTCTGTAAATAAAGACAAAAGTTGACAAACTTATCAGAGTACATAATTCCGCATGTACTCTGAACATTTTATCAACTTTCTAGGCCATTTACGGAAAATAATGTAAATTTTGTAAACGTATTTCATGTTTGTTTGTTTGTTTGTTTATTGGTGTTTAACGGCCTATCAACAGCTAAGGTCATGTAAGGCCGGGCAAACGAGTTCGATCCCGTTTTAACCTGCTGCATTGGGGGGAAAATTCCAAAATCAGAACTGAATATTTACATCGAGCAACAATATATTCAGCCCTGAAATTAGAATAACCTGACCTGGTGGCAGGTCCATACCACACCAAAGTCACTTGGCCCCGTCTCCTAAAATAGAATTACGAATAATCGTAATACTCACATAAGGGGTATAACCAGATTCAACTGTCACATACAAAATGCCAAAGATGTATGTGAGGGCCAAACCAGGTCTCCAGTCGGAATTCCGGTAAGTATGAACCCTGATCGTTAAATTACCCATCGCTTGCATCCACCTTCCACCCACTAAACGTATTTCATGAAATTACGCAGATGTCCAAAGGTACAATTCACATGGCGTGTCTCATAGTGACTGTAGCGGGGGAAACTGGGTTATGAATTAAGTGACCAATGTAGCCCCAGATGTCTCATTTATCATAACCTGCACAATTTACGTGTGGTAAGGTTCGGATACCCAGTGAAGTTAACTGAGTATGGCATCACCTGCAGGAGAAATTAGATATTTGTCAGCGCATTCGCACATCAAAATTGCTCCAGCAGTTACTAATTAACCCTTCCTACGCTGTTGGCGGAAATTGCCGTCTGCTGTTTTTCATTTTTGCTTTAATTCTTAACAAACAACACTTTTCCCTGACCAAATAAAAGAAATTTTCCGCAAACCAAAAACATGCAATATCAATGACTTTTCCAGACGATCATAAATTTGCACTTACAAACATTTTAGTGCTACAAAGTTTAGTGAAACGGGCCCAGGTCTAAGTAGAGGGTGTGAGTGACCTATTTCAAATAAGTGGTCAAAATATATACAATCGAACCTCCACGAACGGCCACCTCTCTACAACAGCCACCTCTCTACAACGGCCAAAATTTCAAAACGCAATGTGATGAATTGCGACCACAGTTAGTGTACGTAATTTGATAAACTTTGTGGGGGATTTTGTTAATTCTTCATCAGAACTGGCAAGTTGGGAGTGCTTTAGAATCATTTCATTGAGACGATTCTAAAGCACTTCCAACTTGCCAGTTTTTGCGAAGAAATGAAAAAATATGCACCTTAAATGTAGCTCTGATTTCTATATGATATACCTCTCTTCAACAGCCACCACTCTTCAACAGCCAGTTTTCAGTCTTCCCATGGCTGGCCGTTGTAGAGAGGTTCGACTGTACTTTCATTGAGAAATAACAAAAATAAAATAAATATTTAATAAATGTCATACCCATACAGGTGTATTGCAAAAGGAATGATGGGTTAATATCTAAACATTTATTTGTCTTTAATATCCTGGGCCCAGTTGTTCAAAACATCAGTCAGCTTAACGGACTGTTAAATCCTTAACTGAATGGTTAAAATCTCTGTTTTTGGATGTAATGTTTGTGATGCTGCATCTTCGATCTTGTGTTTGATTTACATGAAAGTTCTGCCAATTCCTGTGACTATAATGAGGTGACAATGTTTTTCTCACCTGAATGCATACATCACACCACACGACCATTCATGCATCGTAATGATCTGCATTCTCCCACCTTCTGCATCATACTCACACTAACGATGTCACCTTAGCTCGTGCTGAACATTTAGTGCCATTAGGCTGGAAATAATTCTTGTTTGTTGTCGTTTTCTTCATTTTTTTCTTTTGTTTTCTTAACAAAAACATTTTATGGCAAAACTCAGTCGGAGATTATTCTTACGTGTTGTCAACAGAGCTACAGATAAGCTGCATATTTGCTTAAAAACCCAATTGAAATCAGAAGTAGCGAGTATCAAAAAGCAATAACAATTTTGTGGTACCTTTATCATGCTGCAGAAATAATAAACAGACCACAAATATAGCATATTTTTCTTATTTTCCATGAAAACACATTTCATTAGAATTGTCTCCATTCTAATGAAATGCCAAGTCATGTTTTCATTTCGAAGCAAACTATTCAATAATTGCTGTCTGTTGGTGTGTAAACAGTATTGTGTGATTTTATTTTACCCAATTAAAATTTTGAAATACCAAATTGCTTCAGAAATGATAGAGTGAAAATACTCAATTAATAATTCCTTATCTGGAGCCCTGTGTCAAAGAATGTGTTTTGCTCTACTTTTATTATTGTTTCTCTATCAAAGTAAATATTGGATTTGTATCCTTTGTATAGGCGCATTATAAGTCCACTTTCTTTGTATAGGCGCATTATAAGTTCACTTTCTTTGTATAGGCGCATTATAAGTTCACTTTCTTTGTATAGGCACATTATAAGTCCACTTTCTTTGTATAGGCGCATTATAAGTTCACTTTCTTTGTATAGGCGCATTATAAGTCCACTTTCTTTGTATAGGCGCATTATAAGTCCATTTTCTTTGTATAGGCGCATTATAAGTTCCATTCTTTGACAGTTATATGTCCACTTTCTTTGTATAGGCGCATTATAAGTTCACTTTCTTTGTATAGGCGCATTATAAGTTCACTTTCTTTGTATAGGCACAAGTCCACTTTCTTCAGATCTAACGTCCTAATATAATTCCAGCTTTCACAATTAAGACTTAATTTGATTTGGGCAGGAAGATGTGACAGATATTGTTTTATGAAGACTTTATGACTTTAATATATTTATATCATATGGTATCATCTCATCACCACAACACATCCACATAATTATATATTGGTTTCTGGTATGTTTTCAATGAGCAAGTATATGTAGTAACCTCTTTAACCCTTTCACCCCAAAGCAACTACAATGTACTTTGATAGGTTAATTTTGCAACCAATCCAATCGTCACAAAATGATTTTCAGCCTAGTACATTTATGAAAAGGGGTTGTTTTTTGTTCTAAAAAATATGAAAATTACTTGCAAAAAGTGCAAATCCTGGATCTACACTGTTTGCCAATACCACTATACAGGTCTGTGGTGTTGAAATGGTTACACCGGTTATCCCGATACCAAGTACCAAGCCTCTATATATTGCAGTTGTGCAAGTCGCAATGCAAATTTACGTTGAAAGGTTAAAAGCAAAGTACCGTAATAATTCTAATAGAGGCCCGGGTGTCTGTTACAATCACCACTGGCTCCGAAGTCCTGGGTGGGAGTTTATTAGGGGCATGTTAACGTTAACCCTTACACCGTTATCTAAAAACAATTGTCGTCTGATGTTCATTTTCTATTTTCCATTTTTATCATCAAAAACATGCTGTGACAGCACTTTAGAATAATTTACAACATGCTTTGACAGCACTTCAGAATCATTTCCATTGGAAATTATTCTGAAGTGCTGTCAAATCATGTTTTTTATTGAGAAATAAGGCAAGATATAAAAGCAACAGCAGATGACAATTGTTGTGTGTAGCGGTCTAAGGATTAATTCACGAAGGTTAACAAATTATAAAATACACTTTTAAAGCTGTATTTCTACTCTCTCAAGAAAACATAACAACATAACAAAGAGAGAGACTGTCAGTTTATAACCATTTAGGGTCAAGACATTTCGACCCACTTTTGGTCATTATGGTAGTCGGAAAAACAAATGGTTAAAATAATGGTAATACAGAGCTCCAGTTAAGGTGCGTAATTTGATCAACTTGGGCGATATTTGGTTATTTCTTCATCAAAAATGGCAAGTTGGGAGTCCTTTAGAATCGTCTCATTGAGACGATTCTAAAGCACTCCTAACTTGCCATTTTTGATGGAGAAATAAGAAATTTACCTCCTAATTAGGAGCTAACTGGAGCTCTGTAATATATATAATATCAAACAAGCGTCAATCATTAATGGTGATCAGATTTACACCTAAGAACGTTTCGGACCCTTGACATTTCAGCCCGCATCAGTGCGATTATTTTTGGCCAACGACAAGGTCCAGAACAAGCCATATTGATTTTTACACATCTTCTCGGTCGGAAATTTCGACCAACAATATTTAACAAGAAACGAGGCAAAGCCACGAAGGCCAGGTTTTTTCCAACGTATGCCAAAATGCCGACGATATCGCGCTTTCTGCAAGCGGGTGCGACAATGATGATAAACACCCATGTGAAGTATCAAGGTAATGGGTGAAGCAGTTGCAGAGATATAGTACACAAAAAAACTTTAACAAAAAAATTCAAAGTAATTTGACCTTGACATTGGGCACAGGGGCCGCACGGTTGGGGGGTAGAATGAAAATATGGATGATGATAAACACCCATGTGAAGTTTCAAGGTAATGGGCGAAGCAGTTGCAGAGATATAGTATAACGAAAAACTTTTAACCAAAAAACTTTAACCAGATGTACGTTAAAAAGTTAACGTTGAAAATGGCTAAGTCAATTACGTAGAAATAATAGGTGAAGGTAAAAAAAATGGTCACATGTTGGATAGTTTTATGTGGTAGGCACCCCTTGGTTATGAAGCTGTGAAAGTTTGGTGGTCCCAGGTGGTATTGTACCAAAGAAATGGACTTAAACACGAAAACTTAACATATGCAAACGCGAAAACTTAACATTGAAAATGGCTAAGTCGACTGCGCGGAAAAAATGGGTCAAGTTAAAAAAAAAAGTAACATGTTGGATAGTAATATGTGGTGGGCACCCCTTGATTATGAAGCTGTGAAAGTTTGGTGGTCCTAGGTGGTACAGTAACAAAGAAATGGACTCAAACACGAAAACTTAACATTGATTGTGGACGCCACCCGCCGCCCGCCCGCCGCCCGCCGCCCGCCGCCCGCCCGCCCGGCTTTTGCCAATCCAATAGCCTGGATTTTTTTTTAAAAAACCTGTCTAAAAACTATCACATTGACTAAACTAAACAATGTGTCGTCAAACATACAAATTTCACCAATTCTAACTTCAAGGATGTCCGTGAACTAGTTACAGTGGAACTCCATCTCAACCGGACACTCAGGAAAATGTAGATGTTCACCTTAGATGTATTTCGCCGTTATGTATCTGTGATATAATGACTTTTCATGATTGCAAAACACTAGAATGTGTCATGAAGTGCTCACATGTCTGATTTTCAGTGGAACATCTCCAAACCGGACACCCTGGGGACATCCCAGGGTGTCCGGTTTGGCGATGTTCCACAGTATAAGGGAAGTCACTCGTGATTTCACCAGTTTAGTAACCTATTTACATGACCGGCCTATTCCTCGCGTAATGGGCTGCCAGTCTCGGTGTCGACAGCCTGGCCACGCTAGTTGCGCTTATTACCGTAATTTGACAGATAGGCAGAAACACCCGCCAAATCCACAAATGCCACGCTTTAATTTACAGAATCAAATCAATTTCTGACAGTCTCTTCCGATTTTCGCAAGACCATGCTCCATTGTACTTGCAAATAGCAGTACGAACATCAATTTGAACGTCTATTGTATTCAAAAGCTAGCAAACGCTGTTATTTACAATGTGAAAGATGTGTGTAATCACAAACTGCCAAATGAAGTTAAATTCTACTCCCATCGGCCGCCTAATCAGAAGTGTGTAAATACCATTTTAAGACTCTATTATGGGGCTTTATTTGGTGCCACATGTTGAGGTCACATAACCTACATGAATTCCTCAACTAATAAGTTGTGTTTATTGCATAATCAGATCATATTAGCTAATCTGCAGGGAAAACCTATGGAGAGCACCATAACTCTCGGTACGGACGATGCGGGAGTATTCTGCGGAGTTACTTCCCGCAACTATAAATAAGTGCAAAGTGAAAAAAAAAACTAGTATCCCTGCAACTTTATTTACATTAATTCATTGAACATCTATCTACAATCAATAAAAAATCAAAAGAAACTTTGCACATCTACTCATCATAAAGAAGCTACATACCCAGTTTCAGGTCTGTAGCGAGAAAGGTTTAAAAGTTTTACGAGTTATAAGGCAAAATTGGGAAATTCTAAGTCGAAAATCCATTACCCGGGGATCGAATCAAAAATACAAAAAAAAATAATTGAAATAAACGGTTTAAAAGTTTTACGAGTTACAAGGTTGGTGACGGATGGACGGACTTAAAAATCGTGTTTATGTGTCTACAAGCCACATAAGGCGGGCCTCTGAGTACTATGAAATAAGCCACATAAACCGATTTTAGCCACATAAACCTTTTTTTTAGGTGGCTAATGTAACAAACCCTATCCTTTACTAAGTCCATCCATGTGGGGGCTAGACACATATTCCCTATATATTGGTGTGGACAGACGGACAGGGCTGACACACAAGGGTAACACTAAATGCCCCTTCCACTATCGTGGTGGGGCATAAAAAGTGTTAGGTTTCACAAAGTGGGTATAGCAATAGTGGAAATACGTTACAAGATTATCTCCCCTGTTTATTCCAGTCTATCATAGTACATAGTAGACTAAAACACAAAATCTTTAGGATTTGATGAAATAAAATGCTGTGTTTGGTAACATATACATCAGAGACAGCAGCTGAGAGGCTATATCTTGGAGTTCTTTGCATGCTTGGTAAACTTGTGGGCTATAAACACAGGTGACGGGGAAAAAAATAGTATATATAAATATATACTGTCATGTGATTTTTTCCCCGTCACCTGTGTTTTATAAGTATATTTATACAATGATCAACAGACTATCAGATTAGTTGTTCCCATCACCTGTGGCTATAAACAATTCAAATACAGCAGAAGAAAATTCATTATATTTTCTTTTATTGCTCCCTGTAAATATCATGAATATGGTTTGGAATTTCATTAGAATTGAGTCCTATGGACTCAATTCTAATGAAATTCCGAGACATATTTACAGAGAGAATTATAAGTTTCACTGCTAACATTCAAAGAGTTAATATTTTTCCAAATAAGAATCTCATTGTCAGACAAAACTCTAACAGAATTACCACAAGGATGTGTTTTTCCATCCAATCTCGGCTCAGGTAAAGCAAGTTATTTTGTGCAGCACAGATACGATTGGACACGAACCATGTGATTTTGTAAGAAAAAACACTTACTTCATAAAAAACACTTACAGAAACTGTGATATTTTTTGTCAATGATGTAGAAAATATGCTCTGAATATTTCGTCAACTTTCGAAAAATACTGTAAATTTCGTAAATATTTTTCATGAAAAATCACACATATTCTTGGTAAATTTTGAAAATATTTTTTATCGAATATCATCACATCTTATTACCGGTAAGTACAAAATCACATGGCTCATCTCAATTCGTCTCATCGACGCCGAGTTGCGATATTTACGGGCGGACATATCTCCGTGCGTTGGTATGATTGATCAATTCACCAAAGCTTTCTTTGACTACACGTCAGTCTCCCGAGACGTATGTAATCCTAGAAGCTTCCCAATCGTGTAATCGCTCGATGAACGTATACGTAGACAAAGATTTTATCCTCTCCCAAACAAGCATGCATGGAATCCATTCAAAACATGCCAATACTGAAACTAAATAGAGAATAACAGGCTAGTGTATTTTGATATCAAGTTTTAGGCAAGGCTAGGAAACACGTAGGTATGCCGAGGTTTGCCTAAATTACTGAGCCGAGAATGATAAACTTGATATCAACAGACAGTAGCCTGTTATTCTATTTATCAATTAACATTTTATGCTAAAAAATGACCACAGATGACGTCGTTATCTATGAACAGAATGCAGACTTGTTTATGTTGCGTCTTTACACTGATGACCGAGTATGTATTCGGTCAATACATGGCAGATTACCTGATAAATTATCATATTTATTCTAATAAATGCGAGCAGGACTATGTAATATCTCAAATTGAGCTTATTTTGTCACAAATACTGAAATGTTTACATTTGAAAGTGAAAGTGAATGTGTTCAATGTTACAGCAACAGCAAAGGTCATGTCGTGACAGGACCTCGGCTTCAAGTCTCATCCGAAAGACAAGTGGGGATGGAAATACTATGAAAGCGAGGTTTAAACCCGCAACCTCCGGATTGGTTGTTCGGTGTTCTAACCCATAACCCACAACTCATCCCCACATTTTGAACATTATGATAAAATATTATAGGAATGAATGGCCTTTTTGTGGAATTTATCGGGGTATACCGTATTCTTGCGATTATAGGTCGCAAGAGTGCATAAGACGCACCCCTATTTTCAGTCCAAAATCTTCGCAAAGTTGTTGTTGTTATTTATTCCCCCACACTGTTTTTTTATTCGTACCTTGGACGTTTTTGTCTGTATTTTCCCTATCATAGTTTGTGATGTCCGTAATTTGCCGACTATGTCCGTGATTCCCCGGTCCGTATTTCACCGTTTTCTAGTAGCTTCAATTACACTGTGAACTCGGTAGTACACGCTTCACTATAACACGTTCTCAGTTAGTATATATGTATACACGGTTGTGCATTGGCTCCCGATATTTTTGCCTTATTTGTATATCAAAATCGTGTTAAATGTGTAACAGACTATTGTCATAAATCGTGTTATATTTGCGATCATATTGCTGCCGACAGTGGTATTATATTGTTATTATTGATTGCGGTATGTATTATCTCTTTTCAACACCATTTACGGAAACTATTTTCGAAATCAATATCGGCGAAATATGGCGACAGATCTGCGTATAATCCAGAGTGTTTTTTTTAACCCGTTCCTTTCTGAATACACATTTACGGATATGAAATTTATTAAATATTTTATTTTTATTTTTGTTATTTCTCACTGTGAAAGTACATGTTGTGACCACTCATTTGAACCGTCTCGACGAAACGGTTTAAATGGTGATCGCGGCATATACTTCTGAGTGCATAGAAGGAAAATATTTAGGATTTTCCGCAAACATAAGCGTATCCTCAGCATGAAATGTGTTACTGATTGCCCCCATGATGCCGCACACATCAAAAAAGCGTGTTGACCAATCAGTGCAATTTCAAAACATAGCCCAAAGGTCACACAGTTTATTGCCTCGTGCTGAATGATGACATAAGATAAGCACCTGTTAATTGACACGGTTGGGTGTTATCGATTTTTTTCCACAAAGCAACACACAACTTTCGCCTGTACAGTATGTAATATTTCAAAATCAGTTGTATCTTCCGTAAATGACGCTGACAGCAGCCTATAGCTAGGACGAATTTGCATTGTCCGCTGACGTAATTATAATGTTTTTAATTAGAGATTGGCGAACATTGTAAACCATGTACAGACTACGCGAATCCATCGCCTGGTCTGGTCGCTAATGCAATAAGCCGGGATTTGTCAGAGATAGAGACCCAATTCACATAAACACGTTTGCCGTGTCATAAATAGAGTCTGGTTCTCAGTAGTATTGCTTCACTGGGACGCATCAGACAGGGTACCAGTTTAGTGACGAATACGAAACTGACATCAGCTTTATGTTGTAAATCTTGACACGCGGTGTGTTTGATGTCGGCCAGCTGACTTAGGCTTGCCACTTTCATCAGCATCGTGTAAACACACAGTTTCGAAACTAATGATGGAGTTTTATAACTTTCGTGGGATTGCATTATGCATATTGGGATTTACCGTTAATGGCATCATGCAATATTTTTCACGGCAAAATGACACCGACCGATATGGGCCCGGTAAATGTTTTCAAAAGATAATTAAAATAATAGAGGCCAGATTGTGATTCGGCAGAGCAAATTTCGACCGAATTTGATCTTGGTATACACTGTTCGCCTTCGCCTTCGGTATAGAAAATGTGTACCGAATGTGACACAGGGCCGGAACGAGTAAGGCGCGAGTAAGGCGCGAACTGTTTACAATACGAATCCAACATTCCAATACCGGATTTTACCCCAAAGACTAACAACAACAACAAATATAGGAACGCATTTTTATTTTTTTTATTTTTGGTCGTTTATGTCAATATTTCGGGTGGAAAAAAATGCTCATGTATCTACATGTATTTATAAGACACAGGGGCTTTCTGGGATACAAATATGAGTAAAAAAAATGCGACTTATAATCGCAAGAATGCGGTAAACTTGGAAAAGTCGCGGGAATACTGGACGAAGGCCGGAAGGTTTATATCCCCGATAAATTCCACAAAAAGGCCATCCATTCCTTATAATTCCAGAATTTGAAATAAATTCATCAAGAAAATGTGTTATTTTCCGTTTTCTTAATAATTATTTTAACTGCGCCTCACGGTTACGGAAAGTAGTTCGGCGTGGGCGTTTACTGGGATATAAACCTTGCTACGGGCCAATCAAATGTTAGGGAATATTTTTGTGCTGGAATTATATACTTATTAACATTACTATTAGAGTGTATACTATTAGAGTGTATACTATTAGAGTGACTATTAGAGTGTATACTATTAGAGTGTATACTATTAGAGTGTATACTATTAGAGTGTATACTATTAGAGTGTATACTATTAGAGTGTATACTGCTATTGGAATAAATATGCAAAACAAGAAATCGGTAACACTGATGGATGTACCCATCAAAAACTTTAAAAAAAAAAAAAAACTAGCGCAAACTTCTAAATCATTTGACCTTGAGTTTCGGCAGGGGTGGTGCATGAGTGGGCCACAGAATGAAAATGTGGATGACGACTAATATTGTAATAATCATAAGAAGTTTTTAGCCATTTCCGATTTACAGAGGTAGTAGGTACCAAAAAACTTTAAGCAAATCTTGGGACAGACAGACAGACTGAGCGACAGATGGGCGGGCAGAGGAATCCATTATCGGATGGACGGACAGATGCTGAACTGGGCCTAAGTTGGTCGCAGACATCGCAAGGTGCCCTTTATCAGTCCACATTAGTTACATTTATTATATCGATGAGAGTCCAGAAAAAATTCACAATTGCAGAGAAAATTGTGATTACCCGACGTGAATGCCATTTAAAGCTGCGGAACGTGGGACCAGTCTGGAATTGATGCAATTTGCAGAACACCAGTCTGTATTTCCCAGGGTGCCTTGTAATCACAATTTAAATCTTTACTTTAGGTAAACGAGAATTATTGTCTACAAATGTTTACCATTTCTCTCAATTCTTTTTGTAAACATGGTTGGGAACCAATAATGGTACGCCGGCGGACAACAGGGAACGGTAAACAGATTGCACTTAACCCTTACTACGCTGAATTAAATGTTGCCGTCTGCTGGAAAAGTTTTATTGTCAATATTTCTCGACAAAAATCTGGTTTTGACAGCACATGAGAATCGTCTCCGGTGCTGTCAAAACCAGTTTTTAGCTCGCCTGCACGAAGTGCATAGGAGCTTATGGCTTATGGCTTATGACGATTATCATGTGCTGTCAAAACCAGTTTTTTGTTAAGAATTAAAGCAAAAATGAAAAACAGAAGACGGCAATTTTCGTCAACAGCGTAGGAAGGGTTAACCCATTTCATACTAAGGATATGCCATTTTGTTTGTGGAAAATCTTAAATATTTCCGTTATACGTGCTTAGAAGCATGTGTCGCGACCACCATTTGAACAGTCTCGTCGGAACAGTTCAAACGAATGGTCAAGCATATACATTTGTACGTTCATTGAGAAATAACAAAAATAAAATAATTCATGAAATAATTCTAAATAACAGTCAAACAAAGCAGGTGTTTGCCGAGTAGAATGGAAAATATAAAACAAGAGGGCCATGATGGCCCTTAAATTCGCTCACCTGACTCCATGAACACCAGAGGAGAATGTGACATTGAGTTCATGTGTTTTAAACAAAAATTGTGCTATTTTTAGATGGCGGTCATCTTGGATAAAGCGATGACTCATTTTACCAAATCTGAAAATGCTTCACCCAAGGATCTTAACTTACTATGAAGTTTGGCCAGCATCGGCCATGTGGTTCCTGAGAAAAGACTTTCAAAATCTCGAATAAATGGAACTTTTTATGCCCCAGCAACAGCTAAGGTCATGTAGGGTGGTTTCCAGTATCATGCAAAGGACCAATTGAAATACTATTAAAGGTACATACCCACTCAGTAGGCACAGAATGTTCTTTATACAAATTAAATAAGTGTATAATTGTGTCACTATTCCACCAGTTCTAAACATTACAAGTGCCCGCTGTAAAGATACAATAATTTAGTAATATTTATTTTACTGGTGACTCGCAGTGGTTAAGCAGGCTTTTCATATGGAAATGAGGCATGATATTTTTTAATTATTTATACTAATTAAATGTATCGCCTGAAAAAATAACATTTTCGACAGATTATAAAGTATGATAATTGTACATCAAAAAATAAATACAGAGTATAAATAGTAATGTCCGTTAACATTTTAAGGAAACACGGTTATCGCCCCTGATATCAGTGTGGAAATTTACGTCTGATATAAAATGCATAATAAGGCAAATCAGTATGTGGGGTACTATAATAGAACAGTTTGTGACTACTGAGTGGGCATGTACCTTTAAAGCACTCTTCAAGCCTAGGATGGGGATTGAACTTGCATCCTCTGGCCACAATCCACCCCTACATACATACAGAAGTTTCTTATATGTGGCTGTGACTGGAGAACTGGGGCTTATGGGTTTTGCAACCAGTATAGATCCAGATCAGCAGGTGCATCCGCAGTCTGATCAAAATCTGCATTGTTCGCTATTCCATCAATGAACCATATTGAGCCTGGGTATGGAAGGTGAGCCAATTCCCACACTTAAATATAAGCTGAATGAACGAATACACAGGAGTGATAACTAGGTAATAGTTTTCAACTACAACAAGAGCTGTAGGCGAACAGCATAGCTCGACTATGAGGGTAGTCGATGTACACATAGCTTGACAAAGAAGGTGGCTGCGGCCTGCATAAAAACCTTAACCAAGGTTGACTAAAAACATTAACCAAGGGAAATTAAGTAAGTAATTCAAGGTTAAATGTAGGTCAATGTCAGATATAGGTCAGGGGTTATTGATGTACATCACTAGGAGATAAAGTTTTCCAAGTATGGTTGCTGTAGGCCCAGGAGTATTCCATATACAAGCTTGAGTAAAAAGCGTAACCAAGGGGAGATAACTAAGTAATCCAAGGATAAAAGTAGGTCAAGGTCAAATATAGGTCAGGGATTATTGATGTACATCACTAGGAGATGAAGTTGTCCAAGTATGGTTGATGTAGGCCCAGAAGTATTCCATATACAAGCTTGACTATAAACATTAAGCAAGTAATTCAAGGTTAAATGTAGGTGATGGTAAAATAAAGGTCAGGGGTTATTGATGTACATCACTAGGAGATGAAGTTGTCCAAGTATGGTTGGTGTAGGGCCATGAGTATTCCATCTACAAGCTTGACTAAAAACCTTAGCCAAAGGGAATTAAGTAAGTAATTCAAGAGGAAATGTAGGTCAAGGTCAAATATAGATCAGGGGTTATTGATGTACATCACTATGAGAAAAGGTTGTCCAAGTGTGGTGTCTGTATGCACAATAGTATTCCATGTACAAGCTTGAGTAAAAAGCTTAACCAAGGTCGAGTAAAAACCTTAACCAAGGGGAATTAAGTAAGTAATTCAAGGTTAAACGTAGGGCAAGGTCAAATATAGGTCAGGGGTTGTTGATGTACATCACTAGGAGATGAAGTTGTCCAAGTATGGTTGGTGTAGGGCCAGGAGTATTCCATCTACAAGCTTGACTAAAAACGTTAACCAAGGGGAATTAAGAAAGTAATTCAAGAGGAAATGTAGGTCAAGGTCAAATATAGATCAGGGGTTGTTGATGTACATCACTATGAGATGAAGTTGTCCAAGTATGGTGGGTGTAGGGCCAGTAGTATTCCATATAGAAGGTGGACTAAAAACCTTAACCAAAAGGAATTAAGTAAGTAATTCAAGAGGAAATGTAGGTCAAGGTCAAATATAGATCAGGGGTTATTGATGTACATACCTATGAGAAAAGGTTGTCGAAGTATGGTGTCTGGATGCACAATAGTATTCAATGTACAAGCTTGAAAAAAAAACTTAACCAAGATTGACTAAAAACCTTAACCAAGGGGAATTAAGTAAGTAATTAAAGAGGAAATGTAGGTCAAGGTCAAATATAGATGAGGGGTTATTGATGTGCATCACTAGGAGATGAAGTTGTCCAAGTATGGTGGGTGTAGGGCCAGTAGTATTGCATATACAAGCTTGACTAAAAACCTTAACCAAGGTTGAGTAAAAACCTTAACCAAGGGGAATTAAGTAAGTAATTCAAGAGGAAATGTAGGTCAAGGTCAAATATAGATCAGGGGTTATTGATGTACATCACTAGGATATGAAGTTGTCCAAGTATGGTGGGTGTAGGGCCAGTAGTATTCCATATACAAGCTTGACTAAAAACCTTAACCAAGGCGTGACGCCGACGCCGACGCCGACGCCGACACCGGGGTGACAACATAAGCTCTACTTATTCTTCGAATAGTCGAGCTAAAAATGGTATTTATTTAATGGTAATTGATTGATTGATTTATTTAATGGTGTTTAATGCCTCTCAACAGCTAAGGTCATTTTATGCTGGGTCAATATTGTGATAGGGGTGGGGGGAAATCCCAAACTTTAACGTATATGTTAAGGATGCATATTTTTACGTAATTTGACCTTCACCTTAGACATGAAGGCCGCATGGGTGTGGTATGGAATGAAAATATGCATGATGATAAGGAAGTATATGAAGTTTGAGGTCAATCCGACTTACCATTACAGAGATAATTGGTACACAAAAAGCTTAACGCGGACTGACGGACAAAGAGATAAACGAAAGGATGGACGGAAATTATGAAAACTATATATCCCTCAACATACTTCGTATGCCAGGGGTATAAATAGATATTTAGCCCTAGAATAACCCGACATGGTGCCATGTCCTCACAACAGCAGAGTCACTAAGCCCCACCTCCCCAAAAGTAATGGGATTAGTATTAATCTTACTATTATAATGGGAATAACCAGATACAAGTCTCAAGTAACAAGAAAGGCAAAAATATCATGTACTCGAGGGCCAAACCTGTGACATCAGGATTCTTGTAAGGATGAATCCAATTGTTAAATTTACCCTTCGCATGCTCCCGACCAACCGCCCAGTAGCCGATTTCACTTATCTAGCAAAGTTTGAGGGAGTAACATTTATTTTTCCCGAAATGCATTATTTCATATAGAACGACTGCATATATTTGATGATTAAAAGTATGAAGAATTATTATACTGAATTTATTACATTATCACAGACAAAATGGCTGTGATAATGTAATAAATTTGGTTTAATATTTGGTCAGTAAGCGAGGTACGCCTAAAATATGTAAAAATTTCCAAGTGTGTGGGCTTGTGACCTTGACTCTGGAATTAGCGGGAGCGGCATGAACGTGAATTTGTCACAGGGTGGTAGAGGTCCATTGGAGCAATGTGTGTGTAAAATTTGAAGCAGATCCAAGCAAGGAAATAGAAGTTATAACCGATTTCTCTGATGTTAAGTTTTGTAAAGAGACTAAGTATGTGACCTTGACCTCGAGATCAGCGGGGATTTGTCACAGCATATGAAATATTAAGAATTTTCAATGAATGAAATAGAAGTTATAACATATTTCTCTGATGTTAAGTTTTGTAAAGAGACTAAGTATGTGACCTTGACCTTGGGATCGGCGGGGGTTGGACAGTCGTAGATTTGTCAAAGCATGATAGTACAACCTTAGAGGAATGCACAAGTGAAATAATAAGAATTTTCAATGAAGGAAATAGAAGTTATAACTTATTTCTCTGATGTTAAGTTTTGTAAAGAGACTAAGTATTTGACCTTGACCTTGGGATCAGCGGGGGTTGGACAGTCGTGGATTTGGCACAGCATGGTAGTAGAGCCTTACAGGAATGCATGTGTGAAATATTAATCATTTTAGATGAAGGAAATAGAAGTTATAATAATATTTCTCTGATGTTAAGTTTACAGACGGACGGACGGACGGACGGACGTACCAACATTTTGGGTTTATGGGCTATTTGCTATATAAAAGATCAAAGGACTAGCCCCTAAACTTCAAAAGGTTTTATGGGCTAACGGAATAAGTTCAAAGAACTTCAAAGGAATCCTTATGTTACTAACCCTTACCCTAAGCTCCTAAACCCTTGATGTTTGCCCGGACAACCCGACTCCAGTATACCCCCCACAACTCGTTGTGGGGGGTATAATAAAAAATAAAATATTTAATCTTATATTGTAAATTTCTCCCTCAAAGTGTACTTAGCAAGATATAAGTTATACTTAGCAATTTTGGGGAAATCGGCTACAGAGCAGCCAAGATAAATAGCACTGCTTATCTGAGACGCTATCAAGGACGATGAGTGTAATTCCCTGCAGAGCTGACAATACCATATGCAAATGTTATTAGTGAAGGACATCACAAACACGGTGACCTAAAAACACTACTTATGTTCAACAAAATTGGATGACGAAATTAGCCGTGGTTCGTCTAGGCGATGGGATGTATCCATTTATATCATACATGTATATACGAGCCGATTTGCACTTATTCTCGTTAAGCTAGTATACAGTATACAACAACATTTAATGGCTTTGAAACGAAAACTAGCGACAGCATATGAGATCATCTCCATTGTTTGTTCATGATTGCCAAGCCAACATAAATGTCTTGGAATACATATTTTCAATGATACAGTAGAACCTCTATAAACCGGGCAATCTGGGAGGTCCCCAAGCTGGGAGGTCCCCAAGCTGGGAGTCCCCAGGGTGTCTGGTTTACAGATGTTCCACTGTGAATCAGGTACAGTGGAACATCTCTAAACCGGACACCCTGGGAGGTCACCAGGCTGGGAGGTCACCTGGGTGTCTGGTTTAGAGATGTTCCACTGTGAATCGGGCATGTATTTGGATGCTTTGCAATCATAAACATGCATTATCATCAAAGACGAAGGAACCCATAACAAATAAGATCACAGACGTTATCTTGGTGTTCGGTTTAGAGGGGTTCCACTGTACCACATTAAGCTGAAGACCAAGAAAATCTCGGTGTTTGATTTTGTTGATTGGCTTCACTGCCATCTACCTCCAATGCCTGTTCTTGATTCAAAATCTCAGAGGTCGGTGTCCGAGAGCTCATACACCAGATCTGCAGTGAAACCTCTCTAAAGTGGACACCCTGGATACCACCTCCCAGGGTGTCCACTTTAGAGAGGCTTTACTGCGACATTTTCTAAATTTGCCATTTAAGTCGAGTAGTGTTAGCGGTGATTTTCCGTGACTGATCACAGCTTAGCCTTGACCAATCAAACTTTCTCTTTTGAAGTATTGTGCTCAAGTAGATGCCTAGAGAGTTGTATAATCGTTGGCCGCGTGGAATCTGGTTTTGAGACCTTTCAATAACAAGGTTCATATATACATGAATACACTTGTATGTGGGGACATTGCTCATGCAGAGCTCCTCCAGTTAAGGTGCATAATTTTATCAATTTGGGGGTAATTGTTTTTTATTTCTTCACCAAAAATGGCAAGTTGGGAGTGCTTTAGAATCGTCTCATTGAGACGATTCTAAAGCACTCACACCTTGCCATGTTTGATGGAGAAATAAGAACTTTACCCCAAATGTATGCACCGTAACTGGAGCTCTGTGTACATGCAGCTAAATTATAACACAAAAACGTTTCAGCACTGCAAGACAGTGTCCTGATCCACAGGTGTGTGAACAGATTGATCAGTATGTTGGTGTCATATGGGTATTTTGGGAAGATTTGGGTGGATTTCGTTGGTTTAGGGTAATTTACATAGTTTTGTGCAAGTACTAATGCTCAATTATACACGACAGAAATCGTCAATTATCTACACATTCACCATTCCGAACTTTCTGACACCTTTTATACTGTCAAAATTTTCAAGCCCTCAAAGCGGAGATTACGCGCGGGGCGCACCATTTGATTGGATAGCCATTTTCAGTGATGTGTCAAAATCCACTATGACATGTGTATCAGCCAATGAATGTCGCACTGTAAAGTTGTAAAAACAGTGTGTAACCAAATTTCTCCGCTTTGAGAGCTTGCTCATCTATTCGAGAATATTTGACGTTTTTCAGACGATATATAAATGTTTGACTTGCATGGGCGGTTCAGGTCCAATACATTAATCTAAACACACAATTTACGACCAGTTTTAATGTTATCAGTTAACAAATAATGGTTTTATTGGTTAAAAACATACGCAGGTAGAATCTCTGTTTCACACCTTTGTACTTCTAGTTATACGTGTAATTCGGTATGGGAGGTGATGTAAATTGTATGTTAGTAACAATGCACCCAAACCACCAGATATACCGAAGAAATGCATAAAACACTGAAATATGAACCGTTCTTCAAGAACATGTGTCCTGATGTGGTGCCAGGCACCCATACTACACACTGATCAATTGGCCCCAGGTGTGAAACTACAGACAGATGTCCCAATGGACATATGAGTACACAGGTGAACAGACAAAGAGATGTACGGACAGACAAATGCATGTCTATCAAGATAATATTATAGCCTCTGCTTTCTTAAGAGTTTTGGCAGATAAAAACTAGAAAATGTGTTTATAGAACACGGATTCCCCACTTATTGCTTTGATAGTAAACAAAGCAAAATTCCAAAAGGGGAGATAATACAT
Organism: Conchocele bisecta; assembly: GCA_029237695.1. NCBI lineage: Eukaryota > Metazoa > Mollusca > Bivalvia > Lucinida > Thyasiridae > Conchocele > Conchocele bisecta. Next base: position 34,414,298 of record CM055280.1, read on the forward strand.
GACCCGGGAGTCGAATAAAAAATCAAAATAAACTTTGCACATCTACTCATCATAAGGAAGCTTACTGTACCAAGTTTCAGGTCTGTAGCTATTACAGTTTAAAAGTTTTACAACTTACAAGCCAAAATTGGAAAATTCTAAGTAGAAAAGGATAGATAATCCATGACCATGGGGTCGAATATAAATCAAATTAAACTGTGGCATCTACCCATCAAGGGGTTACAAGGCAAACTTGGAAAATTCTAAGTCAAAAAGGGGGAGATAATCAATGAACCTCGGGTCAAATAAAAAATCGAAACAAACTTTGCGCATCTACTCATCATAAGGAAGCTACATACCAAGTTTCAGGTCTGTAGCTAGTACGGTTTAAAAGTTTTAAGACTTATAAGGTTGGTGGCGGACGGACGGACAACGCACGGACGGGATGGGACGGGTCAGGACGGGACGGACGGACAAGGGTAACACTAAGTGCCCCTTCCACTATTATGGTGGGACATAAAAATCTGTTTTCAGGAGAATATAGAAAATAAAATGCCTAAATGCATGGTGTTTGGCTAGTTCTGAGTACATAACTCAAATTACATTTCATTACATGCATTATGACAGAGTAGTCTTTCCAAATATGCATTTGAAGTGTTCATTATTTACTTTCTATTTCGTGGAGAGTAACCTAAACATTTTGCTAATACACACTCTATTAGGTATGTTTATGATAATATTTTTATATCGTATTGTAGAATTGTCTCTCAATAACAATATAGCGAAGTATGAACGTCAATGCCCTGCAGGTTGTTTTCTATATTTTAGTGCACGAAATGTAAATGCTGTTGCGCAATTTTTTACCGTTGACCGTGGTGTAGCAATATAGTGCAACCTGTTGCCTATAAAGTGGAAAATGTGTGTGGTGTTTGGCATACTTTTCATCCCGAGATATGCAGATTGCACATTTGTGTGTGTTTTTTTCACAGTATGCAAATAATTCCCATGATGCACCAGACGTCGAAGCAAATCGAGTACTAGCCTTCACAAAGATCTCTGAATTCAATTTTACTTTCTTTTTTTTTTCTAATTTCAATATTTCTCTTAAAAATAAATGTTTTGACAATGGAACAAGAATAATCTCAATTCTCATATGCTGTAAAACATGATGGCAATTGGTTCCAGTCTTACACAGCATGAATAAATATGGTATACAAATGTTCAATGTTGGGATGTGATTATTTTGTTTATTTCTCCATAACAATGTATGTTGTTACCACGCATTTGAGACAGTTCAAATTAGTGGTAACAAACAACACACAATTTTAGTAGAAATAAAGAAAATTGGGAAAACTCATCTACTGTAATTAGATAGTGTCAAAACATATTTCCGAGGGTATATATGTAAGACACAGATCGGGGGTCAATCCCAGAACGGGGGCTAATCTGAAAATGGCTGGAAAGTGAATGAATATTGCACACATGGGACATGCAAGACACGGCTGTCATGGAAACAATAATGGCATACGCATAATTCACTTCATTACTTCACTTCACGGTAGTTAATAATGTACGTTTGGCCTCAATGACAAACCCAACGTCTAGTTTCCGCCATTTTTATCTGAAAGCATGCGGCCAACAACGTCACCGCTCACTTTGACGTCATTCAAGTTTGAAACGACTGAATTGGCCCCCGTTCTGGGAAAAACTCGGTGATTTTGTGCGATTAGCGGCACGAGTCGTGGCTTAATTTCGCCAACATTGACGTTTGTAGCACAGTCTGACAAAGGAAGGCTTATCTGCGACGCTGACTAGAACAATGGGGCTAATTATGGCATCTGTGGTTTATAGTAAGGCTTATTTGTGACTGTGACTGGGGAATCGTAGCTAGTTATTTCCCTTTGCAAATATATTTATAGATATCCGGTACTAGAGGCTGTTTTCAGCATTTATATCTTATTGAATAGCACAAAAATGTTTTGCAAACAGTGTAGATGCAGATCAGACTGCACATATGTGCAGTCTGATCTGCATCTACACTGGTTGCAATAGCATTAATATGTGTGAAAATATGAATCCGGCAAATAATGCAGTCCTGGGTCAGATTACGCAGGTATATAGTATTATCTAGATCAATACTCGTCAAATTCCATTTCACAACAATTCATATGCTACATTCAGCCTTGTTACTAGCAATAAGGCCCTAAACTATACAACAATTTGGACCGGATTTCTATAAATAAATTCAAAGGGAAATAACTAGCTATGATCCCTCATTGAGATTTATCGCATCGTTGGCTCAGGCCCGTAGCCAGGGGGGGTCGGAGCGGTCGGACAACCCCCCCGCCCAACCTCGAGGTCCACTTTTTCAGCCAAAAAATAATAATCGGGTATGGAAGGTCACAGTTAGAAGCTCAGCCGTCGCGGAGAATGCAGGAAATTGCATTTCAAACCACCTATATTTCAAATGTTCCCGGGGGGCATGCCCCCGGATCCCCCTAGATACCTCGGGCCCCTTGGGCCTTCGAAACGACCCCCCCCCCCCCTTCAAACAGGTCTGGCTACGGGCCTGTGATCCACACATATCAAATTTTACCAACATTTCATTTCTTTTTCTATCAAGACGAAATAAGCATCCAACTATAAACAATTTGTTTAGCGCTTTCAACACGACATGCCTGTACAGTTGTATTGGTAAAAAGTGTTGATCAAGCCGGCTCATCATGATCTGCACTTTTTGCAAGTAATTTTCATATTTTTAATAACAAAAACACCTCTTTTCATAATTCTACTAGTCTGAAAATCATTTTGTGACGGATTAGTTGCAAAATTGGCATATCAAAAGCCATTCCAATTACGTAGGGGTGAAACAGTTATATAAGTTATTTATTTTTTTCAGCCAACTCACTGATATGATTTTAAACAACAATTTTTTAACATTGCATTTAACATATATCTGATATTCAGGGCCTTTAAACAAAACTCTTAAAATTCTTAAATAACACTTTCTGCAAATTTTTAGGCAATAGTTTCTGCAGATTATTAGGCAAAATTTTCTGAAAATGTTTGTTAGAAGAAAATGAACAAGACAACATATCCAAAATTGACACCCGACTGTACTGTTTAAAATTATCAGAAATCTTTCTTTGAGCCCTTAAATATAAGACCAAATATTCTGACAAACATAAGCACAAACACACAGACAAACAATATACATTCACTTACCATAATTGATGAATATTCTCGAGCCTATAAGATGTATTTCGTCCACCATGGCGACTGCTAATTACCGTCTATACTCCAGTGATGCACAAGTACACACTACCTGACAGTTCTAGACATGCACAACTTGCCGCAACAAAACCACGCTCAACTCGTTTCTCACCATTTTGGGCGTACTTCATGTAATCCAGCCTGATAGCATCACAATATGTTTTTGACATGCATTAGGAACGATTTGATGAATTCAAGGCAAACAGTGTAGCCCCTGATCAGACTGCGCAAATGCGCAGGCTGATCTGGGGCTACACTGGTCGCACACTGAACAAGACATTTTTTATATTGTCACAGATTTATATATGGCCAACTAGAGAAAAGCAGCTTGTAATACTTGTGGCCAGTTGCGACTCCTGATCTGCCTAGTATATATACAAGTACCTGCTCTGATAAGGAGCTATTCTGTGAAGTGCTTTAAGTTTGTGCCGTGTGAAGGCCTCTTGACCACCGCTGTGCACAGGTTGAAGTAACGGACCAAGGTCTATAAATACATTAAATATGCCTAAAAGCATCAATACATGAAGAAAAAAAATAAGCTAAACAATTTTTTTTTTACTCCCTCCATATACTCCATATATTGAAGGTTACAAAGTTTTTAATAGGCCGAACCCGGACGGCCTCGAGACGACGGACTCTCACGAAACGTCAACCGAGTTATATCATTGTCGCCTATTGCAGAAGTTGGGACAATGTTAGTATTCCGCAACGATATATTCCCCGAAGCGCTATGTCAACGCGTTTTCGAGCTATCGAGGAGTAAACATCGGGTTCAAAATACACTTTTACGTCGTCCTGGCCCGTAAAGAAACATTTTGCATAGAGAAAATTTGATCAAACCTACATTTATACCCGTCCTGTGCGTCACGACAGACAATTTAATCGCACAGACATTTCTATCATTTCTCGGGAAGCCATGTTTTCCAATCTATGTTCATCCGGAATTCCGTGTGACGTCATCTCATTATAATGATCTTTTTGGTTGGTTTTCTTATCTTGTTCCTGGTATATGCACGCTGGCGACTTGCCTTCCGCGGTTATCGGCCAATCATATGTAGTGCAACAACGACTGTACGTTTAGCGATGACGCCATCGGGGAAGCCCACGGTGATTGGAAAACATGGCTTCCCGAGAAATGATAGAAATGTCTGTGCGATTAAATTGTCTGTCGTGACGCACAGGACGGGTATAAATGTAGGTTTGATCAAATGTTCGATTACAAACAATGTTTTCTCTATGCAAAATATTTCTTTACGGGCCGGAACGACGTAAAAGTGTACTGTGAACCCGATGTTTACTCCTTTATATAGCAGTATTGGCCTCGGAAATGTGTCCGTTCTTACACAGTAAGAATAATTCTGCCACAGAAGCGGTGTCGCTCCTGCCGAGGCATTTGACCATAACATGATCATGGGCATGTGCTAAAGTAAACATCACAAAAACCGTCAGAGAAGTGCATGCTTAAAACAAGAAAAAGGTCAAGGTTGGAGAAACTTTTTGACATAAAAACAGCTAAATGCTTCCACAACCATGTGAAGGTCAGAAAGGTCAAGGTCATGTTAATGGCGGCATGAGTGTGTTCCAAATGTTTACATGTATCAAGTGTCCAAATATTGAAGCAATCCATCATGTAATATTAAAATTATATGATGATGATGAAACTTGTGCAAACTTATTGACGCAAAACATGGCTAAGTGTTTGCGCCAAAAATGTGAAGGTACAAAAGGTCAAGGTCATATTAATGGTGGGGGGGGGGGGCATTAGTCTGTTCCAAATGCTCACATGTATCAAGTGTCCAAATATTGAAGCAATCTGTCAAGTAATATTAAAGTCACATCATGATGAAGAAACTTGTACAAACTGTTTGACGCAAAAATGTGAAGGTAAAAAAGGTCAAGGTCAAGTTAATGGCGGCAGGAGTGTGTTCCAAATGCTCACACATATCAACTGTCCAAATATTGAAGCAATCCGTCAAGTAATATTAAAGTTATACCATGATGATGAAGTTTGTACAAACTTTTGCTAAACCAGGCGCGACAAAAATATGCGCAATAGCATTTACACTTCGGCACTAAAATATAGAAAAAACCTGCAGATTGTTGACGTTATAATTCGCTATATTGTTATTGAGAGGGAATTCTACAATATGAAACAAAAATATTACCATAAACTTACCTAATAAAGTGTGTATTAGCAAAATTCTTAGGTCACTCTCAACGGAGTAGAAAGTAAACAAGGAATGCTTCAAACGCACATTTGGAAAGACCACTCTGTCACAACTCTTTTGTAATGCAGTGTAATTAAATGTACTTGGAACTATATAGAAAGAAGTATGCCTGCTGGGTGATTCACTGACTGAGACTGATATATAAATTTGCTGACGAACTGACTGAGTGACTGGCCAACTGACCGACCGACCGACTGATCGATCGATCGATCGATCGACCGATCGACTATCGCCATTTCTCCAGTCACAGCCACATATACAGATGGCTATTTGCTGACTGAACCAACACTACAAATATGAAGGCTGTATCAGACATTGTGCCAGCGAAGGCACAGGTTGAAGTAACGGACCGAGGTCTATAAATACATTAAATATGCCTAAAAGCATCAATGAAAACAAAAATAAGCTAAAAATATTTTTTTTACTCCCTCCATAGAGACTTATAAGTCTCTATGGAGGGAGTAAACAATTTTGTTTAGCTTATTATTTTTTTATTTATTGATGCTTTTAGGCATATTTAATGTATTTATAGACCTCGGTCCATTACTTCAACCTGTGAGCGAAGGCTGATCAGGCATTACACTAAACAAGAAAATGTGGCCTCTCGGTACACAAATGCGCCTGGTGGGTGATTGGTGAAACTCCGGCAAACTTCTTAACCAGACCCATGGACACACACATACACGAACACATGGACGGGAATGGATGGACACAGTAAAAATACTATATGCTTCACGGCTGTATCGAGACTGGGGGTACTAGAAACAAGAGCTGTAGGAGAACAGCATAGCTCGACTATGAGGGTTGTCGATATACACATAGCTTGACAAAGAAGGTGGCTGCGGCCTGCATAAAAACCTGAACCAAGGTTGACTAAAAACCTTAACCAAGGGAAATTAAGTAAGTAATTGAAGGTTAAATGTAGGTCAATATCAGATATAGGTCAGGGGTTATTGATGTACATCACTAGGAGATGAAGTTGTCCAAGTATGGTTGATGTAGGCCCAGGAGTATTCCATATACAAGCTTGACTATAAACATTAACCAAGTAATTCAAGGTTAAATGTAGGTGAAGGTAAAGTTGACGTACATCCCTATGAGAAAAGAAAGTTATCCAAGTATGGTGTCTGGATGCACAATAGTATTCCATGTACAAGCTTGATTAAAAACCTTAACCAAGGTGAACTAAAAACCTTAACCAAGGGGAATTAAGTAAGTAATTCAAGAGGAAATGTAGGTGAAGGTCAAATATAGGTCAGGGGTTATTGATGCACATCACTAGAAGATGAAGTTGTCCAAGTATGGTGGGTGTAGGGCCAGTAGTATTCCATATACAAGCTTGACTAAAAACCATAACCAAGGGGAAATTAACTAAGTAATTGAAGAGGAAATGTAGGTGAAGGTCAAATATAGATCAGGGGTTATTGATGTACATCCCTATGAGAAAAGGTTGTCCAAGTATGGTGTCTGTATGCACAATAGTATTCCATGTACCAGCTTGACTAAAAACCTTAACCAAGCTTGACTAAAAACCTTAACCAAGGGGAATTAAGTAAGTAATTCAAGAGGAAATGTAGGTGAAGGTGAAATATAGATCAGGGGTTATTGATGTACATCACTAGGAGATGAAGTTGTCCAAGTATGGTGGGTGTAGGGCCAGTAGTATTCCATATACAAGCTTGACTAAAAACCTTAACCAAGAGGAATTAAGTAATTGAAGAGGAAATGTAGGTGAAGGTCAAATATAGATCAGGGGTTATTGATGTACATCCCTATGAGAAAAGGTTGTCCAAGTATGGTGTCTGTATGCACAATAGTGTTCCATGTACAAGCTTGACTAAAAACCTTAACCAAGGTAGACTAAAAACCTTAACCAAGGGGAATTAACTAAGTAATTCAAGAGGAAATGTAGGTGAAGGTCAAATATAGATCAGGGGTTATTGATGTGCATCACTAGGAGATGAAGTTGTCCAAGTATGGTGGGTGTAGGGCCAGTAGTATTGCATATACAAGCTTGACTAAAAACCTTAACCAAGGTTGATTAAAAACCTTAACCAAGGGGAATTAACTAAGTAATTCAAGAGGAAATGTAGGTCAAGGTCAAATATAGATCAGGGGTTATTGATGTACATCACTAGGAGATGAAGTTGTCCAAGTATGGTGGGTGTAGGGCCAGTAGTATTCCATATACAAGGTTGACTAAAAACCTTAACCAAGGCGTCACGTGACGGTGACGTCGACGCCGACGCCGACGCCGACGCCGACGCCGGGGTGACAACATAAGCTCTACTTATTCTTCGAATAGTCAAGCTAAAAACCACATAGTCCAGTTTTCCAATGACACAACATATATTACCACATTCTATTAAGATACAGGAGATGATCAGACATATATCTCTCTCAGAGAAACCCAGATACCATCTTCCCAACTAATAATTGAAGAGTCTGAGATCAGAGGAATAAACGTGAAAGGGTTTCACATCACAGTAACAGCTAAGGTCATGATAAAAGTTCAATCCAAACACCATGCAGGATGGAAAGAATTTTCAACACTAGAGCAGGGACTGAACACACGACTTATTCCGGGATTGAAGTGCAATGATCTCTACCAACTAGACTCTCGAGGCATCAGTCGTTGGTTTTAGGTCTCATCTGAAGACCAGTCTGATGGAAATACTTCTAAAGTACGGTATGTCTTCATCATGTCCAGGGTGGGCATTGAACCCACACTTTCCGGTATTGAAGTATATAAAATATGTACCATTAGACTTTGGATCCATACCACCTCAGTGGCCTATTTCACCAACATTGCAAAGTATACTTTTCTAGCCAAGTATACTTTGAGGGAGAAATTTTCAATTTAAGGATAAATTTAATAATTTTTATTATACTGAATTTATTACATTATCACAGCCATTTTGGCTGTGATAATGTAATAAATTCAGTATAATAATTCTGCATATTTTTAATCATCAAATATATGCAACGGTTAGTTCTATATGAAATAATGCATTTCGGGAACAATAATTGATTACTCCCTCAAAGTATACTTTGCTAGATAAGTATACTTTACAATTTTGATGAAATCGGCTACTGGGGGCCGTTTCAATGTTGCAATGTTTGTGAAATCGGCTACAGATCATTATAACCCATTTCATCCTGCGAATACAGAATTATGTTTGCGGAAAATCATAAATATTTTCCTTCCCAGTGGCTCATATGATTGAAATATCAAACTGTTTATAATTATATTATTACCAATGATGTTTAGCCGTTTCTGACCATCTTGCACCGACTAAAGTAACCATCAGCATACATATTGCACTGGCTAAGCTAAAATGCCTTGTTATTACCCTGGAAACTCAGGCACAATTTATCCCTGGAAACACATATAAATACTAGAGGATTGTTTTTCAGACATATGTCTCCCCAATACCACCACTGCATGTTATCAGGACTTGGAAAAGTAGAATTTAAGGCAGCAACAGCATATATGTAGCTACCTTGTATTTTCTGCATAAAGTTGAATATCCCCACTTTTCACTAAGTCAAGGGCCATAACTCCGTGAATACAGGATGAATCCGCATCTAAAACCCCAGGTGCGCAACTTCAGACGATGACCAGTATTTGTGTAAAGTTTCACGATTCTAACTGAAATACATTTGGAGATACGCGCGACACAAGTTGAAAATCCCCACTTTTCACTAATTCAAGGGCCGTAACTCTGTGAATACTGGACGAATCCGCATCTAAAACCCCAGGTGCGCAACTTCACATGATGACCAGTATTCCTGTAAAGTTTTGCGACTAACTGAAATACATTTGGAGATACGCACGACACAAGTTGAAAATCCTTAATTTTCGCTAAGTCAAGGGCCATAACTCCGTAAATACTGGATGAATCCACATCTAAAACCCCAGTTGCGCAACTTCACACGATGACCAGTATTCCTGTAAAGTTTTGCGACTCTTTAACTGAAATACCTTTGGAGATACGCGCGACACAAGTTGAAAATCCCCAATTTTCGCTAAGTCAAGGGCCATAACTCCGTGAATACAGGATGAATCCGCATCTAAAACCCCAGGTGCGCAACTTCACACGATAACTCCGTAAATACAGGATGAATCCGCATCTAAAACCCCAGGTGCGCAACTTCACACGATGATAAGTATTCCTGTAAAGTTTCACGACTGTAACTCAAAAACTTTTGGAGATATGCACGACACAAATGTTGTGACGGACAGACGGACGACAGACGGACGGACGGACAACCTAGCCAAAACCAATATGTCTCCCCCATTCATGGGGGAGACATAATAAGTATCCTGTAACAAAGAATTAAGTATCACTATTTGTAAGGTTAACCCTTAGACCGCTATCTAAAAAAATTTGTCGTCTGCTGTTTATTTTCAATTTTCAATTTTTATCATCAAAAACATGCTTTGACAGCACTTTAGAATGATTTACAACATGCTTTGACAGCACTTTGCTGCCAAAACATGTTTTTATTGAGAAATAAGGCAAGATATAAAAGCAACAGCAGACGACAATTGCTGTGAGTAGCAGTCTAAGGGTTAATACAGTTGTACTGGTTTAGCACAAAAAATGTATTTGGATACAAATTGTTTTGGGAAACCACTATTTAATTGGGGTTTCCCAACAAAAAAACTGTAGTATTATGGTATTATCCACAAGTCTTTTCTAAATTGTTCAGTATTTCTGAAGGGGAATAAGTCCTTTTTTTTCTTGTATTTCTCCCTGTAAATATCATGAATATGGCTTGGAATTTCATTAGAATTGAGTCCTCCGGACTCAATTCTAATGAAATTTCAAGACACATTAACAGAGGGAAATAAGAAAAATACTTAGAATTTGTTGGCTGTTATTTTCACCGCTAGCATGCACAGAGTTAATTAACGTCATTTCTTTTTCGCAGGCTTCACACTGACAATAACAGTAGCATCTATGCATAGAAGGAAGTTCATCAAAGGGATGGTAATGTATTTGTCGAAGCAAATTAAGTAGATCTGACATACTAGGTCTCAGATGATGCCTTGGGTATACAATATGTTGCACTTTATAGACTGAAAATGACCTATAGCAACTAAACACACCAATTTATTTGATCAAATATTAACAAGTTTTTTTTTCTGGTATGTGTTATAGACTGTGATAAAAAGGGGAGATAATTTTGTAATGTATTAACACTATGACAGTACAGACGGACGGACGGACGGACGGACGAAGGACATATGGATGGACTGATAATGGATGGAGGGACAAACTGACATTACACCCCCTTAGTCTAAGGGCGTACATCCATTGTTTTCATACAAAGGGGTGACCTAAGAAACAATAGGCTTAGGTGGCTATGGAAAATGTTACAATTAAGTTTTCTTTTATCTTAGATCACGCCACCAACCTGTTACTAGGTGTGACTTCCCAAGCTGTAATGGGGACGGAGGATAAAACAGCCACAGAGTTTACATAGATCACAGTTTACCACCAGTTGAAGTCTGAATTTAAATGCCGTAAAACACAGAAAAGTGCATTTCGAAGGGCTAGAAAATAGGACAACCCCCTAGTTATGAATGGTAACTCTTGCAATTACTCCCGTACCGTCCGTAGCTAGCTTGTAAGTAGATTGTAAGTTACCTTCGCAACTAGACAACCCCCCCCCCCCCAAATGCTGGATCCGCCGCTGAAGCTGCATTTCTCATTTCTCAGTTGGCGGCGGAGATGTCCCGGTTTGCCAGACTTTAGCCTGATTGGCCCCTTAGAGACAAGAGCGGCGTGATTTCTGGTAATAGCCACAAATGGACGGTGGGTCTCTCAGGCACTTAGCAGCTCAAAAACTCATAAGTGAATTTGATTTATGTTCGCGAATTGGGTCGCTTCAGCATCTTCGATCGGTTGTAGAAAATATATGAGTTGTACTCACCAAATCGATTGGTCTTTAAAAGTACCATCAAGGGTCGGAGAAAATTATTTGATATTCTGTGGTGGAAACTTTGACCATTGGTTTTTTATCATTATTTAACTCTTTGCATGCTAGCTAGCGGTGAGACAATATCCAGCAAATTATGAGTATGTTTCTTATTTCTCTCTGAAAATATGTCTTGAAATTTCATTATAATTGCATCCTCCGGACTCGATCCTAATGAAATTTCAAGAGACATGTTCATGATATTTATACGGAGAAATAAAAGAAAATATTATAGGAATGAATGACCTTTTTGTGGAATTTATTGGGGTATAAACTTGGAAAAGTCGCGGGAATACATCTCATCGAGAAGGTTCAAATGAGTGGTCACAACATATACTTTCATTGAGAAATAACAAAAATAAAAATAAAATATTTAAACAAATTCATACCCCGCATGTAATGGGTTAAACTTACTATTTCTCTGAAACTTCCCACCAAATTGTTCTCATTTCACAACATATACTTTCACTCTGAATAAAAAGAAAATATTTCATATTGTTTGTCTGCCTATTACAACACATTGCGAGTTTAATCAATAAGAGCTGCCTCAGAAGTGGGGAATATTGAATGGTCATTGAAATATGAGCACATAGAGAGCCATGTAAACATTGAAACATTATAAACATCCGCACACATGTTGTCAATATTAGAGAGCCTTGTAAGAGAGCTCCAGTTAAGTTGCGTAATTTGACCAACTTGGGGTGAAATTTTGTTATTTCTTCATCAAAAATGGCAAGTTGGGAGTCCTTTAGAATCGTCTTATTGAGACGATTCTAAAGCACTCCCAACTTGCCATTTTTTGATGGAGAAATAAGAAATTTACCTCCAAATTACGCACCTAAACTGGAGCTCTGATGTAAACATTGAAACATTATAAACATCTGTACACAGGTAGTCAATATTGACAGACAACAAGAACATTGTGTTCATAGTATATGCAGAGCTCCAGTTTAGGTGCGCAATTTGGAGGTAAATTTCTTATTTCTCCATCAAAAATGGCAAGTTGGGAGTGCTTTAGAATCATCTCAATGAGACGATTCTAAAGGACTCCCAACTTGCCATTTTTGATGAAGAAATAACAAAATTTCACCCCAAGTTGGTCAAATTACGCACCTTAACTGGAGCGCTGATATTGATGCCCCACCTACCGCTTGCTTTGATACTAAACGAGGCAACATTGCAAATTGAAGAGACAAGCTGAAACAAAAAAACGTTTGGACGGATGGATGGGATGGACAGACAGACATATGGACAGACGGATGGATATAAAGGTAACAAAACAGACCCCCTCCATTATCATGGTGGGGTATTAAAATAATGTTAACCCTTGAAAGGCACGACAGTATTTGTTTTCCTATTTTTCCAACATTGTTACTTATTTCTTTTTATTTAACCGTTTCATCCCTTATTAAAATTCTTGCAAGCTTCCAGGGGGCTGTTTCACTAAACTTCGTAAAACTAAAATGTTCGTAAGTGCAAATTTAGGATCGTCTGTAAATTTCAATTGATGAATTTACATTTATTGAGCATAGGCTGCAAACGCAGCCTATGCTCAATAAATGTAAATCCAATAATTGAAAACATTGTTAATGTGAAATTTACAGACTATCATAATTTTGCACTTACCAACATTTTAGTCGTACAAAGTTTAGTGAAACGCACCCCAGGTTTTCAGATTATTCCATTTATCACAAAAATGGGTAATTTTGCAAACAGAAACACAAAAGTTAGCAATGTAGAAGAAACAGGCTTACTGACCAATATAACCAGCCAGTAGGAAATAATGCCTCTTTACTGAAATGCAAAACAATACAATTATCGTATTTATTCCAATAGTAGCCCACTTTCTAATAGTAGCTCCCTCCTATATTTTCAGTCAAATTCTTTTATTCTCACAAACCCAGTAGTAAAGCCATCTTGGAATTCAAATTTCTGTGTTTTTATGCAATTATAGTGCCAAAAGTACTTCAGAAAAGTGCATAGCCACGGGGGCATTATTGGAATAATTATGGTATATCTACAACAGATCTGGAAACAAGCTTTGCATTGATCGACAACAAATCAACTGATTGTCGTATTGGTCAAATGATGTCATGTGACGTTACCAAATGACGTCAATGTAATGACGCAACATAAACAAGTCTGTGTTTTTTTCAATGAAAGTATGCAGTTTTTGCCGCTTGTGTATCTTCATTATGTTACCTGATAAATGGAATACCAGGCTCATGTATTTTAATATGAAGTTTATCAAGGTCACCTCAGACACAGTAAGAATTCCTTGGAGAGCGGAGGAATACCGAGGCATCTCCTGGTCTTGCCTAATAAACTTGATATCAAAATACTCTACAGACTGGTATGCTCTAATTTAACACTTAGACCGCTACTCAGAACAATTGTCGTCTGCTGTTGCTTTTATATCGTGACTTATTTCTCAATAAAAACATGGTTTGACAGCACTTCAGAATCATTTCCAATTGCTAAGATAGCGGTCTAAGGGTTAAAGGTACATGCCCACTCAGTAGGCACAAAGTGTTCTTTATAGGAATTAAATAAGTGTATAATTGTGTCACTATTCCACCAGTTCTAAAAATTACTAGTGCCCGCTTTCCAGATATAATCATTTATAAATATTTATTTTACCGATACTGACTTGAGGTGGTATCGGGATATTTTCAAATGCAAATGAGGCATGATATTTTTTTATATTTTATACTAATTAAATGTGTCACCTTAAAAAATAATATTTTCGACAGATTATAATGTATGACAGAGAAAACAAGAGGGCCATGATGGCCCTAATTCGCTCACCTGACTCACCTTAACACCAGATGAGAATGTGACATTGAGTTCATGTGTTTTAAAAAAATTGTGCTAATTTTAGATGGCGGTCATCTTGGATTAAGCGAAGACTTTCATTTTACCAAATCTGAAAATGCTTCACCCAAATGATCTTAACTTCCTATGAAGTTTGGCCAGCATCGGTCATGTGGTTCCTGAGAAAAAGACGTTCAAAATCTCAAATAAATGGACCTTTTGGTGGCCATCATGGATGACATAATCATCCGATTCCGACAAATATTGCACCAGAGCAATCGCCTCATCGATACCTTCAATTTGATATATGACATGAACATATTCGGTCAAAAATAAAATTTGACCCCAATTTGACCCCACGGGCCACGCCCATTTTTGACCCCGGGGTCACCATTTTAACAACTTTGAATGAGCATTGTACATCGATCATTCCTACCAAGTTTCGTCGAAATTCGGCTAGCGGTTTATGAGAAGATTTTTTAAGAATTTATGCTATATTTAGACGGCGGCCATCTTGGATTAGCGATGACCTCCATTTTAACAAATCTGAAAAGGCTTCACCCATGGACCATAACTTTTAAGTTTGGCTACCATGGGCCAAGCAGTTCATGTGAAGAATAATTTTGAAATCTCTAATAAAAGAACGACCTTTTGACATTTCGGCGGCCATCTTGGATGACATAACAATCCAATTGCGACAAAAAATGTACCAGAATGATGGCCTCATTGATACCTTCGATTTGACATATAACATGACCATATTTGGTCAAAAATAAAATTTGACCCCAATTTGACCCCACGGGCCATGCCCATTTTTGACGCGGGGGTCACCATTTTAACAACTTTGAAAGAGCAATGTACATCGATCATTCCTACCAAGTTTCGTCGGAATCCGGTTGGCGGTTCTTGAGAAGAAGATTTTTGAAGAATTTGTGCTATTTTTAGATGGTAGCCATCTTGGATTACGTAATTATGTCATTTTAACAATTTTGTAATCCCCCTACCTAAGGACCATGACCATGAAGTTTGGTGACCATAGGCCCAATGGTTACCGAGGAAAAGACGTTTGAAAATGTTCACGGACGACAACGGACGACAACGGACGACGACGACGGACGACGACGGACACATTGCGTTAACAATAGCTCACATGAGCTTCGCTCAGGTGAAAAATACAGAGAATACAGAGAATAAACAGTAATGTCTGTTAACATCTGATATGAAATGTATAACAATGCCAATCAATATGTGGGGTAATGGTGAATGAATGTTTATTTTGCCAGAAAATCTCTCAGATGATGTCTCTGATATAAAGAACATTTTGTGCCTACTGAGTGGGCATGTACCTTTAATTTATTGTACCACAAATAGGTTTATGTGTACATCATTGCCTTCTGCCTAATGAGAAGTAAATCATACTGATTTTGTAGTAGATAACTGTATGTGGCGACAGGATAACGAAAAATACAATCTGCAAGTCACTGCATTTGTGTTGATTAAATATGAGATTTATTAAATCCGTTGACTGATTTCATAAGAAACGAGGCTATAGTTTCTTATGAAATCAGTGAACGGAGTTTTCAGGAAATCAGTAAACAAGTGTAATACCTACTATATCATCACTCGATCATACCCTCTATGTACTTAAAGTGGAAATCGAAGTAGATGCACAGGTGACTGAAATGTTGTGCATTGCATCATTAGACACGTCCAACTTGATTTCCTATCTTACTGAGGTAGGTTGGACCACAGCCACAGGTTCAAGTAACGGACCGAGGTCTATAAATACATTAAATATGCCTAAAAGCATCAATGAATGAAGAAAAAAATATTATTTTTTTTTACACCCTCCATATACTCCATTATAGAAGGTTGATAAGTTTTTAATAGGCCGAACCCGGACGGGCTGGAGACAACGGACTCTCATTGTCGCCTATTGCAGAAGTTGGGACAGTGTTAGTATTCCGCAACGATATATTCCCCGATGCGCTATGTCAACAAGTTATCGAGCAATCGATTGTTTTGTTTAAAAAATATTATCATCATTGCTAGGTCGGGAAAGAACCGCAACATTTCCGAGGCCGATACTGCTATATAACGGAGTAAACATCGGGTTCAAAATACACTTTTACGTCGTCCCGGCCCGTAAAGAAACATTTTGCATAGAAAAAACATTGTTTCCAATCGAACATTTGATCAAACCTACAGTTAGTAACCCGTCCTGTGCGTCACGACAGACAATTTAATCGCACAGACATTTCTATCAATTCTCTATGCAAAATGTTTCTTTACGGGCCGGGACGACGTAAAAGTGTATTTTGAACCCGATGTTTACCCTGTTATATAGCAGTATCGGCCTCGGAAATGTTGCGGTACCACAAATAGGTTTACACGTATATCATTGCCTTCTGCCTAATGAGAAGTAAATCACACTGATTTTGTAGTAAATAACTGTATGTGGTAACGTGATAACACAAAAATACGATTTGCAAATGACAGCTGCTGAAAAAAAACACAGCCTACGAAAAAACATTGGATCCCTCAATATACATGTGTTACTATATTATGGCAATGCCACTGTAAAAAGTAAATAGTATGAGCAGATAGTGCTGTCCATTGATGTTTTCAGGAAACACGGTTATCATTCCCAATCTGCAATGTGGAAATTCCATTTTATATGTAAAGCGATGTAATGTCAATAATTACCTCCATTAAAGGAATATGAACAATAATTAGTGTGCCAATAAATGATTTATCAACACAATAATTGTTCTTCCTCCTTTACTGGAAGTATTTATTGGCATTAAATTGCATTATATATAAACTTGAAGAATAAACACCCGTATAAACTGATGTACATAATGTGGAAATTGAAATAGATGCACAGCCGATTGCAATTTAGTGCATTTTATCAATAGATGCACAGCCGATTGCAATTTAGTGCATTTTAATATATCCGGCAAGTCTCAATAATTTCTTTATTTCTCATCAGAAGTATATGTTGTGACCACTCATTTGAACCGTCTCGCCGAGACGGTTCAAATGAGTGGTCACAACATATACTTTGGTTCAGAAATAAGGAAAATAGATAGAGAATAGTAGGTTAGTGCCGTGAATGGGAAAAAATATCTGGCAAGGCTCAGGAAACGGGATGGGCGAGGCTCTGCCGAGCACATCCCGTTTCCGTGCCGCGCCAGATATTTTTTCCCATTCATGGCACTAACCTACTATTCTATTTATCCCGTCAACACCTACAAATGGCTGTAAAATGCAAAAAATAGTATTGACTGGATATCAAAAATGTTTCACGGCACCGTGTTTCACGGCACATACGCACTGTGTTGACGGGATAAATTGAAATAGATGCACAGCCGATTGCAATTTAGTGCATTTTATCAATAGACATGTCCATCTTGACTTCCTCCTATACTACTGGGCGAGGTTGGACCTGTCCAATGGCTGAATGGAGGGAACTTTAACCCTTTCAAAACTACAGACCACTTTTCTAGTATTTGCAAACAGTGTAGATCATGAAGAGCCGGCTCATAACGAGCCGTCTCATCAAGATCTACACCATTTGTTGATATTTTTTTTTATTTTTACAAAATAAACACATTTTCTGCATAATGGAACAGTTTCAAATGTAGCATGAAATAGTATATGTTTGTTCGTGAAGGTTGAAAGGGTTAACCGTCTTTGGTAGATGTCACAGGATGCGACAGCAGACAGTAAAAGCAATCTAAATGACAGTTACATCATCTCTTCCATCTATTTCACCAACATTGCAAAGTATGCTTTTCTAGCAAAGTATACTTTGAGGGAGTAATCAATTATTTTTCCTGAAATGCATTATTTCATATAAAACTAACAACTGCATATATTTGATGATTAAAAGTATGCAGAATTATTATACTGAATTTATTACATTATCACAGCCAAAATGGCTGTGATAATGTAATAAATTCAGTATAATAAAAATTAATAAATTTATAAAAAAATAGAAAATTTCTCCCTCAAAGTATACTTTGCAATTTTGATGAAATTGGCTACAGGTATTATAACACCAGTGGTATGTAGTAGTATGTACAGGTATTATAACACCAGTGGTATGTAGTAGTATGTACAGGTATTATAACACCAGTGGTATGTAGTAGTATGTACAGGTATTATAACACCAGTGTGTAAGTAGTGTGACAGGTATTATAACACCAGTGGTATGTCAATAGTATGTACAGGTATTATAACACCAGTGTATGTAGTGTATGTACAGGTATTATAACACCAGTGGTATGTAGTAGTATGTACAGGTATTATAACACCAGTGGTATGTAGTAGTATGTACAGGTATTATAACACCAGTGGTATGTAGTAGTATGTACAGGTATTATAACACCATGTGGTATGGTAGGTAGTATGGTATGTATTATAACACCAAAGTGGGTGTAGTAGTAGTACAGGTTATAACACCAGTGGTATGTAGGTGTATGTACAGGTATTATAACACCAGTGGTATGAGTAGTATGGTACATGTTATAACACCAGTGATGAGTAGTAGTATGTACAGGTATTATATAACACCAGTGGTATGTTAGTAGGTATGTACAGGTATTAATAACACCAGTATGTAGTGGTATGTACAGGTATTATAACACCAGTGGGTATGTAGTAGTATGTACAGGTATTATAACACCAGTGGTATGTAGTGGTATGTACAGGTATTATAACACCAGTAGTATGTAGTAGTATGTACGGTATATATTAACACCAGTGGGTATGTAGTAGTATGTACAGGTAATTATAACACAGTGGTAAGTAAGGTGTATTAGTATAACACCAGTGGGTATGTAGTAGTATGTACAGGTATTATAACACCAGTGGTATGTAGTAGTATGTACAGGTATTATAACACCAGTGGTATGTAGTAGTATGTACAG
Organism: Conchocele bisecta; assembly: GCA_029237695.1. Lineage (NCBI taxonomy): Eukaryota > Metazoa > Mollusca > Bivalvia > Lucinida > Thyasiridae > Conchocele > Conchocele bisecta. Next base: position 34,433,514 of record CM055280.1, read on the forward strand.
GTATTATAACACCAGTGGTATGTAGTACTATGTAAAGGTATTATAACACCAGTGGTATGTAGTAGTATGAAAAGGCTGACTAGATGGACCTGTCTAATGGTGGAATAAGCGAAACTTCAATCACCTATGGTAAATGTCACAGCGAGATACAGCGGACAGAAAAATCAATGTATGTGACAGTCACATCATCTCATCCACCTATCTCTCTGGTGTATAACACCAGTAGTATCGGTGACTAGATGGACCTGTCTAATGGCGGAATTGGCGAAACTTCAATCAGCTATGGTAGATGGCACAGCGAGATGCAGCGGACAGAAAAAATCAATGTATGTGACGGTTACATCTTCTGAGGCCGTCAGAATAAAAACAGAGATATCTTGAAAGGACGATTCCCATTCCCATCCCGTTTCGGTGAGATGGTTCAAATGAATGGTAACACAATACACTTTTGAGTAGAAATAAAGAAAATACCGTATTTTGCAGTGTATTGCGCGCACTTTTTCACCCGCATTTTTAATCCAGAAGTCACCCTGCGCGTTATAGGTAGGTAGATAATTTTCAAACATTTTTTCCAACTGATTTCTGCCAGTTTTACGCATTTTTTATCAAACAAAACAAGCCCAGAAACGGAAATATTAATTTTTGACAGGTGTCCGATGATGACATTGAAATACGCATAGTGTGAAACAAGAGAAAAAGTATCGATGGGTAAGAATGGGTGCGGTAAGTATAGATTGATGGTAAATTGGTTTGCTTCCGTCTTGAAGTTGATTTCTGTATTTACGCTGGTGTCCCGATCTCATATCGGTCAAATATTGCCTGTCTATTATTGTTTGGTTGTAAATTTTCGAAGTGACGTCACATGTCTGCCATTCTGTGAATAATTAATGAGGACCGATTATCTCAATCCCATAAGCGCTTGATGTAAGATTTTAGATGCTAAATCAAGCGTCGCGCACATTCAGATCGCACTCGGTAACACTCGGTAATGGTCGTTGTCGTTGCTAGATTGCTGACTGACTGTGTTACTATTTTTGTAAAGCATTGGCAAGTATTCACGCATCAATACCTTATGACATGTGCGACCAGCATAGCACCTGATTCGCCTGCGCATGCACTGATATGGGGCTATGCTGGACTGTGATGTATTCAGGTAGTAGTAGTACCAGCAACCGATATGTCTATTTTTAAACCTAATCAATAAACAGTGAATACACACTATCTGTACCTACGTATATCGACTGTGTGTCCACAGTGTCAATATTTGGCTGGAGAGAATTGTTTATGGCCCATTTCTCATGTGCAGGTCACTAGTAGTGTTATTTTAATATCACCTTGGGGAAGCAGTTTGACACACAGGCTGTTGTGTGTTGGCGAATACGGGTCTGTTATGATACACGAATGGCAAATATGGTGGAATTATATACAACAAACTTCCTCGTAAGTAGGTTCAATAAATTTATTACATGCATCGTTAATTTTTAATAAGCATATTAATCAGTAAATACCAATAAATACAACATAATTTTAGACAATATAAAGTCTAATTTATGCCTCGATTAGTAAAGCTGACCTTTGGCGATCTTTTTGTCACCGATTAGCAGCATCGAGTCAGAGCCTAACAGCATATATTCAGCATTGTGAATGTGAACTCGGAAAGCAATTTTCTTACTCGGGGACAGAATTTGCGCCGATGTTTTTTTTTAAAATTTGCTGCGCGCTATTGACGCAAACTATTTTTTCCCTGATTTTTTCCCCCAAAATATAGATGTGCGTTGTACACCAGTGCGTGCAATACACGGCGAAATACGGTATTTACGTTTCGACAGAATTTTTCAGTCAATCCCCAGTAGATGTCACCAAGCAAGCTACAGAGGACAGAAAAATCAATCTAAATGACGGTCACGTCTTCTGAGGTCGGTTAGAATAAAAATAGGAGACGCGTCTTGAAATGACGATTCCCATTATGGGGGATTAAGAACGCAGTACAGCAAGCAATTACATGGAGAATTACAATAAAGCAGCTGGCCACAAATATAGATATTCATATCAGTCATTTGTATGTCATTAGTAACTGGAACATCCCGGTTAATGACACTATAACAGTGCAACTGACGTAAGAATGGGCACAATACTTTGAGTGACATACAGTGGAACCTCTTTAAAGTGGAGATACTTAGTAAAGACAGTGTCATAATCCGGTGCCAGGCACCAATACTACACCAGATCACTCGGCCACAGGCATTAATTCCAGTCAAATTCAGCGTTAAGACACAAATCCATCCTTTAACACATGAATCCTTAAGGATGGATTCACAGTTAAGACATGTATACTCTCCCATCCTCTGAATCCACTTTAAGTCCCTGTCAATGCTACAGGCCATAAAGCCAACATGTGCCAACACTGTAGATCCAGATAAACTGGCTCCTAAATAGCCGTCTCATCAGGATCTTCACCATTTGTGAGCGTAGTTCAACTCGGGAAAAAATCTGCATTTTGTCTTTAGCCCATTAGTCGGAATCCACCTTTAGAGGTACAAAATATTTAAATGTTATTTTTGTTCTTGTTATCTATCAATGCAACTATATGGTGAGACGGTTCAAATGGTGGTCGCGACATATCCATCTGAGCAAAGATAAAGAGAATATTTAGGATTTTTGACAAACTAAATGGTGTAACCTGAGATTGAAATGGTGTATTGGAATAGCATTGAAAAGGCAATGTTGGATAAGTAGAAAGTGGCAAAAGGGCCAAGAAGAAAACCAACCCCTGTATCAAATGGGAGGAGGCATCAATATGTTTCTACCCATAGATATCTGTGAATATAACCACCGGAATTGTGTGAAATTTTATCTGCAGTCTTTGGGCGAAAAAAGAGACAGCTTAATTAATCTTTATGCCAAGAAAAGATTTCTAATAAATGTTAATGACGAGAAAATAGTTCTAATAAGCAATATGTCTAGCTGGGGCATGATTCCACTTGCAATACTGGACTCCTGATTTCTGACCCCTTGACCACACACACAATATTCCATCTAAAACCCAGAGACCAAATGTCTGACCCTTTGACCAATGGAACAATATTGAACGGAAGACATTACATTCCGGCCAACACTATAAATTGCTATAGAACCAAAAATCGTTGGCACATTATTACCGATGACACCGTAGATAATAGGCTCATTGACGTTCTCGGAAAGAGTAGTCATTATATGCCTTTTTCCTAAAATGGTAATAACAATAACGTCTCTAACATTTTATCAGATGAGCTTTGCATTGATCAAATACATGTAGATTGACAACAAATTGCTGTATACTGCATTGACTATAGTCTGTTTCACGAAAGCTGCCCAAATTTTACGGCCATATAAACAATTCAAAAACAATATTTTTTTCGATAGTATTAAATTAAAGGAAAATTTAAGAATGAGCCTTCTTTTTATTTCGTGAAATTTGGTCAAATATTGGTTTTATTACGAAAAATTTATTTCTCTATGGGAATTTAACATGGGGGAAAAAGAGGCAAAGGAGTGTGGAAGGAGTCAAAAAAACGAAAAATTTTGGAAATCGACTCGGAAACCTAGCTAGATAGCTTGGAAATGATCCAACTAAGAAAACAAAAGTTAAATTTTGAAAATCGGTCCAGGATTACTGAAATTCTAAAATATTTCCCCATGTTAAATCCCCATAGACATCTTCACTCCGTGAAGATGTCTATGGGGATTTAACATGGGGAAATTTTGTTTTCGCAATAAAATCAATATTTGACCAAATTTCACGAAATAAAAAGAAGGCTCATTCTTAAATTTTCCTTATATGGTTTTTGAATTGTTTATATGGCCGTAAAATTTGGGCAGCTTTCGTGAAACAGACTATAGTTATGGACATCCGGCTCACAACTGCATGTACGTTCAATTACGTTAACCCTTAGTAACTGCAATAGATTTTTATATGTTAATTTCTGGACCAATCCAATCATCACAAAATGATTTTCTGACTAGTCAATTTATGAAAAAGTGGGTGTTTTTGTTCTCAAAAATTACTTTAAAAAAGTGCAGATCCTGATGAGATGGCCCATCATGAGACGGCTCATCTGGATCTACACTATTTGCCAATACCACTATTATACAGGCCTGTGGTGTTGAAAGGGTTAAATCGACCTCTCGTGACATTACCGAATGATGCCATGTAATTTCATAACATAAACACGCACTGTCTGATCAGGAGCTGCACTGTTTGCCATTCTATCCATGAACTACAAATAGATATTGTTATCAGGCTACAGGAGTGAGCTATTTGATCAGAAGCTACATACATCCCATACAGCCCCCATTTCTCCAGCCACAGCCATGTACAGTTCACGAGGTGGCCTATTTCATGTCACCAGGTGCACGTCATTAATTACCATGTCACACTTAATTAACATACATTGTTACATAATTAGGCTGCTACTTAATTATTATACCAGGGGGATGTTTCACTAAACTTTGTACGACTAACATGTTCGTATGTGCAAATTTAGGATCGTCTGGAAATTTCAATTGATGGATTTACATTTATTGAACGTATAAATGTAAATCCAATAATTGTTTACAAGAAAACATTGTTAATGTGAAAATTTACAGACTATCATAATTTTGCACTTTAGTCATACAAAGTTTAGTGAAACGGCCCCCCGGAGTAGCCGATTTCATCAAAATTGCAAAGTATACTTATCTAGCAAAGTATACTTTGAGGGAGTAATCAATTATTGTTCCCGAAATGCATTATTTCATATAGAACTAACCGTTGCATATATTTGGTGATTAAAAGTATGCAGAATTATTATACTGAACTTATTACATTATCACAGCCATTTTTTAGTGATAATGTAATAAATTCAGTATAATAAAATTAACCCATTCCTTTCGGAATACACCTTTACGGGTATGAATTTTTAAAAATATTTTATTTTTGTTCTTTCTCAATGAAAGTCTATGTTGTGACCACTCATTTGAACCGTCTCGATGGTTCAAATGGTGGTCGCGACATATACTTCTGACCGCAATGAAGGAAAATATTTAGGATTTTCCATAAACATAACGGCATATCCTCAGCATGAAGTGTTAAAGCCATGCTAATTTCTACCACAAAGCACTTCCCCTAATGGCACATTTGAATAAGCACATCCTCTATTTGCATATCCTACTTTGCGAATATATACATTAACTTGGTTCCTATTTATGCGAGCTATGAAATCAATGATTCTTTATTTTATCTATTGTTGTTCTTTTCTTTATTAAAACACTGCAATGACAGCATTAATATATCGTGCTGTCCACAAGCAGGTGCGACAAAAATTACTTTCATTGGTAAAAGGACATGGTGTAAGTGTGTAGAGTAAACTACTGTCTGTTCCACGTTTTGCTACCGACGAACATTGGGCTATTAAACACATTAAATCTAAAAAATATTTAAAAGTAAGTACTTTTTCATCAATAACAAGTCACCCTCCCCCAAAAAAATTATTTGATGAAATTGCATCAAATATTGATTTTATTGCGAAAAAACGATTTTCCTATTGGGGAGTCAATTTCCAAAACTTTTCGTTTTTTGATCCTGAAGGTAGCTTTCATTTCTTTGTCTCACATGTAACCTGGCAAATAGTCTCACCAGTCTTTTGATATCAAGTGTCTCAATCTCAGCTTTGACATGATAGGAATTCCTCGACGAGCCTCGGACTTCCTACGCATTTCATAGCCTTGCTTATGTGCTGGAAATCAAGACACACTAGCCTGGTATTCTCTATATATGCATCATCATAAACATCCGATTGCAAATAAGTTTTAAAAGACGGCTTTGCTGGCAGTTTCTTGTTTATCTAGAAACACATGTAACAAAGACAACATATTAACCCTTTCCCTGATAGAGACGACTTAACGCCTCTGCAGAAGATGTCTTTTGAAAACATTGTGGGAAAAGGAGAAATTGCTTGTAACAAGCAATTTCTCCTTTTCCCACAATGTTTTCTACTCTATCAGATAATTTAACCATCATTTGACCCAGCATTTGATTATTTTATTCAGATGTTTTCGATTTGGAAGAGTCGAAATATCGCAAAACAGGGAAAGGGTTATAAGCTGTAGTTTTCTTGAAGACTCTCTCCAGGGGATGCACGTCATAATAACCTTCATTACCGGCCATTCAATGCCGCCTCTATATTTACTTGAGGTCATTGATTGCCATGCATGACGTACCTCAAACCAAAGAAAATTAATTTGCAGTCTCATCCCAACCGCAGAATTGACTTTTTTTTAAATGTTGTTTGCAAATATCTTATAAAAATATCAAACTTGTTTTCATTACAATAATTTCAATAAAAAATAAAAAATTTAATGTCCCCAAATGTGGGCGCATAATAAAAACCTTATTTCTGCCGTATTTTATTCGATAATTTCTATGAGATTCTACAAATCAAGTTTGAATGGCCTTAAGATGTTACCAATTTGTGTACATGTATTCCATGATCAGCCCGTATGGCATGGATGTCAGTAAAGGAAGCCGTAAACAGTCAAACCACTCAAAAAGAAGTCACCTAAAAATCTGATTGTCCTTAATTGAAGGGGGCTGACCGCTTCCATCGTGACGCATCTCGCTGTAATGTATCTAATACGGTTAACAATTTGTGTATTCCTTGATCAGCATACAGTCAAACATCTCTAAAACAGACAGCCAACAAATATATATGACCAATAGAAGGGGTCAGTGGAAGAAGGGGGCTAACTCCCTCATGGAGTTAGCCCCCTCCTTCCACTGACCCCAACTCCCTCATGGAGTTAGCCCCCTCCTTCCACTGACCCCAACTCCCTCATGGAGTTAGCCCCCTCCTTCCACTGACCCCAACTCCCTCATGGAGTTAGCCCCCTCCTTCCACTGACCCCTTCTATGATGTGTCTCGCTGTAATTTACCTCAAATGATAATGTCTTTTTCTGATTCCAATGCAAAGCACTAAATAGCTACAATCATTTGCCTGCGATATGTGTATCTATTGGGGATGTATGGAGCCGGGTAGCAATTTTCTTGCTAAGCACTAGACTGCAGATCTCTGCACTCATATACATACATGACGTATGGAACATCTATAAACAGGACACCCCGGGGAGCTCACACATTTTATCTTGCATGGCAAAATGCAAAAATCACAGCCGTCGTCATGAAAATACAGATAAGATTCTATTTCTCGCACAACAACAATCACCAGTTACCGATAGCGTCATCATTTATCATACTATAGAAAGGCGAAAAATGAAAAATGATCGCGAATATATGAATGATGATGTTCTGCCAAATCACATGGCGCCAACTGAGTTTACTGCGAGATCTAGACAGCATGAATATATGAGATACGCCATGTGATTTTGTACCTTCGGACATCTGCGTAATTTCATTAAATACGTTTACAAAATTTACAATATTTTTTGTAAATGGCGTCAAAAGTTGACAAAATTTTCAGAGTATGAGGAATATAATTCTCATTCCACACACATGTACTCTGAAAGTGTTGTCACCTTTTGACGCCATTTACGGAAAATATGGCGTGCCTCATATGGGGAAAATATCCATTTGGGCTTCGAGCTCACAGAAACATGCTTATCGCCATTGATACCAACGAAGGTCCCAGAGCAGGCCATGCAGTTAATTTATTTAATTTAATGGTGTTGAACGGCCTATCAATATATAGGTAAGGCCATTTTAGGCCCGAGTCAATTAACCCCACTCCCTAATTGTAATAGGATTAGTAATAATCTTGTTAATCTAATTAAACTATTAGAGAGGGGCAAGTATTAGAGAGGGGCAAGTATTAGAGAGGGGGCTACTATTAGAGAGGGTGCAAGTATTAGAGAGGGAGCTAGTATTACAGAGGTGGCTGGATTAGCTCAGTAGGTAGAGCATCTGATTACAGATCGGGAGACCCTGGGTTCGATTCACACATCGACCGCTGCGAATGGTCGATTCGGCGTGTCCATGGACAAGACAACTTCGTGCTAGCCTAGTCCTATCAGATGGGGACTTAAATAGTCGGTCCTGATATGCAAGGTCATCGAGCTAGTGCCGTCGTTAAATCAAAGCATTTACATTTGTTTAGAGAGGGGGCAAGTATTAGAGAGGGGGCAAGTATTATATCTCTGCTGGTCCATATACAAAGTTGAGTGAATCGGCCCCCATATCTGCACTGATTCACCAACCGTAATAACCTTAAATATTCGAACACAATTTGTTTTTTCCACAAACAAATTGTATCCAAATACATTGTTATTGTGATAAATAATACATCCATACTAGCCGTAAATATTTAAACATTCCTTGCTGTGAGAAATCATATTAAATGTGTATTTCCCAGGAGAAATGGTGTCCGAATAGTTAGTCTGTTTCACAAAACCTGCCCAAATTTTACAGATATATAAACAATGCAAAAACAATAGTTATAGGGTATATGGAAGGTGTTCGAGCCAATTCCCACCATTCAATATAAGCCGAATCGAATCGAATCAAATTTATTTTTCTCGATAATATTAAATTCTATCAAAATTTTAAGAGTGAGCCTTCTATTTATTTCGTGAAATTTGGTCCAATATTGATTTTATTACGAAAAATTGATTTGTCTATGGGAATTTAAATTGACTCCGAAATTTGGCTAGATATAGCTTGGAAATAATCTAGCTAAGAAAACAACCCCCATATTAAATCCCCATAAACATCTTCACTCTGTGAAGACGTCTATAGGGATTTAACAATTTACATGAGGAATTTCTTTTTTTGCAATAAGATCGATATTGTACCAAATTTTGCAAAATAAATTGTTTAAATGGCCGTAAAATTTGGGCAGGTTTACGTGAAAACTTTTTATTAGGGTTATAATACGGTACACACAATAAACATTGATTTCTCATGAATGACCACATATTCCTGGAGATGTGGTGTCTATCTCTGCTCATCCATTATTTCTCCAGTACGGATGTGACAATGGAAGAAAACACTTCATGATAAATGAAATCTCCAGAGATCCTGTCAGATCAGCGGCCCGGATAAGGCCATAGACCATTAATCTGCTGAATTTCATCCACATATGTGCCTAAATAGATTGCAAAATATAGGGTTAACTGTATTGTAATTTTGAAATTTGCAGAGTATATCAGAAAATGATAGGTCGGAAAATTTGTTTAATGGCGACGCGCCAGCGGAGCCATTAAACATGTTTTTCGACCTATCATTTTTCCGATATACGCCGCAAATTTAAAAATTACAATGTGGTTAACCTATTTCTAATGCAACTGACTCACATAATGACCGACCTCAAACTCAGTATTGGCGTAGGAATACATTGAAATAATTTGTGACCGTTCATCAACAATGATATACCTGTAATGTATGACCATCAGCCAATCAGATTGCGTGATATTTATAGAGTGCATTAGAATTATATTTTATTTAATAGCATATATTTTCAAAAAATATTGAAATTACAGTTGATCCTGAGCTAAAGGCCACCTCCGTATAGCAATTACCTGTCAATAGCAGCCACACTTTTGTTTTCCCAATTATTCAATTACTACATAAATGAATCTGCGAACAAGAATCATGTGACAAAGTTCAGATTTTTCTCTTCCCATGTCTAGCCTGGTGGTTGGATGGACTGTATATGTTTTTACTCTAGTTTTATAACAAATTCAACACAGGCTCATTATCACTATAATTATTAAAGCTAATCCCCACTCTGGCAGCCATGACCAAATGAATGCAAGTTCTCAGTAACCTTGTGCTCGAGTGTATGCAAAACAAAGGACCATCCATACACACAATGTAGCCAAATTGTATTACAGTCGGTGAAGAGGTTCATAATTGATTAACCCTTAATACACCACTATCTTATTTTTTTTTGTCGTCTGCTGTTTATTTTCTATTTTCCATTTTTATCATCAAAAAAATGCTTTGACAGCACTTTAGAATAATTTACAACATGCTTTGACAGCACTTCAGAATAATTTCCATTGGAAATGATTCTGAAGTGCTGTCAAACCATGTTTTTATTGAGAAATAAGGCAAGATATAACAGCAGACGACAATTGTTGTGAGTAGCGGTCTAAGGGTTAAAGATGAAAGGTGACACTAATGTACACACATACGTATGCATGAACGTACGCACATACGGATGTATGCACATACATATTGGTGAGGGGATAATACAATTATAATTTGACAATTTATTTTAGGGGCGGTTTGGATGAAAATCTGCAAATAAATATTCCCTGGCCTAAGATCAATTATTTTATGACTTGTGGTGGAATAAGGGTGATGAATCAAAGCAATAATGGGCAGCCATCTTGCCATGTCACGGTTGATGAATGGACACTAATATATATATACATATAGTAGGGAACTATTTCTTATATGTGGCTGTGACTGGAGACATGGGGCTTATGGGATTTGTGACCAGTGGAGCTCCTCATCAAATAGCACATCCTTGTAGCCTGATAATGATCTGTATTTCTAGTAAGGGAAGGTAGTCAAATAAATTCACACATCTTGCCAACTTTTCCAAATTTGGCACAATTGACCTTCAGATAATACTATTCAAGAATGTTGATGGGAGCAATCTGAATGTTCATGTTCTCGGCTATTTATAGCAGAAATCCAAGATGGCTGCCAGTCCAGCATGCTATTGGCATATATTTTAATAATTGGTGATGCTATTTGCAAACATTTGATATTTATTTTATATTTTATATTTTTTAGATGAACGAGTATATCTTGGTGAAGTTTGTGAAATGATACTGGGTCAAATTCACATTATGTAAGCCAAGGTCAATGTCAAATGTAAAAATATTCTTATTCCAGTAATTGTTGTACCACTCCGTTTGTTGCCTTATCAATTATAAGGCGTTAGAGCTGATTGTTTCAATTGATGAAGTATTTCACTTTTTTTGGGGGGGTGGTGGAGAGGCGGGCGGGGGATACAGGTCGTATATTTTGTGGTCAAGGTCAAGTCAACTGGGATGGGGCAGAGGTGGGGGGGGGGAAGGTCAAGGTTGTATATTTTGTGGTCAAGGTCAAGGCAACTGGGAAGGGGCAGGGGTGGGGTGTCAAGGCTGTATATTTTGTGGTCACGGTCAAGGCAACTGGGGAGGGGCGGGGTGGGGGGGGGTGGGGGGGGTCAAGGTTGTATATTTTGTGGTCAAGGTCAAGGCAACTGGGAAGGGGCAGGGGTGGGGTGTCAAGGCTGTATATTTTGTGGTCACGGTCAAGGCAACTGGGGAGGGGCGGGGTGGGGGGGGGGTCAAGGTTGTATATTTTGTGGTCAAGGTCAAGGCAACAGGGGAGGGGCAGGGGTGGGGGGGGTCAATGTTGTATATTTCCGTGGTCAAGGCAACTGGGGAGGGGCAGGAGTAGGGGGGGTCAAGCCTGCATATGTTGTGGTCAAGGTCAAGGCAACTGTGGAGGGGCGGGGCGTGGGGGGGGTCAAGGTTGTATATTTTGTGGTCAAGGTCAAGGCAACTGGGGAGGGGCAGGGGTGGGGGGGTCAAGGTTGTATATTTTGTGGTCAAGGTCAAGGCAACTGGGGAGGGGCAGGGGTGAGCGGGGATCAAGGTTGTATATTTTGTGGTCAAGGTCAAGGCAACTGGGGAGGGGCAGGGGTGGGGGGGGTCAAGGTATTTTATATTTTGTGGTCAAGGTCAAGGCAACTGGGGAGGGGCAGGGGTGGGGGTCAAGGTTGTATATTTTGAGGTAAAGGACAAGGCAACTGGGGAGGAGCGGGGTGGGGCGGGGCGGGGAATCAAGGTTGTATATGGTGTGGTCAAGGACAAGGCAACTTAGCCTCGGTAAAGACCAAAGTTTCCCCATAATTGGCAGAAATTTGTTGATTATGTTAGTTATTATCAGTACAAGTGGACAGAAGAAAATGTATTTATTGAATGGTGTTTAACGGGGTGTTAGGTCATTTAAGGTAGGTCATTTAGGCTGGGTTAATGTGGTCGAATCCCATATTTCACATGTACGGATGGTCTTATTTCTCAATAAAAACATGGTTTGACAGCACTTCAGAATCATTTCCAATGGAAATGATTCTGAAGTGCTGTCAAAGCATGTTGTAAATAACTAAATATTTACAGTCAGCTTTGAAATTAGAATAATCTGATCTGGTGTCAGGTCCTCACCACACCAGTCGCGTAGCCCCACTCCGTAAAGGCAAAGGTTTAGTACTATTGTTACTACTTTTATAATGGGTATAACCGGATACAACTCTCAAGTAGCAAGAAAGTCAAGCCAAAGGGTCACCCTTCGCATGCTGAGACTCAACCAGCTGCCCGCCAAAAAAAAAAAAAAAAGTCATGCAATCAATATGTTAACATGTGCTCGCTGTGAACAGTACACTAGGTAGAAACTCAGACGCTATCAGGAAATCATTATGTCATACATGCACAATGGATAACTTGCCAGGTCACATCTGCAGCTTTTTCTGAACATGTGTTACCAACAGATAGCATTCAAGTACATATACAGTCATTGTTAAACACCTACCATGAAACCTGCATAGCTTAGCACACTTATATGGCTAATATATTTGTCTTTGATTTTGCTACAAACTGGAGAGTAAGTGTGTTCCCAGATAACAAGGCAACTATGTGTTGAATTGATAGTTAGTGACACAATCATCAGTCCATGTACTGTACAGTACATGGAGAACAAGAAACGAGGCAAAGCCACGAAGGCCAGGTTTTTTCCAAGCGTAGACACTTGTATAACATAATTATACCCACTTTTTGTAGACTAGATGGCCGTGGCCTCTATGTCGCGCCTTGGGGCGAGGATGGACACTAAAAAAAGAGATATAGTAGATGGAAAAACTGTCACCAAAAAACTTTAACCGGACACACGTACGTACGGACGGACGTATGCCAAAATGCCGACTATATCGCGCTTTCCGCAAGTGGACGCTACAATGATGATAAACACCCATGTGAAGTATCAAGGTAATCAGTGAGATATAGTACATGAAAAAACTTTAAGAAAAAAATTCAAAGTAAATGACCTTGACATTGGGCACAGGGGCCGCACGGTTGGGGGGGGGGGTAGAATGAAAATATGGATGATGATAAACACCCATGTGAAGTTTCAAGGTAATGGGCGAAGCAGTTGCAGAGATATAGTATAACAAAAAACTTATAACCAAAAAACTTTAACCAGACGTACGTTAAAAAGTTCACGTTGAAAATGGCTAAGTCAATTACGTAGAAATAATAGGTCAAGGTAAAAGAAATTGTCACATGTTGGATAGTTGTATGTGGTGGGCACCCGTTGGTTATAAAGCTGTGAAAGTTTGGTGGTCCTAGGTGGTACAGTACCAAAGAAATGGACTTAAACACGAAAACTTAACATTGTAAACGCGAAAAGTCGACTGCGCTGAAAAAATCGGTCAAGTTAAAAAAAAGGTAACATGTTGGATAGTGATATGTGGTGGGCGCCCCTTGGTTATGAAGCTGTGAAAGTTTGTTGGTCCTAAGTGGTACAGTACCGAAGAAATGGACTCAAACACGAAAACTTAACATTGATTGTGCCCGCCGCCCGCCGCCCACCCGCCCAGCTTTCGTCAATCCAATAGCCTGGTTTTTTTTTCTTCAAAACTAGAACACATGGAGAAAAGATACAACACCATATTGTCTAACTGCGTGGTGCAGACGTACAACAGTATCAATGGAAACCATACGAGACACGCCATGGGATTTTTTAATTTCATTAAAAATATGTTTACTAAATTTACAATATTGTTCATAAATTAAGTAAACAGTTGACATAATTTGCAGAGTACATGCGGACTGAAAACATTGTAAATTTTGTAAACGTATTTCATGAAATTACGCAGATGTCCAAAAGTACAAAATCGCATGACGTGTCTCATATATCTAACCAGATGGCGGCGGCCTGCATCGCTGAGGCATCTGGTGATCTCAAGGTAAGATATATATAATGTAGCAACAGATACAGTGAAAAACAAGAACTGGCATCGTTAAAAGAAGCTAATCCCCTCGCTTGCAGCCTTGATAATAATAATAATAAAAAAAAATCCTCAGTGACCTTGGCCTTGCGCAGTCGGATGTGAGTCATATGCAAAACAAGCACCATCCCTAGACACACATTGTGGCCAAATATTATCAAATTCTGTGGAGCGGTTGATGAGTTATTGAAAACAGAAAAAAAACACTTAAAAAAACATTGAAACTTACAATCAAGTTGATCTTGACCTTGGGCACAGTGCATGGGACAGACAATGAATATATGGATGATGAATAATAAGCATACGAAGTTTCGAGCAAATCCCTTTCGAGCAAATCTGACTTACGGTTACAGAGGTAGCAGGTATCTGAAAACTTTAACTCAAATTTGAACAAAACTTTAACGCAAATTTGTAAGTCATTTGACCTTGACCATGGGACACAGGGGCCGCATGAGTGGGACACAGAATTAATATATGGATGATGACCAATAATTATAAGAATACAAAGTTTCAAGCCATTCCGGACGGATGTACACATGGACGCTCGGACGGAAGCACGGATGGACGCACGAACACCCGGACGTCATTGTGATCACTGTCTCGCTTTCCGCAAGCAGGCTCGAGAAAAATGTCAAATTATTTATAATGAATTCCATAATAGGGTGTTTGTCGCGCCCGACTGCTGACAGAGTGATATAGTCGGCATGTGCGTCCAAGTTAAAGTTGTTTTTATGCACCCGGTCTAAGTAGAGCCGAAGGCATAGTGTTTGGACTGTGTTATATACATAGTGTTTGGACTGTGTTATATAGTGTTTGCACTGTGTTATATACATAGTGTTTGGACTGTGTTATATACATAGTGTTTGGACTGTGCGTCCGTCCGTCAAATTAAGAAGTTCACCGGAGATTCTCAATTATGTCATAACTTTTATATCCTTTAAAGGATTACTTAAATGTTTCAACACAGCATACTTGTGGACGAATGCCACACATCCATGCTGCCATTAATATACAAGAATTCCGCCACGGAAGCGGTGTCGCGCCTGCCGAGGCATTTGACCGTGAACATTACAAGTAAATAAATGACCTTGAGAATTTGGATGTGGGGGTGTGCGTAATGAAGCATCATCCCTAGACAAACATTGATGTGAAATATTATCAAAGTGTGGCAAGGGGTTAAAGAGATATTGTGAAAAAACAATAACTTTAACTCATACCTGTTACAAAACCAGTGAACATTACAAGTAAATATATGACCTTGACCTTCAGAATTTGGATGTGGGGGTGTGCGTAATGAAGCATCATCCCTAGACAAACATTGATGTGAAATATTATCAAACTGTGGCAAGGGGTTAAAGAGATATTGTGAAAAAACAATAACTTTAACGCATTTCTGTTACAAAACCGGTGAACATTACAAGTAAATAAATGACCTTGACCTTCAGAATTTGGATGTGGGGGTGAGTGTAATGAAGCATCATCCATAGACGAACATTGATGTGAAATATTATCAAACTGTGGCAAGGGGTTAAAGAGATATTGTGAAAAAACAATAACTTTAACGCATTCCTGTTACAAAACCTGTGAACATTACAAGTAAATAAATGACCTTGACCTTGAGAATTTGGATGTGGGGGTGTGCGTAATGAAGCATCATCCATAGACAAACATTGATGTGAAATATTATCAAAGTGTGGCAAGGGGTTAAAGAGATATTGTGAAAAAACAATAACTTTAACGCATTTCTGTTACAAAACCTGTGAACATTAAAAGTAAATAAATGACCTTGACCTTGAGAATTTGGTTTATGTGGGGTGTGCGTAATGAAGCATCATCCCTAGACAAACATTGATGTGAAATATTATCAAAGTGTGGCAAGGGGTTAAAGAGATATTGTGAAAAAACAATAACTTTAACGCATTTCTGTTACAAAACCGGTGAACATTAAAAGTAAATAAATGACCTTGACCTTGAGAATTTGGATGTGGGGGTGTGCGTAATGAAGCATCATCCCTAGACAAACATTGATGTGAAATATTATCAATATCTGGCAAGGGGTTAAAGAGATATTGTGCAAAAACAATAACTTTAACGCATTTGCCTTACAAAAAACCGGACGACGCGGACGACGACGACGCGGACGATGCGGACGCAGACGACGACGACGGAAAAAGCGCCGACTATAGTCCCGCCTCTGCTAAAGGAGGCGCGACAAAAATTGACCTTTTGACCCTTGAAAACTTTTCACACATTAATAAGTTTGCAAGAGTTTCGAAATTCTGTCATAACTTCTATATCCCGTGATGGATTACTTTAATATTTCAATACATCATACTTGTGGACAATTACCACAGTTTCTCCAATCTGCCACTGGGGGGGGGGGGGGTGGGTGGGGGCATTCGTGTGCTAACAGGCCACATTTTCTTGTTGGTTAATGTTTTTCGGTGTACTATCAAAAATGTAGTTTGGAAAGGGAATGAGGACCTTGCTCAAATCAAAATAAGGCATTCTTGTCGATATCGGGATGAGATTGGATCGTAATGAGGAGTTTGGAGATCTGATAGTCGGTCTATCTCTCTTTAATGCTGAATGTTTACAGCACTTGAGTTTTGCATCAGTGCGCTTCACAATGGTGGAGAGGCATGACTTTTGTTTGTTGATTGTATCCGAAATCAGCTGGGACAATAATTTATCCGTCAAGCAGCGGACAAACACAAATGAAAGTTGTTGTTGTTGTTGTGTGTCTGCTGTACCGCCGCAGCCTTTGCTGCCTCCTTTGATCTTTTTCTGAACCACACATGCACAACAAAACACATTATTTTGTAACTATCAGAATGCTCACAGGTCTGTTATTTTCGGACTTAGATTTTGTGCTGCAGAACGTTTTGGAAAATGTATTTACGCTGACAACCCGTCAATCTGATATATGCATGCAGATGTACAATCGGCAGATTGGATAAAAATAGACATTGGTACACAAACAATGAAAGATGTCGGCATGCTTCAAGTGCTCCCATCTGACATTTCCAAAAGCAATTTGACAAATAAATATCCAGAAACACATATAAATACATATTTTGATTTTTCATGGTTTCTTGAACATGACCTTGACCTTGAAATTGTGACCTTGGCCTAAATTGTTTCAAAACATTTATAAATTTAGTCAGCACCCTCAACTCATGGACTAGACACTATGTTTATGATAATAGCACCACAAGGAGCTGAAATATGCCGATAACTGGTTCTTGGATTTGGCCCAATATGGCCAATAAGGTAAAAATCCAGATTGCTTCCGTCAACATTCTTGAAAGGCATAGCATGAAGATCATCTGTGCCAAATTTAGGAAAGTTAGCCTCATGTGCAAATTAAATTTATGGCATTTTGGGAAACTACCGTCCCTCACTATTCATGTAAGAAGCAAAACAGGCTTTTGCAGATCCTGATCAAATTTCTTCAGTCCGAGCCACCTATCGGTATTTAAAATGTGTCTGTGGACAGAAGAATTGGACGTTTTGACGTTTGTGATCAGTGTAGGCCCAGATCAGCCTGCACATTCGCATAGTCTGATCACAGCCTGCACAGTGTTCGCATAGTCTGATCACAGCCTGCACAGTGTTCGCATAGTCTGATCACAGCCTGCACAGTGTTCGCATAGTCTGATCACAGCCTGCACAGTGTTCGCATAGTCTGATCACAGCCTGCACAGTGTTCGCATAGTCTGATCACAGCCTGCACAGTGTTCGCATAGTCTGATCACAGCCTGCACAGTGTTCGCATAGTCTGATCACAGCCTGCACAGTGTTCGCGTAGTCTGATCACAGCCTGCACAGTGTTCGCATAGTCTGATCACAGCCTGCACAGTGTTCGCATAGTCTGATCACAGCCTGCACAGTGTTCACATAGTCTGATCACAGCCTGCACAGTGTTCGCATAGTCTGATCACAGCCTGCACAGTGTTCGCATAGTCTGATCACAGCCTGCACAGTGTTCACATAGTCTGATCACAGCCTGCAGTGTTCACATAGTCTGATCACAGCCTGCACAGTGTTCACAATTCTGTGAATCAAACATCAGTTATGCTTTTAACCCTTTCAACACCAAGTAACTTAATGGGCTGTTCCATGCCACTGTTTCATGCTATTTCATTGGTCCATTCAAATTTTCAGGCTATTCCATTCTTCAGAAAGGGTAATTTTTTCAAATTTGATAACTATTAACAAACAGTGGAGATCCTGATGAGACGGCTCGTTACGAGCCGGCTCATCTGGATCTGCACCGTTTGCAAACATTGTCTCTATAGAGGTCTGTGGTGTTGAAAGGGTTAACAAACAGCTCTATATACCATATTTATTTTAATAATAGACCCTCTCTCTAACTAGAAAATGTGGTCTGTCGACGCACTTTATGGCCCATATTTGAGAAACTCTTACCAACACTTAGACACACGGACGGACATACGATCAGTAGCGAGGGTAATGTGGAAGGATGTATAGTTACTAAGTAATGCATGTGTGCAATATGAAGATATTAGCTGAAGGCAAACAGAAATTATAGATGATTTGAGAAACTCTTATAAATAAATTGACAGACGGACGGATGGACAGATGGGGCCCTTAAATAATGGCACACCCCCCTTCAAATATTTTAGTAAATAACTGTTATTTTCACATAATCAAGTACTGTCAAACATGAAAATCTCTTATGATATAATATGCAATAATAGTGCAGAAAAAAATCAGAAAATTGCATAGCCCGTGGGCATTTATTAGCATATATACAGAAAGTCTATACGAGACTGCAGGAACATGCTCACAGATCAGAAGCCTAGCCATAAACCTTCACTCACATATATATGACCCACACTGATTCCATCATAAAACAGAAAGCACTTACCAATCTTCGGTGGCTGCAGCATGGCTAAACACGCCAAGTTCCAGAACAACAGGTTGATGGCGCTCCAAGCACTATACCAGTGTGCGACTTTGTCTTTTAGTAACAGTCCAAATACTCCAAATATGGATAAATATCAAGTCAAGCACGCCAAATTCCAAATAACAGGTTGAGGTCACAGCAAACACAATGTGAAACTGCGACTTGTTACTTTACTGTCAATAAAGCATCAAACCACACAAGTCATATAGTTCCAAATAATGTCAAGTCAATTGTTAACCCTTACACTGCTGAATTAAATTTGTCAAGTTTCAAACCAGTAAACACCAAATGTTACCCGAGTCTGAAACTTGCACTTGCTGAACCAGACAAGATTTGATACCAGGACCAGGAAATCAGGGAAAACTCCAGTGAAATCTATAAAACCATCACCGTTTAAATCAAGGTGAAAAATTAACAATCAAATACTAATCAGTAGGCTGCGATCTAAGAATACAATCCATATAATTGTAACCAATTAAATCTGAGAATAAAGCAGAGAATAATTTGAATATAGAGGAAACGTGATGAACGTGATTTAACCCGTGTTGTACAAGATACCGATTTGCAGCCAGAATTGTTTTTTTTCCATTTATAGCTTTACTTTTCCACATAGCTATATTTATATTTGTTTATAAAGCTAAAGATAGCTATATTTATATATTTTTATAAAGCAAAGATATATTATGTTGTAACCATTCATTTGAACAGTCTCAATGAGACAACACATATTTTGGCCACGACACATATTTTGATGCACGACTAAGAAAAAAAATGTTGGTGAGAAAAATTTACGCAACCTTGACATACAAAGAGCCAACAAACACACCACGAGCTGTGATCTATTTATGCATCTGCCATCAGTCACCACAAAACTTGTCTCCGTAACAGTCCAAGACAATTTGAATATGGCACAAATACGACAAACAAGCTCGGAAACAAGTAGGATACAACTGCCTAGATCTATACAACTTTCACCTAGGAACCAGTCTACAATTTATCACGGTACCAGTCTGCGATTTCAACCAATAACCAGTCTAGAGCAGAGTTGAACATGTCAAATTGTCAGAGATGAAGCGAGCGATTATCTATACAATGGTGACGTAATATTCAAATTATTGGTAGAAATCTACAGATAAGCGGTGAATGTTGACAAGACTTGTTGGCGTCACATGATAAGCTCAGTATCTGATAGCCGGTATAGAGCCGGAACAAATTGGTTGGTCTATTTATAGTTGACTTCCAGTGGCCGTAATACAAAACCAATACGAAATAAAAGAGCCAGGGGACACCATGTGACATCATGTGACGGCGTGTAATTTGTCATACATGCAAGATATTTCTTGAGAAGTTAACCCTGTCGGGAACTGATTTATATTCTCTGCATATTCTGCACATTTATGTCGTTGTTCCCCCAGGATTCAATGGGGACACGTTTATAAGGCCAGTAAACAAAGGCACATTTTGTTCATAAAGCTTTGTGTTGTGTTGTGACTGTGTGGGGGGAGGGGGGAAGGGTGGGGGAGGGTAGGATGGGTGGTGTGGAAGATTAATTACATAAAATCTTAGAAAACCGCAGACTTGAAAATCACATCAACACAACAAAGTGAATTCAAGTAAACAACGGTACATTCAGTGCAAATTTTGAAGTGGTGCAGTGGTGGGAGTGGGGCGGTAAGCGGCGGCATATTCATCGCATTAAATCATAGACAAGAATTCCACCACGGAAGCAGTGTCGATCGCGCCTGCAAAGACATTTGACTGTAACATGATCATGGGCATGTGCTATAAAGTAAACATCGCAAAAACCATCAGAGAAGTGCATGCTTAAAGCCCCTATACGGCTCAAGTTGCCGAATTTGGCCTCCTATTGGGTTTTCCCACACATAAATCCAACAGGTTTCTATTTACACACACTTTGAAACACACATGAAGAAACTTACACAAACTTTTTGACGCAACAAATGTTTCCGCAATCATGTGAAGGTCAAGGTCATGTTAATGGCGGCATGAGTGTGTTCCCAATGCTCACATGTATCAAGTGTCCAAATATTGAAGCAATATTTAAGTTATACCATGATGACGAAGCTTGTACAAACTTTTTGACATTTCGGTGGAGCATGTGAATGTAAGAAATAAACGGGACTTGATTCTTTGTTATTGTAAATAACTTTCAGAGCACCCATAAAACACATATGCCATCATATTTGGTGAGCTACATATCATAACAAGAGTGCCGCAAGTCACAAAATACGAATATGGGCCAGACAGCGAAGATGTAGAAATGTGAAGCTGTCACTAAGGCAAGAAACATTAATGAGAATTTGAAAATCTATAGCATTATTTCTTCATCTCGTTGTGCTAAACATGTACAATGCATACTAATTTAGGCAGAGATAGAAAAGTAGAGTGTAAAGTAGAAATGATAGGGAATTGGATACAATAATGTAGAAAAAATGGCTAAGTTAAAAAATATGTTTTCGGCATAAAAACACCAAGGTGCACATCTTCAATATGTGTAGAAGACGTGTGTATAGTTTCAGAACAATCGACTACACGGTTTTGGAGGAGTTGGTACACAAACTCTGTACCCTATATAGAATTGTATAGAAAAATGTAGAAAAAATGGCTAAGTTAAAAAGTTGATAGTTTTGTTAAAAAATATTTTTTAGCATACAATCACCAAGGTGCACATCTTCAATATGTGTAGAAGACGTGTGTATAGTTTCAGAACGATCGACTGAACAGTTTCGGAGGAGTTGTGTACACAAACTCTGTACCGTATATAGAAATGTATAGAAAAATGTAGAAAAAATGGCTAAGTTAAAAAGGTGATATTTTTGTTAAAAAATATTTTTTCGGCATAAAAACACCAAGGTGCACATCTTCAATATGTGTAGAAGACGTGTGTATAGTTTCAGAACGATCGACTAAACGGTTTCGGAGGAGTTGTGTACACAAACTCTGTACCGTATATAGAACTGTATAGAAAAGTAGAAAAAATGGCTAAGTTAAAAAGGTGATATTTTTCGGCATAAAAACACCAAGGTGCACATCTTCAATATGTGTAGAAGACGTGTGTATACTTTCAGATCGATCGATTGAACGGTTTCGGAGGAGTTGTGTACACGAACTATGCGCTTTTTCTTCAGCCGCCCGCCTGCCCGCCCGCCGCCCGCCCGCCCGCCGTGCGGTAGAACATAATACGTACCGTTTTTTAAAAACGGTCGTATAAAAATCAGTCCACTTGTTAGGAAGATTTTAAAGAAAATCTACTGTAAAAATGACGTCACAGATTATGTCGCGTCAGAAAAACCGAGTTCGGAAACCACGTGATCCCACACCTTGAAATACAATGAACGTATTTTTCAAGCCTAGGGTGGAAATCAAACTTGCAACCTCTGGTATTGAAGTCCAGCGTCCCAACATCTAGGCCACATATCGAGGAAACTATCAGAGCTCATGCAGAATTACATTTTTTTTGTCATCTTTCGACAAGGGATACTGAAAATATCGCAGTTTCTCGAAGTCAGCATGACAATGCTATAAGAGTGGTAATTCCCGGAGCCGGGTTAAAACGCTATTTGCACATTAATGTGAATTGAAAGGCTCGCAGGCACATGAAATAAAGCTTAGGTCACAGAGCAATCGTTTAAAGGGACAATAATGTATACAGATAGCATCAGCCATTATTTCACCACAAGCAGAATACCTCTCTTGTGGTTAGAAAAAAATCAAGATACTTTCCGGTAATTCTTTTCATCTCTCATCGGAAGTATATGTTGTGACCACTCATTTGAACCGTCTCAACAAGACGGTTCAAATGGTGGTCACGACATATACTTCCGATGAGAAAGAAAATATTTAAAACTTTCCTCAGTAAAATCGTTATCCTCCCACGGGGACAATAATACAAAGAGATAGCATCACCTCCATTAAACTTGCATGTAGAATGATGCGATCATGAAAGTCTCTATATTTGCATAGTCGTAAATGAACGGAAAACATTCTCAGCCTAAGTATGGAAAATTCTAAATACATTTCTTATTGCATGCTGAAAATATACGCCATTCTCAGTCTAAGTATGGACAATTCTAAATACTTTTCTTATTGCATGCTGAAGATATACGCCATTCTCAGTCTAAGTATGGACAATTCTAAATACTTTTCTCATCAGTTATAAAAGTATATATTGTTGTGGCAAGGATCACAACTTCAATTTTGAACTCTATAGACCAAAAAGCAATCATTTGCACGCAGTGTAGATCTACTTTAATGAGCCGTCTTGTTACACATCGACTCATCAGGATATGCAGTGTTTGTCGCTAATTTTTTAGATATTTAAAAATAAATGCCCCCATCAGATTAATGGAATAGCTCAGAAATGACATGTCAGATATCAAGTGGTAAATTATGCGGTTGAAAAACAGAATAAACCCTGATCATACGGGGGTGTAAAATGCCACTCGACTGTCAAGTAAAATTGGGTATAGAGTGTGCGTGATTTTTCAGATTTTCTTTAACAATACCATATTAAAACGGTAAAAGAAGAATATTGAGGCGAGTAGATAATTCTGAAATTTTACATCCCTGTTAAACACGCCACCTGATCGAGCGAGGATCTGCTCTAGCCTGGTCTAGGTGCAACAGCGGTGACAGCCCGTACAAAAAAATCAGACGGAATCCAGGCGGAAACCAGGCGGAAACCAGGCGGGATACAAGTTTTCCAGGCGTAATCCGCCCAGACATGCAATTATGCCAGGACAACCAGGCGGACTCCATCTGGACAACCAGGCGGACTCTGCTTGAACAACCAGGTGGATCAAACAGACTGTACCAGATGGACTCCGCCTGGACAATCAAACAGACTGTACCAGATGGACTCCGCCTGGACAATCAAACAGACTGTACCAGATGGACTCCGCCTGGACAATCAGACTGTAAACAGATGAATCCGCTGCTACCAGATGGACTCCGCCTGGACAATCAAACAGACTGTACCAGATGGACTCCGCCCCTGGACAATCAAACAGACTGTACCAGATGGACTCAAAAACCGCCTGGACAATTCAAACAGACGTGTACCAGATGGACTCCGGCCTGGACAATACAAAACAGACTGTACCAGATGGACTCCGCCTGGACAATCAAACAGACTGTACCAGATGGACTCCGCCTGGACAATCAAACAGACTGTACCAGATGGACTCCGCCTGGACAATCAAACAGACTGTACCAGATGGACTCCGCCTGGACAATCAAACAGACTGTACCAGATGGACTCCGACTGGACAATCAAACAGACTGTACCAGATGAACTCCGCCTGGACAATCAAACAGACTGTACCAGATGGACTCCGACTGGACAATCAAACAGACTGTACCAGATGGACTCCGCCTGGACAATCAAACAGACTGTACCAGATGGACTCCGCCTGGACAATCAAACAGACTGTACCAGATGGACTCCGCCTGGACAATCAAACAGACTGTACCAGATGGACTCCGACTGGACAATCAAACAGACTGTACAGATGGACTCCGCCTGGACAATCAGACTGTACCAGATGGATCCAACTGGACAAATCAGACTGTACCAGATGGACTCCGCCTGGACAATCAAACAGACTGTACCAGATGGACTCCGCCTGGACAATCAAACAGACTGTACCAGATGGACTCGGCCTGGACAATCAAACAGACTGTACCAGATGGACTCCGCTGACTGGACAATCAAACAGACTGTACCAGATGGACTCCCGCCTGGACAATCAAACAGACTGTACCAGATGGACTCCGCCTGGACAACAAACAGACTGTACCGATGGACTCCGCTGGACAATCAAACAGACTGTACCAGATGGACTCCGCCTGGACAATCAAACAGACTGTACCAGATGGACTCCGCCTGGACAATCAAACAGACTGTACCAGATGGACTCCGCCTGGACAAAACAAACAGACTGTACCAGATGGACTCCGCCTAGGAAAACACGGACTACCAGATGGACTCGCCTGGAACACCAGACTGTACCAGATGGACTCCGCCTGGACAATCAAACAGACTGTACCAGATGGACTCCGCCTGGACAATCAAACAGACTGTACCAGATGGACTCCGCCTGGACAATCAAACAGACTGTACCAGATGGACTGCCTGGCCTGAACAAAACAAACAGGGGACTGTACCAGATTGGACTCCGCCATGGAACAAAATCAAAACAAGTACTGTTTACCAGATGGAACTCCGCCTCTGGAACAAAATCATAAAACAGACTGCACCAGATTGGGACTCCGCCTGGGACAATCAAAACAAACAGGACTTGTACCAAGATGGACTCCGCCTGGACAAATCAAACAGACCTGCACCAGATTGTACTCCGCCTGGACAAAAAAATCAAACAGCTGTACCAGATTGGACTCCGCCTGGGACAATCAAACAGGACTGTACCAGATGGACTCCGCCTGGACAAAATTCAAACAGGACTGTTACAGATGGACTCCGCCTGGCAATCAAAACAGGACGGTAACCAGATGGGACTCCGCCTGGACAATTCAAACAGACTGTACCGATGGACTCCACCTGGACAATCAAACAGACTGTACCAGAGGGACTCCGCCTGGACAAATAAAAACAGACTGTACCAGATGGTTCCCGCCTGGACAATCAAACAGACTGTACCAGATGGGACTCGCTGGACAATCAAAACAGAATTGTACCAGATGGGACTCCGCCTGGACAACAAACCAGAATGTACCAGATTGGACTCGACTGGACAATTTCAAAACAGACTGTACCAGATGAACTCCGCCTGGACAATCAAACGGGACTGTACCAGATGGACTCCGAATGGAAATCAAAACAGGGACGTCCAGATGGCTAGCCTGGACAAATCAAAAGACTGTTACCAGTTGGGACTCCGCCTGGGACAATCAAACAGAGGGACCAGATGGATCCGCCTGGACAATCAAACAAGGGGACTGTACCAGATGATCCGACTGGACAATCAAACAGGACGTACCAGATGGCTCCGCCGGACAAATCAAACAGACTGTACCAGATGGACTCCGACTGGACAATCAAAACAGGAATGTACCAGATGGGACTCCGCCTGAAAATCAAAAAGAATGTACAGATGGACTCCGCCTGGACAATAAAACCGACTGTACCAGAGGAATCGGGGACTGGGACATCAAAAAGACTGTACCAGATGGATTCCGCCTGGACAATAAAACAGACTGTACCAAATGACTCCAACTGGACAATCAAACAGACTGTACAGATGGACTCCCGCATGGACAATCAAAACAGACTGTAACAGATGGACTCCGCCTGGACAATCAAACAGATGTCCAGATGGACTCCGCCTCGGACAATCAAACAGACGTACCAGATGACTCCGCCGGACAACAACAAACAGGACTGTACCAGATGGACTCCGCCTGGGACAAAACAAAACAGACTGTACCTGATGGACTCGGACTGGACAATCAAACAGACTGTACCAGATGGACTCCGCCTGACAATCCAAACAGACTGTACCAGTATGGACTCCAATGGACAATAAACAAGACCTGGTACCAGATGGACTCCGCCTGGCAATCAAACAGACTGTACCAGATGGACTCCGCCTGGACAATCAAACAGACTGTACCAGATGGACTCCGCCTGGAACAATCAAACAGACTGTACCAGATGGACTCCGCCTGGGACAATTTCAAACCGACTGTACAGATGAACTCCGCTGGACAAACAGACTGTACAGATGGGACTCCGCCTGGAAAACAAACAAAAGACTGTACCAGTGGAACTCCGCTGGAAATCAAACAGACTGTTAGATGGATCCGCCTGGAAACAAAACAAACAGACTGTACCAGATGGACTCCGCGACAATCAAAACCAGACTGTACAGATGGACATCCGCTCTGGACAAAACACAGACTGTACCAGATGGGGGGACTCCGCCTGGACCAATCAAACAGACTGTACCAGATGGGATCCGCTGAAACAAAACAAACAGGACTGTTCCAGATGACTCCGCCTGAAAACAAAAAACAAACAGACTGTACCAGATGGGCTCCGCGGGACAATCAAAACAGACCTGGCACCGAAGGACTCCGCTGGAATCAACAGACTGTACCAGATGGACTCCGCCTGGACAATCAAACAGACTGTACCAGATGACTCCGCCTGGACAAAACAAAACACCTGTACCAGATGGACTCCGCCTGGACAATCAAACAGACTGTACCAGATGATCCGCGGCAATCAAACTGGAACGTACCAGATGGACTCCGGCCTGGACAATCAAACAGGACTGCACCAGATGGACTCCGCTGGACAACAACAAAAGGAACTGCACCAGGATGGACTCGTGGACAATCAAAACAGACTGCACCAGATGGACTCCGCCCTGGACAATCTCAAAACAGACTGCACCAGATGGACTCCGCCTGGACAATCAAACAGACTGTACCAGATGGACTCCGCCTGGACAATCAAACAGACTGTACCAGATGGACTCCGCCTGGACAATCAAACAGACTGCACCAGATGGATTCCGCCTGGACAATCAAACAGACTGCACCAGATGGACTCCGCCTGGACAATCAAACAGACTGCACCAGATGGACTCCGCCTGGACAAAACAAATTCTGACAAGACAGTGCATCTGAGTCTCTGATTATGTATTGAAATACATTGGATTTCAAGCAATTGTATTAAATCCCTCATTGTTTTGGCTAACAGGACATTAGTAATCGAGACAGGCATAAACTAGAAATGTGGCCTGTCAGTGCACGAATGCCCCCGCTGGCAGCCACAGAATGATGTCCAAGTAGTGGTAGAAAACATATGCAAAATATGAAGCCAGTTGAAGGGAAACAGAAATGATAATCAATTTACAAGATGGTTAAGTTTATGGACACCCGATATCTGTGACCTTGACCTTGGGTCGGAGGATCATGGATTTGTCACAGCATGATAGAGGACCATGAGAGCAATGCATGTGTGTAATATTCAAGAAGTTCCCTCCAAGGAAACAGAAATTATAAGACATTTACCCGAAGATTAAGTTTTCGGACGTACGTATGTACGTACGGACGGACAGACGGAGCCTAACGCTATATGCCCCCATCACCATTCGGTGCGGGGGCATAATAAAAATCACTCGAATGTAAAACAGCAAAATTCATTGATCTACCCTTGATGCATTGCCCGTGTGATGTTTTGGTCCAAACATTTTAAAGAGAGTTATCGGTATCGCCCTTTTTTGCAAAATAAAACAATCTTGTCTAGACAACTCCCAAATTATTGGACTGATTAAAAATTAATTTGGTACATTATCATTGATGTGTAGTTCTGTAACTGCAATAGATTTTTCGGTCTGACCATTTTATTAAGTTTTCACCCTTTAAAAAGAGAAATGGACTTAATTAAACAACAAGGTGAACCTTGAAAATGGCCAAGTTGTTCATGTGGAAAAAGTAGGTCACAGTCAAATGAAGGTCACATGGGATATGTCAGTTTCTGATGTACACCAGCTAATCTGATTATGTTGTGCAAGTTTGGTGATGCTATGTATTCCAGTGGCTGAGATATGGACTTAAGCCAACCTAAAGTGTGACGGACGTGCGCATGGTTTAACGCATATTTCGGAACGCAAACTTTTAAGTCATTTGACCTTGACCTTGGGCACATGGGCCGCATGAATGGGATACAGCATGAATATATGGATCATGACTAATAAGCAAATGAAGTTTCAAGTCAATGTGACTTAGGACTGCAGAGATATAAAGTATTTAAAAACTTTAACACAGATTTCGGAACACAAAATTCTAAGTCATTTGACCTTGACCTTGGGCACAGGGGCCGCATGAGTGGGATACATCATGAATATATGGATCATGACTAATAAGCATATGATGTTTCAAGTCAATGTGACTTAGGACTGCACAGATATAAGGTAATTAAAAACTTTAACACAGATTTCGGACGGACACCCGGACGTCATTGTGATCACTATGTCTCGCTTTCCGCAAGCGGGCTCGACAAAAAAAGTAGCCGATAAGTGAAGAAATTCACACTGAGTTGGACACTTGCTGGCTACTTTGGTAGCCAACAATTGTCCAACCATGTGCAAGACACAGTACATACCCATCAAAAGACAGACATAATATATTTACAGACTGGACACAGACAGACAGACAGACAGACAGACAGAGATACACAGACAGACAGACAACAACTAGAAGTTAAGATGTCACATGGTTTAAATTATTTAGGATTTAAAGTGAATTACTTCAATATGTATGTCAACAATCAAACCACAGTAAAATATTTCACAAGCAATGAAAGTATTAAGACTAGTCTATATGTATCATTTAAATCTATAAGAACATTTTGAGTTCCAAATTATGAAACAACGAACCAGTAACCGACTGGATCCAGTAACCAACGTATGCAATATTGGACTCACATTCTATCACTTTCCAGTGTTAAAGACACAATACAATTACAAATCAAAAGACAGGCATAATAATACAAACTGGATAAAAGACTGACACACATACTGTGACTGACAGACACTTGACGATTGATTAATTTATGCACACAACCAAACCACAGCAAGAGATTTCATAAACAAATGAACTACTGTCTGTTCCACGTATTGCTGCCTATCTATCTCTATATTCTATCTATATATTTTCAGGGTCATATATATTAAGGAAACCAATAGAAATCCGCTGTGAAAAGCTTTTTTTACAATCTGTTTTGGTCACATCCACATCTGCATGATCTAGGCATTTACAAATGTAGCATATTTATGTTCAATCAAAAAAATTCCAGGCGGAATTCGCATGGTTTTCCAGGCGGAATTCGCATGGTTTTTGAGCGGACTCCGCCTGGATAATACATTTCAGGCGGACCCAATTTAAATATTTCGCCTCAAAATCCCGCCTGGTTTCCTGGTCTTCAGTCCACCTGGTTTCCTGTAGCCTATTTCATCAACCTATCAACACTTGATCAATCAGGACCAGTAGCCTATTTCATCAACCTATCAACACTTGATCAATCAGGACCAGTAGCCTATTTCATCAACCTATCAACACTTGATCAATCAGGACCAGTAGCCTATTTCATCAACCTATCAACACTTGATCAATCAGGACCAGTAGCCTATTTCATCAACATTGCAAAGTATACTTTAGTAGCAAAGTATACTTTGAGGGAGAAATTTTCATTTTTTTTTTAAATTTATTAATTTTTATTATACTGAATTTATTACATTATCACAGCCAATTTGGCTGTGATAATGTAATAAATTCAGTATAATAATTCTGCATACTTTTAATCATGAAATATATGCATTTGTTAGTTCTATATGAAATAATGCATTTCAGGAAAAATAAATGATTACTCCTTCAAAGTATACTTTGCTAGTAAAGTATACTTTGCAATGTTGATGAAATAGGCCCCTGGTCTTCAGTCTGCCTGGAATCCGTCTGGAATCCAGGTGGAAAATTTCGTACAGGAGACTTGAAAGGGAAGAAATTGAAGCGATACGATCTTGCATCGATTACATGGACAAATCATTTCTAATTTTATGCTGCTGTGGATTCTAATCCCAAATCACCGATAGGGACAATTTCCGATTTTGTTTGGGAATGAAAGACGTGCAACCTTGCATTAACAAATGCACATATTAGACAAGCCGTGAGATTTTGTACTTGAATGATATGCGTTAGATATCTCATGAAAAATATTTACAAAATGTACGATATTTTACGTAAATGCCGTCAAAATGTTCAGAGCAAATGCGCAAATGCTATGAAAATTGTGCAAACTTTCATGAAAAAACTACACATCACATTAACCCTTTTTATGCTTTGGATACGCCATTATGTTTGCAGAAAATCCTAAATATTTTCCTTCTATGCGCCCAGAAGTATATGTCGTGACCACCATTTGAACTGTCTCATCGAGACGGTTCAAATGAGTGGTCACAACATATACTTTCATTGAGAAATAACAAAAATAAAAATGAAATATCTAATAAAGTTCCTACCCGTAATAAAGGTGTATTCTGAAAGGAATGGGTTAAGTACAAAATCACATGGCTTGTCCCATATTAGTAATCACATCAGGCAGACTGGCCTACTGTGTATAGGTTTGCAAGTCTGTAAGCAATGTCACGTGATAAACTAAGGCATTAGAGGTAAATGTCCACGGATTGAGCCAAAACATGTCACTACAGAAAATAAACATGTACCTAATTGTGCAGCTATTCCTCCCATTTTAGTAATGAACACAGTTATCACCCTTGATATCAAGAACAATTCACATTTTGCACAGAATGCGATTTAACCCTTTTCAACACCACAGGCCTGTATAGTGGTATTGACAAACAGTGTACATCCAGATCTCATCAGGATCTGCACTTTTGCCAGTAATTTTCATATTTTTGAGAGCAAAAATACCCCTTTTCATAAATGGACTAGTCTGAAAATAATTTTGTGACGATTCGACTGGTTGCAAAATTAACATCAAAATCCTTTCCAGTTACGTAGGGGTGAAAGGGTTCATGCCAATGACTACTACCCCTGGCAATGGAAAATGAACAGTTATTATGCCGATAAATGCCTCATCAGATGTGTGCGAGTATAGTTTTAACCATTTAAGAATGCTGGAAACGAAAAGTTTTGTCTGGTTTTAACCATTAGAATGCTGGAAACGAAAAGTTTTGTCTGCTGTTACTTAATATATTGCCTTTTTTCTCAATAAAAACATGGTTTGAAAGCACTTTAGAATCATTTCCATTGGAAGTGATTCTAATGTGCTGTCAAAACATGTTTTTTTATGAGAAAAATGGAAAATATAAAATAAACAGCAGATGGCACAATTTAATTCAGCAGTGTAAGGGTTAAAGAGGTTGTAAGCAGGGGGAGCACCATCTACATTGTTGTCAAACTTTCCATATAAATTGCCGTGTGTGTTCTTATCGTGACATTTCTGCATCATTAGGTACTCATAGACAGGACCACATGGCCCGTCTCAGACATTACTCATTAGTCCTTTGCAGTGAAAACAAAATTAACCCTTAGACCGCTATCTTATTTGTTTTGTCAGCTGCTGTTTATTTTCTATTTTCCATTTTTAACATAAAAAACATGCTTTGACAGCACTTTAGAATAATTTACAACATGCTTTGACAGCACTTCAGAATCATTTGCATTTCCATTGGAAATGATTCTGAAGTGCTGTCAAACCATGTTTTTATTGAGAAATAAGGCAATATATAAAAGCAACAGCAGATGACAATTGTTATGAGTAGTGGCCTAAGGGTTAACATCTTCTTGCTGTCTAATTAACCCATTTCATGCTGAGGAAACATTAGATTTGCGAAAATCATAAATATTTTCCTTCTATGTGCTCAGAAGTTTATGTCGCGACCACCATTTGAACCGTCTCATTCAAATGAGTGGTCACAACATATACTTTCGAGAAATAACAAAAATATAAATGAAATAACCATAAAGGTGTATTTCGAATGCAATGGGTTAATTACGGTGGAACCTCTCTAAACTGGACACCATATGGACCTTTCGGGGTGTCCTGTAGCCGATTTCACCAACATGGCAAAGTATACTTTTCTAGCAAAGTATACTTTGAGGGAGTAATCATTTATTTTCCCCGAAACGCATTATTTCACATAGAACTAACAACTGCATATATTAGATGATTAAAAGTACGCAGAATTATTATACTGAATTTATTACATTATCACAGCCAAAATGGCTGTGATAATGTAATAAATTCAGTATAATAAAAATTAATAAATGTATCCTAAAATTGAAAATTTCTCCCTCAAAGTATACTTTGCTAGAAAAGTATACTTTGCAATGTTAGTGAAATAGACTACTGGTCCTGATTGATCAAGTGTTGATAGGTTGGTGAAATAGACTATTGGTTTATAGAGGGTCTGCTATATTTAGATTGCCAGTAATTAGCTACAATCATTTGTCCCCGGTACGTGTACTTCTATATATATGTATGGAGCTGGGTACCAATTTTGTTTCTAATGGCCAGCGTGCATGCTCCGCATGTTAACTCTTTGCATGCTGGGAAACTTGTGGGCTATATATAGTTCACAACTAGCGGACAAAAATTCATCATATTTTCTTGTATTTCTCCCCGTAAATATCATGAATATGTATTGGAATTTCATTAGAATTGAGTCCTGAGGACTCGATTCTAATGAAATTTCAAGACATATTTACAGAGAGAAATAAAACATACACTCCTAATTCGTTTGGCGGATATTTTCGCCGCTAGCATGCTGGCTTCAACAGTTTGTTGTTACCAACTTGGTAATGATCAACTTTGGTCCCACATCAGTGAAGTGGAAAAGAAAATGATAATGAGTGTCCATATCTGAATGATGTTTTAATATGTGGCTGTGACTGGAGAAATTGGGCTTATGGGATTTCTGACCAATGTAGCCCCTGATGACACGGGATACGGACAAAATCACACCCCCCCCCCGGACATAATCCCCTCCATGATTTTTTTGACACAGGAGGACAAAATCCCCCCCCCATCTAAAATGCAGGTAGGACAAAATCCCCCCCGTCCAAAATCACAGGTAGGACATAATCCACCCCCCCCCCGCCCATCAATATGTTTTGAAAGAATCATTGCATTAATTGGTTTTCAAATTTCACCCTCTAATCCTCTTTAATCAGGGTAATTGAATTGATTTCTTTCAAGTACATGTAGTTGATTAAGGATTACGTTTTGAATGATTGTTACAGGATTTACCTAGTATCGTTTTGGCGAATAATTCTTTGAAATGGTAATCGATTATTCACTAAAACAATATGGTTTGGGACCGACATCAGTATACAAATGTACAAACGATACACACATATTCTTGTTCGAACGTTTACTGTGCAACTGAAAATACTTTATTAAATGTGCTTGTTTGATTGTGCAACTGAAAATATTTCATTAAATGTGCTTGATGTTTGATGTTTATTGTGCAAATAAAAGTACTGAATATGATGGGGGGGGGGGGGATTTTGTCCTAGGCTACATTTTCATTGGGGGGGATTTTGTCCTACCTTGAATGTTGATGGGGTGGGATTATGTCCTACCTGTGAATTTAGACGGGGGAGGGAGGTGGGATTTTGTTCTCCTGTGTCAAAAATCATGGGGGGATTATGTCCGGGGGGGGGGGGGGGCGGTGGGGGGGGGGGAGCGGTGGGGGGGGGGGGGGATTTTGTCCTACACTCGATCGATGACACAGCACACTCATGTAGCCTGAAAATGATCTATATATATATTGCTTGTTAGAAGCATGATGGGTGTTTCATTGATGGTAAGGCGAGTAGTGCAGATGCTGATAATCCTGTTCTGGATCTACAATGGTCGCAAAACCCACAAGCCCCATTTTTCCAGTTACAGTCACATATCAGTTTGGGGACAAGGGGCCCGTTACATTAAACTTTGTACAACTAAAATGTTCGTAAGTGCAAATTTAGGATCGTCTGGAAATTTCAATTGATGGATTTACATTTATTGAGCATATGCTGCATATGCAGCCTATGCGCAATAAATGTAAATCCAATAATTGTATAAATGAAAACATTATTAATGTGAAATTTACAGACTATCATAATTTCGCATTTTAATCGTACAAAGTTTAGTGAAACGGCTACCAAGTTCACTAAGCCCATTTTTATCAAATTCTGTCATGCTGCAAGGTGACAAGATAATGAGGTAATTGTTAATTGCTTGATTGAAAGATTGATTGGCGTGCCAATGTTACCAACGATCCAGAGAAAAAAGAGAATTTGTTTATAACACAGGTTCCCATCTAAAACAAAGTGACCACCGGAGTGCGTCTCGCCCACAAAGGTGAAGGTCACCCAAATAACTCTGGGTGGATCGCTATCAAAGTGATGAAGCTACTCATGAAGATTGGTAAGATCGGACAAACATATCAAGGGATATACAAAATGTCGACGTACGTCAAAAATTGCTGACACCGATGAAGCCTACGCCGCCAAAATTGTGAGACAATGACTAAGGGCGAGGGGTACAGTGGGGGCACATACACATCACTGAGTGCCCGTGCAACTGAATTGTTGACAATTGATTGGGGTTCTACTACCGTTCAACAATAAGGTCATATACGGACGGAAATGCACCTGCATGGGAGGGGGTTGGGTGGGGGTTGGGGGGAGAAATATACATTCAGAACTAAGATTACACACTTTCAGAGCTGAAAGACAGTGTCCTGATCTGGTGCCAGGCATCTTTACTACACTTGGTCGCTTAGTCCCAAGTGTGAATCTCTAAAATCTATAAGCGCCATTTCTCAAGTTGTAACCATATATAAACTCTCATCCTCAGGTGAGTAAAAGAAATAACACATCTGCAGTGAAAACAGCCCGTTTCACTAAACTTTGTACGACCGAGAAGTTTGTAAAACTAATATTTACAGTGGGCATTACTGTAATAACCTTAAATATTCGGACACCATTTATTTGAGAAAAAATATAAAAATATGTTGTTTCCCGCAACAGGGAGTGTGCCAATATTTAGGGTTAGTATGACAGTTAAGTGGTTTAATTTCAATAACAATTAATGTATTCAGACACAATTTGTTTTGGGAAACTCCTATTTAATAAGGGTTTCCGAAAGCAAATTGTGTCCGAATATTTAGGGTTAATACGGTAGTAACAGATTTGGGGAAAGTTTGGTGGATTTGTTCTGTTTAACCTCCAAATAATAGTAGAAAACATTATAGGAATGAATGGCCTTTTTGTGGAATTTATCGGGGAAGGCCTCGTCCAATATTCCCGCGACTTTTCCATGTTTATATCCCCGATAAATTCAACAAAAAGGCCATTCATTCCTTATAATTCCAGCATTGGAAATAAATCCATCAAGAAAATGTGTTTATTTTCGGTTTTCTTAAGAATTATTTTAACTGCGCCTCACGGTTATGGAAAGTAGTTCGGCGTAGGAGTTTACTGGGATATAAATTTTGGACAGAGACTTGATACGGGCCAATCAAATGTTAGGGAATTGTGTAAATATTTTTGTGCTGGAATTATTATTAGCATTTATGACTCCCAGTAATGCAGACGCGTCTGAAGTGGGGCGGCAATAATTGGACCAAACATAAAATTCTCTTAAATGCAGCAGAATGCAGGAAATGGCATCAAAAAAATCTGAGTATGTCCCCGGACCCAGCTAGCACTTCGCTTCGCTCGGGTCGACATTCGCCTCCCCAATATTAATTTGCTTCCGACGCCTCTGTAATGTGTCAAGTAATTTGATAGAAATATTCATACAAACATTTTTATTGTACAACGTTGAGTGAAATGGGACCCAGTAATACTGATGGGATGACGTACAATGTACTCTTCAAAAACTGTAAACTCAATTTCTAAGTAATTTTACCTTCAGCTTCAGCTCAGGGGCAGCATGAGTTGGCTATAGAATAAAAAAATATAGGTTTTAAACAAACAAATACATGAAGCATACAAAGTTTCAAGCCAATCTGATTTATGGTTACAGAGATAGTAGGCAGATGAACATATTAACACAAATCTTGGACAGACAGACAGACAGATGGACAGACCAACAGATGGACACGGTGGTTTGGTGAGTATGTGTACCTATACATCTAAATTGATGCATGATAATAATCCAACATGGCTACCAGAAAATGTACACCGCGAATGTGGTGTTATGGTAATTGATCTATGCCGTAGCATCTATATACTGTATCGACATAAATGGTATTAAGGTCGCTGATTATAAAAAAGGCATATCTGGTAGTTGGCTGTCACTGGTCTCCGCACTTGACGACTGATCAATACCGCCATCATTATACTTACAACAGGAAAACAGCTGTAATTCTCACAAAATCAACACAGCAGTGTATCAAAACATGTGGAAATTGAAAAAAGATATCTGCGAACCCATTGAATTGTGGATCGAGTGCAGTGCGAGATTTCTAGAAATAGAGATCCATCATAATGGACAAATGTAACTGAAACCTCGACACACATTGACAGTCGCAATTACAGGGTGTGGCATCACGTGGTTTCCGAACCAGATTTTCCGACCTGATGTAATCTGTGACGTCATTTTTACAGTAGATCTTCTTTAACATCTTCCTAACAAATGGACAGATTTTGATGATATGTAGCGCACCAAATAAGATGGCTTACATGTTTTATGGGTGCTCTTAAAGTTATTTACAATAAGTTGATAACTTTCACTAAGAATCGATTAACATTCATTTCTTACATTCACATGTTCTAGTTTTTATTTACATTTGCCGTAATCGATTCTTCATCAAAATGACAGAATTATGAGATTAAAGCCGCATATACCATAAAGGGCTATGTGTACCGTATTTGCTGCGGTATATTTCAGAAATATATGTCATTCCATTAGAAAGATATTAAAGGAAATCTACTGTAAATACATCTAAAAAAAAACATGACGTCACGCTGTTCGGAAATATGTGTGATCCCACACCTTGAATTAAAGCATACATGTACTTGCAATGAATGCATGCACTTTTCTGCACACCTTGCCGTGATGTTTAACCCTTACACCGCTATCTTAATTTTTTTGTCGTCTGCTGTTTAATTTCTATTTTCTATTTATCATCAACAGCACTTTAGAATAATTTACAACATGCTTTGACAGCACTTCAGAATCATTTGATTGGAAAAGATTCTGAACTGCTGTCAAACCATGTTTTTATTGAGAAATAAGGCAAAATATAAAAGCAACAGCAGACGACAATTGTTGTGTGTAGCGGTCTAGCTTAGCTAAGGGTTAATTACCATTGTTTGCATGTGTTGTGGTTTGTTTTAGTTTGTCACAGTGTGTGACACAAACGCCTACTTCAGCATTGTGTCAAAAATGAACCCAGTCTTGGGATACAATACTTTTTTGTAGATTTTATTTTATTACTTTTTTTTATTTTTCCATAAAACTGTATGTTCAGGCCCGTAGCCAGGGGGGGTCGGACGACCCCCCCGCCCAGCCTCGAGGTTCACTTTTTTAGCCTTGAGGTCCACTTTTTTAGGCCTCCATAGATACTTCAGACCCCTTGAGCCTTCGAAACGACCCCGCCTTCAAACAGGTAGATACTTCAGACCCCTTGAGCCTTTGAAACGACCCCCCCTTCAAACAGGTCTGGCTACGGGCCTGATGTTGTTACCACTCATTTAAACCGTCTCGTTGAGACGGTTCAAATGAGTGGTAACAACATATACTTTTGAGAAGAAATAAAGAAATGAGGATTTTTTCATACTTAACTATAATTGTATCCCGTCCAGCTATGCTCAGGGACCACCAAGAAGATCAAATTAGGAAAACATTTCTCATTTCTTCATTGCAATAAAACCATACTCGCAACGTCTATTTTTATGGTAGTCGTGTTCGGCGATTATCCTAGATCTCTTTATGAAATCTTGTAATTTCAAACATTTTCGACTATTGAGATCAAATCTGCGGAAAATAATTCCGCTATCCTGAAGATTGGATATAAACTCTACGGAGACCAATTTTCTGACTAGCTGACATTGTAGTGTCGATACCAGATACAGCACACATTTACATATAAAAGGAAAACGGATTACGGCGAAATCTCATCTCAAGACAAATAGAAATGGAACGGGAAACGCCGTAATTTGTAGTAAAACAGCTCAGTTGTTGTTTGGAAAAGACGTCTATATGTTGATCATAGTAAACCTGTTTTTCTTAATTTAATGGGTTTCAGCCGTTTCTATAATCAGAGCTCCAGATAAGCTTTGCATCTAAAGAGTAGTTTATCAGGTCACAAGCTTTGTATTGGCCGAATACGACCTGACATATTGCAGTATCAGGCAATTCATTGGTCGAATGGCGTCACATGACGTTACCGAATCACGTCAGTGGAATGACGTCACGGAAACAAGTCCGAGTTCTTTTCAACTAAAAATAACGTCATAATTGCTCATTATGTAGACATGATAAATAGAATACGATACTAGTGTCACTATCAGTAAAATAAATATTACTAAATGATTATACAGTGCAACCTCTCTACAACAGCCACCCATGGGAAGAGGCAACATTGGCTGTTATAGAGAGGTGGCTGTTGTAGGGAGGTTAATGCTGAATACAATTTTATCGTCTGATGTTTATTTATTTTCTTCAATAATTCTCAATAAAAACATGTTTTGACAGCATTTTAGAATCATTTCCAATGGAAATGATTCTAAAATGCTGTCAAAACATGTTTTTATTGAGAAAGAATGCAAAATCAACATGAAACGACAATGTTCATGCTCAGCAGTGTAAGGGTTAGATATAGAAGAAATCATCCATTTGGGATATAAAATAGCGGCTGTTACAGAGAGGTGGCTGTTGTAGAGAGGTGGCTGTTCGGGGAGGTTCGACTGTATCTGTATAGCGGGCACTCGTAATGTTTAGAACTGGTGGAATGGTGACACAAACATTTTGTGACTACTGAGTGGGCATGTACCTTTAATGACAATGTGCTACTGTGACGTATGTATATATGCACATACACAAGTACATACATACGCACGTACATGGACTAACGCTATATATCGCCTCTTGCCTATATCAGCGACGGGATAATAATTCACATTCCAGAAATGAATGGAAGATAGAAGTCGCAGCAAGACGGAGTACATATTCCTAGTCACAGTCACAATTGTTACATATGCAGTATGTAGATCCTTCTAATTTAATTATGCATGTTATCAATCCATTTATTCATGATGACTGGCATCTGTGATTGGACACTGCAGGGTGACATGCAAAAATGGGCCGCTATGTATACTCAACAAAACTAGAAACGTCCCTGTTTTATAGCCGGTGTAGCTCTGTCTATGTATGTACCACATGTTCAAAGTACATGTATTTTAAACAGTGGCGATGTTCAGAATACGATCGTGTAGAGTTTAGCCGATACACACGGTTTACATAGCGGCCAGTGACCGGAACGTTGATTTCCACTTTTTGCACGTGCACGCTATTTTTGTCATCGATAAGGTGATTCAGTTCATGTCGTACCATTCATGCGATAGGGGCTATTCGGAAAATTAAAAAACTTTTTTATTTTTCACTGTTTTCGATATGCCACGGCTTTCCGAAAACGAGCGAAATCAGGCAATTGGATGCTTGCGGGTGGGATGGCCGCCAGGGCGGTCGCGCCTCGGTTTGGTTGCTGTCGGAAGACGATTGATCGTCTTGCAGCCCTGGTACCAGCAGACTGGGGCTGTTCACGACGGCAGCGACCTGATAGGCCTCGTGTAACGACGGCTAGAGCCGATCGTTACATTACGTTGACGCACTTACGTCAACGTCGATTGGCAGCCACAGTCACTGCTAGGCGATACGGTGTCTCAGGGCAGACCATTCGCAACCGGTTACGTCGTAACGCCCAACCAATCCGGGCACGCCGCCCGTACACTGGTCAGATAATGACCCAACGTCACCGTGCTGCCAGACTGTTATGGGCGCGACGTCATCTGAACTGGAGAAGGGCTGACTGGAACCGAGTTTTGTTCACCGATGAATCTCGGTTCACAGTTAGTCATGCTGACGGAAGATTACGGGTATACAGGCGTAAAAATGAAAGATTCACCGATTGTTGCATTGTTGAGAAGAACAGGTTTGGGGGAGGGAGCGTAATGGTCTGGGGTGGGATCATGGGAAACCGGAAGACAGATTTGGTTGTTGTACAGGGCAACATCAATGCACAACGTTATGTTGCAGATGTGCTAAATGCACATGCCTTACCATTTATCCGTCAGCATGGTCCATGGTGTGACATTGATGCACGACAATGCCCGCTCACGTAGCCAGGGTCACCACTCAATACTTACAGCAAAACAACGTCGACGTCATGCCATGGCCCGCGGTCTCCCCGGATCTCAATCCCATTGAGCACATATGGGATGAGCTGGGCCGCAAAGCACGAGCTAAACATCAGATTGACAATGTTCGCGATCTTACACGGGCGTTACAACGGGAATGGAGGAATTTGCCCAACGCACTGGTATTGCGTTACGTCACGTCGATGCGGCGTAGGATCATTGCATGCATTCATGCAAATGGGTGGCCACACTCGGTACTAACGAGATTTACTGAATTTGCCACATTACTTATTGAAATTCCATCTCTAAACATTAAGTAACACATTTCTGAGTTTTTGTGATTTTTGATTTTGACCCCTACCGCTCTTGGCCGGTTATCTCTCGAATATTTAACAAGATATCCAAATGCAATTTATTGGCTTTGATACAGAAATGAATGAACTTGTTTTTACATTTTGATTTTTAAAAGTAACCCTTTTGGTTTTTGATGAATCTTTCCTTAAACATGGAGGGACGTTTCTAGTTTTGCTCAGTATAGTGTTACAACGAGCGTTGTTTAATGCTATTTATTAATTTACTTTTACTTATTTTAGACTTGGGGAATTAGGCTCAATTTGATCGAAAGATGAAAAGACAAAGACACATGTTGATTCTATACTGTAATATTCCCAAGAGCTCCCTGGCAACCCAAACAATGGCCTTTATACTTGGCAACGCGGACCTTATAGAAAGCACCTGACCACTCGGCATGAAATGCACACAATGCAGACTTTTCCTGAGAACTGTGTTTGTTCAACACAGTTCAAATTGCTATAATTAATTACTCATTGAATGCAAACTTTAGATATTTTACATGCACAATTCATCCACATACACCCAGCAAATATCAATGACGAAATGAAATCAGAACTATGTCTAAATTGGCTTTTAATACGAATATCAAAGTCAATTTAGACATCGGACTGTCTTCTGAATCATATCTGGAACTAACTGTAATATGCAAATGACTGTAAAACAAACTACATGTTATAGTATTATCTTTTGACTCGGTGTAGCTCTAAATACTAGTCATCAAGGTACAGTCTCAAAAGAGTTATTACGTGATTATATGAATTGCACAATAACAATTGCAGACAACAATTAAGAATTTCCACAGGGATGCTGCATTCATTTTGTGTGACCCCAAGCTATTTGACGGGGCACAACGCCCATTAAAAGAGGTTCTGGTTTCTGCAGACATGTTACTCAGAGGTCATGACCTGATTCATATGAACAAAGGAGCAACCAGTCTAGTCTCAGATTGGACAAAGCATCTGCATGGTTCAATCAGGGTTTATACTGTTTGCCATTCAGTCCATCAAATTGGTACACTATAACAATACCCTCCTGGTTCGAAACATTTGGTCCCCAAATGAAATATGGATAAACAACCATGTGAACCAAATATTACATGTAACAGTACAAGTAATAAGTATGAATATTGTAACACAAGAAATATCGCATTCACACACCTTACACACTACAATCCTACAATGCTTAATTTTCAAATTATATGTCTGGGTGCCAGGAAAAAAACATCAACTAATGCATGCAGTAAGACATGAAATACATTATACCGTACTTCATCTAATAAACACCCTCATCTATGCAACATTTGAAAAATTAAAATTATGTAACTAAAACATTTCCACTTGTTATGCAAAAGTGTGTTTGATATGGTAAAAAAAACCCACATTAAACAAAAAGCATAGAAGGGGTTTACATTAGAATAAATATGGTTTAGTCCATATACGTTCCATCAGTCTTGATCAGCGAGTTCATCGTAATAAACTGTAATCCATTTTAATTGGAATTTTTAAATTTTTAAATTAAATGACATGTTAAAGTTGCAGATTCAGGTATTGAGCACATGTGTAAGGTGTACAGTTATTCAATTATAGGCAGTATGTTGCACTATGAATATGTAACACCAAACGTCTATGATATGCAATACTGTTTCGTTTCCTTTATCAAAATCAGGTTAATTAGTAAATCATCAATCGTAATACATGTAATCCGTTGTAATTGGAAACGTAATAATTGATATGTATGTCACTGTAAGTCATAATTCCAATATTACGGCAGATACGCACTGGAATAATTATTACTGTGGTCCATTTATGCAATATTTAATTTAAAAGACATATTAAAGTTACAGATTCAGGTATTGAGGGCACATTTGTAAGGTGTACAGTTATTCAATTATAGGCAGTATGTCGCACTATGAATTATGTAATTATGTAACACCAAATAAAACGGTCCATTGATATATGCAATACCGTTTCGTTTAAACAAAATCTTCTATCGTAATTAATACATGTAATCCGTTGTAATTGGAAACGTAATAATTGATACATGTATGTCACTGTAAGTCATAATTCCATTATTATGGCAGATATGCACAGGAATTAATTATTACTGGGGTCCATTTGTGGAATATTTAAATTAAAAGACATATTAAAGTTACAGATTCAGGTATTGAGCACATGTGTAAGGTGTACAGTTATTCAATTATAGGCAGTATGTTGCACTATGAATATGTAACACCAAACGTCCATGATATGCAATACCGTTTCGTTTAACAAAGTCTTCTATCGTAATTAATACATGTAATCCGTTGTAATTTGAAACGCAATAATTGATACATGTATGTCACTGTAAGTCCTAATTCCATTATTATGGCAGATACGCACTGGAACTAATTATTACCCGGTCCATTTTTGGAATATTTGAAACTAAAAGACATATTAAAGTTGCAGATTCACGAATTGACCTCAAACATCACTTTCCATGTCATAGTATGTGGATTTTCAAGGAAGAAAAGTATGAGAAAAGAAAGAAGAAAGATGCGCTAAAGATCAAATCCCACACAATATGAAATGTGAATGTACATGAATGAAATCGCAACATGAAACTACAAACTGTCAATAAAATTCCAAAAATGTATTTGTGCTATTGTCAATTCTTCTTCATTCTGCCGTCGATGGTCCTATTGTTGGCGTGTAGGATGTGCGGAACGTGTCCCTCGCACACCCCGGTCCGAGATTTGTAGTGTTCCTTCCAGAATGTGCGGGTAGGCCCCGTCACACATTCTGGCTTCGTAGGTAACTGATTCCGTCGTGTTTTGTGATTCTGTTGGTACATCAACTTCTTGAAGTATTGTGTAGCAAACACTGATTCAAATGGTGAAAATCCTGTAGATTGTATACATTCTGTCCAACACAATGCCATTAATATTGTAGGCAAACCGTAAGCCAAGTTGATGGCTACACCTTTCTTCTCCATCTTCAAAAATGTTATTAAATTACACTGTATGTGTGTCGAAAAATCCATGCGTGCAAAGTTCCTCAATTTGTTCCACTTTCCATCGAAATAATAGATTAACCGTTACTTATAATTTTGTTCACTTAAGTCCAAATTAACATGACCGAGGATCTAAAGACTCTCCACCAATTGTTATAGTGGTGGTTGTATTTTATTATTATTAATTTCTAAGATGTTACTGTTATTTTGAATTTGGGAATTACGGCTCAATTTGATCGAAAGATGAAAAGACAAAAGACACATGTTGATT
Source organism: Conchocele bisecta (assembly GCA_029237695.1). NCBI lineage: Eukaryota > Metazoa > Mollusca > Bivalvia > Lucinida > Thyasiridae > Conchocele > Conchocele bisecta. The sequence continues at coordinate 34,478,018 of CM055280.1, forward strand.
CTATACTGTAATATTCCCAAGAGCTCCCTGGCAACCCAAACAATGGCCTTTATACTTGGCAACGCGGACCTTATAGAAAGCACCTGACCACTCGGCATGAAATGCACACAATGCAGACTTTTCCTGAGAACTGTGTTTGTTCAACACAGTTCAAATTGCTATAATTAATTACTCATTGAATGCAAACTTTAGATATTTTACATGCACAATTCATCCATTCCATCTACATACACCCAGCAAAATATCAATGACGAAATGAAATCAGAACTATGTCTAAATTGGCTTTTAATACGAATATCAAAGTCAATTTAGACATCGGACTGTCTTCTGAATCATATCTGGAACTAACTGTAATATGCAAATGACTGTAAACAACTACATGTTATAGTATTATCTTTTGACTCGGTGTAGCTCAAATACTAGTCATCAAGGTACAGTCTCAAAAGAGTTATTACGTGATTATATGAATTGCACAATAACAATTGCAGACAACAATTAAGAATTTCCACAGCGATGCTGCATTCATTTTGTGTGACCCCAAGCTATTTGACCGGGGCACAACGCCCATTAAAAGAGGTCTGGTTTCTGCAGACATGTTACTCAGAGGTCATGACCTGATTCCATATGAACAAAGGAGCAACCAGTCTAGTCTCAGATTGGACAAAGCATCTGCATGGTTCAATCAGGGTTTATACTGTTTGCCATTCAGTCCATCAAATTGGTACACTATAACAATAGATATATGTAGCGCACGGGAACATCTGACTTGCAGCCTAAGAGCCAGCATAGTCACAAGTAAATATGCCAGTAGCCTTTAAAGGGATATATAAATGGTATATGGTCGAAAGCTTTTAAACTTTTTATAATAATAACTAGAAATGTGGCCTGTCGGCACACGAATGCCCCCGCTGGCAGCCAAATAAAACAAAGCATATTTGATTATAAGCCATTTACTCGAGCGTTAAGGTTTCGAACGCACCAAGACTGTGACCTTGACCCTGGGCTTAGCGGGGGCGTGACGAATATGGATTTGTCACAGGATGGCAGAGGACCATTGGAGCAATGCGTGCGTGAAATGTGAAACAGATCCGAGAAAGGAAACAGAAATTATAAGCCATTTACCCAAGCGTTAAGGTTTCGGGACATACGTACGGACGCCGGTAACACTATATGCCCCCCCTCATCATTCGGTGGTGGGGGCATAAATATCATCTGAAACGAATATACCTGGTCCAACAAAGGCATCAGCAGGGGAGGTTTGATGGGTTCGTATGAACCCCCCTTTTTGGGCCCAGCAGGATGTTTTCATATGGTCATTTTCAGTGTATGAATGAACAGACATTATATCAGCGCTCCAGTTAAGATGCGTAATTTGACCAAATATTCAAGATATTTTTCTTAGTTCTTCACCAAAAATGGTAAGTTGGGAGTTCTTTAGAATTGTATCAATGAGAAAATTACGGTGTTCTTTAGAATTGTCTCAATGAGAAAATTACGCACCTTAACTGGAGCTCTGTATATTATTCAAATGTCCTACTAACAAAATAGTCAAGTGACACCAAACGTATAGCAATATGGCAATTTAGAGAAATACACTTCTTGAATGGACCCAAATCTCTTTGGCCAGGAGACAGTTCTTGTCCAACCAAACCCGAATGCAGCATTTAGCTTCTATAAATCAAAACCATTCCGGCACTGTGACGCAACCAAAATATGTAAGGGGTCCAGGGGTTGCCCCTTACAAATTTTGGTTACTTCACAGCTGAAAGTCGTCGAACCCCCTTTTCAAAATTGCTGTTGACGCCCGGCCATGTCCAGAAAGTGAATGTGTATACACCCAAGTATCAATTCCATATGTTTTAAATCAAAATTGCAACATTCAAAGCTGTAACTTGTTTTACCCAAAGCCAATATTTCTTAAGTGTGTGTTCCACAGTGAATTTTTTTTCATATATAGCCTTTATATGGGCTGACTTGTGCACATTTAACTCTTTGCATGCTGGGAAACTTGTAGGCTATAAATAGTTAAAAACTAGCGGACAAAAATTCATCATATTTTCTTTTATTTCTCCTTGTAAATATCATGAATATGTCTTGGAATTTCATTAGAATTGAGTCCTGAGGACTCAATTCTAATGAAATTCCAAGACATATTTACAGAGAGAAATAAAACATATAGCCTAATTTGTTTGGCGGATATTTTCGCTGCTAGCATGCAAAGAGTTAATATCCCCTCGCCCACACATGAGATTTGATTGGGCATCTAATTCCTGTATCTAGTGATATTTTGCTGTCTACTTCCTGCCGCCTCACAGATGGGGAAGATAGACACATAAGTTAAAGCGCGCCATTACGTCAAGTTTTTTAGTAACCCAAATGTTTTGTTTGTAATGCTGGGTGACTTACATACCGGTAAGTCAAATATTATTGAAATTGGTCAAGGAGTTAACTTAGAACGCATTTGTCTTACGGATGCACAGATGGACGGACATACGCACAAACAAACAGGGGTAAAGAATAATGCCCCCACTCCCTCCCCCCCCCCCCAAATAATTTGGTGGGGGGCATATGATGTCGCAGATTACTACACGTAGGAAAATCAGATTTGGAAACGTTCGGAAACCATGTGATCCCATACCCTGTAATTAGCAGTGTACAACAGCTGCCAGAACAACAGAACTGGGCAAAGTTAGATAATTCAATACAGCCTTGACACATTCAATCCATAATGAATTATGCTTCTTGGCAAGAACACACAAATATCTCCCAGCCAGGAAAGGTAACTGGTATTGTGTTATATTCTGCTGTTTGTCAGAGTTGTCTTCCTTGATACATTGCAACAGCCGATTATTGTAGCTCAATCGAGGCTGGTGGTTGCGAAAAGGGACTATGACATTTACAACAAATGCAAGTCCGCATTCTCTTGAATGCCCACAGTCGAATTAGGATTTAACTCTTTGCATGCTAGCGGCGAAAATATCCGCCAAACAAATTACGATATATGTTTTATTTCTCTCTGTAAATATGTCTTGGAATTTCATTAGAATTGAGTCCTCAGGACTCAATTCTAATGAAATTCCAAGACATATTCATGATATTTACAAGGAGAAATAAAAGAAAATATGATGAATTTTTGTCCGCTAGTTTTGAAATATTTATAGCCCACAAGTTTCCCAGCATGCAAAGAGTTAATACATTTGCAAACAATATTACGGTTAATTTATGGTCAACAACATAGATCCTGATAAAAATTTGCTGATTTGCACGCTGATCTGGGACTACGCTGGTAACATACACCATAACGTCCTTTTCCTGCGGTCCCAAATGTAGCATGCCTATCAAATTTAATTGTAATTGATTGATTGGTGGTCGCAAACTAAATTTTGAGGTAACTCACAAATAAAGGGGTGATTATTAACATAGCAGGGCATGCATGGTCAATTGATTGGTTAATTGACTGCTCGGCTGGTTGGTTCGTTGGCTGACTGGTTGGTTGGGTCGTTTGTTCGTTGGTTGAATGACTGATTGGCTGGCTGGTTGTTGGTTCGTTGGCTGGCTGGTTGGTTGGGTCATTTGTTCGTTGGATGAATGACTGATTGGCTGGTTGGTTCGTTGGCTGGCTGGTTGGTTGAGTAGTTTGTTCGTTGGTTGAATGACTGATTGAAGTGGGTTTTAAGACCTTTGAACAGCCCAAATACAACAAGAGGCTCAACATCTTTGTAATAATAGTACACCTAACAAACAAACATATCCTATCTATTCTATCTATTCTATCTATTATATCTATTAAGGTCTGGAAGAAGTATCTAGGTTTACCTTATTCAGAAGTCTACCTGAACTGCTCTGTTGAGAAGGAACTTCCAACTTACCTGGAATATAGAGAAAACATGGTTATAAGTGGTGTGTTTTAACCCTTTCAACACCAAGTAACTTAATGGGCTGTTCCATGCCACTGTTTCATGCTATTTCATTGGTCCATTCAAATTTTCAGGCTATTCCATTCTTCAGAAAGGGTAATTTTTTTCAAATTTGATAACTATTAACAAACAGTGGAGATCCTGATGAGACGGCTCGTTACGAGCCGGCTCATCTGGATCTGCACTGTTTGCAAACATTGTCTCTATAGAGGTCTGTGGTGTTGAAAGGGTTAACATGGAGCGAGAAAACATGCATGGTTAGGTGATGTGTTTTAATATGGAATGAGAAAACATGGTTAGGTGATGCATTTCAACATGGATTAGAGAGAAAACATGGTTAGGTGATGCGTTAAGATTTTGATTCACAGGTAGCAAAATTTATCAACATTTTCAAACTCTCAGTAATTTTCAATGCAAATATTTGCTGTTGCCACTCAGTTGAGCCGTCCCGTTGAGACGGTTCAACCGAGTGGTAACAGCATATACTTTTAGTGAGAAATAAGAAAATATAACAAGAGGCCTAAATGGGCCCGTATTTCTCACCTGAAATAATTATCATTTTTTTCTCAAAATATGTAGTCCATGGGTGAAACAAATCGCGGGAAGCACGGGTAAGTTTGCATTCAAGCCTCGAAAGGAAAAACATAAGCACTTTATAAATCATATTATACCATAACTTATAAGATCTACCATAAGGCGAATACACATTGATTATCAAAAGTGGGAGTACAAAATACTCACGTCAATGTGAAAATACGCATTGATTTTCAAATTGAGTAGTGAAAATACCGCAATACAGTTAAAAATTTACTTAGTTGAGTTGCAAAAAGCCTTTTTGCAGCTCAAATAAGTAAATTATTAAAAAAAAATTCTATTCAATAAGGAAGAAAAGCAATAATACAGCTGTAACAGTAAAATATGAATTGAATTTGAAATCTGGAAGTATAATCCTCTTTAGATACAAAACTTATCTGGAGCCTGGATAAAACTTATCTGGAGCCCTGGATATATGACACATTATATTTGATTTATGACATGACCATATTTGTTCAAATGTGAAATTTGACCCCTACTTCACCCCTCAAGCCCCAACGACCTCCATTTTAACAAATATGAAAAGGCTTCACACACGCACCATAACTGTGAATTTTGTCCAGCATCAGCCAAGCAGTTCATGAGAAGTCTGAAGTTTATATTAAAAGGACCTTTCGGCGGCCATCTTGGATGATGTAATCATTCGATTTCGAAACAAAATGCTCCATAGTGATCGACTACTCGATATCTTCAATTTGATCTACACCATGACCACATTTGGTCAAATTTTAAATTTGACCCTTGACCCCCCCACCCCCCCCCACCCCCAGGGTCTGCCCATTTTTTTATCTCGGGGTCATCAGTTGAACAAATCTGAATGAGCATTGATTATTGATCATTCCTGCCATGTTTTTAAGAATTTGACCTACTTTTGTATGGTGGCCAATTCTTGCATATGCGACCAAAAAGGAGTAACACATAGACCACCCCCATGAAGTTATAAAAAGACACTAGCCTGGTATTCTATTTATCAGGTAACACTTTCGGCTACACAATTGGCAATTATGACATAGTTTTTGTTGACAAGAATGCAGACTTGTTTCTGTGACATCAGTCATAACGTCATGTGACGCCGTGCGACCAAGAAACATCCATTTTCAATTTATTTTAACCGGATATTCGTATCAGGTCAATGACTGATACGACATTATGTTATCAGTCAGTACGTGTTCGGCCAATACAAACGTATTAGCTGATAAACTGCATTTATCCCGTCAACACAGTGCGTATGTGCCGTGAAACACGGTGCCGTGAAACATTTTTGATATCCAGTCAATACTATTTTTGCATTTTACAGCCATTTGTAGGTGTTGACGGGATAAATAGAATAGTAGGTTAGTGCCATGAATGGGAAAAAATATCTGGAGCGGCACGGAAACGGGATGTGCTCGGCAGAGCCTCGCCCATCCCGTTTCCTGAGCCTTGCCAGATATTTTTTCCCATTCACGGCATTAACCTACTATTCTCTATAACCTGAGCCAACATGATGTTAATCAGCCCCCCTCCCCTAACACAGAAGACGATTTGAAGTTGGAGCTACACTGGTCCATCGATCACACTCCTTTTTGTTACTGCCAACTCCTTTGAACTCTGTGAAGTTCTGCCTGCACAACATCAGACATTGCACCTGTTCACACCTGCAATCTATATCTACTTTAAACGCTGCTGAACCCAATTGCGTCTACATAAACATCCATGTGCATAATGAATTGATTGCGTGGGCAGGAAGACAGTACGTGTGTTCATGTTTAGAGCCAATCAGACCTCTTTTTTTTTGTCACATGCAATTTATTATTTTGCATTATTACACTTTCAACGTTGTTAACACTAACGACTATTGGACCATTTTTATCCGATTATATTCACATGGTATGTGCTGTATTCAATTCTGTATACTTTCAGAGACAGTGAAACGGCAAACGGACAGATTTCCCATACAACTGTAAGAGCAAAGAAAATTTGTGAAACACAATACTCATTTATCGTGCGTATATCAAATCATAATATTATAGTGGTTTTGTTTGGAGACATGTTAAAGGTACATACCCACTCAGTAGGCACAAACTGTTCTTTATAGGAATTAAATAAGTGTAAAATGGTGTCACTAGTCCACCAGTTCTAAAAATTACGAGTGCCCGATGTGCAGATATAATCATTTAGTAATATTTATTTTACTGACAGTGATGCGCGGTGGTATCGGGCTATCTTCATATGCAAATGAGGCATGGTATTTTTTAATTATTTATACTAATTAAATGAGTCACCTGAAAAAACAATATTTTCAACAGATTATAAAGTATGATAATAGCACATCAAAAAATAAATACAGAAAATAAATAGTAATTTTGTTAACATTTTAAGGAAACACGGTTATCGCCCCTGATATCAGTGTGTAAAGTTACGTCTGATATAAAATGTATAATAATGCCAATCAATATGTGGGGTAATGGTGAATGAATGTTTATTTTATCAGAAAATGTCTCAGATATGATGTACCTGATATAAAGAACATTTTGTGCCTACTGAGTGGGCATGTACCTTTAATAGCTGACCCTGGGGCCCAGAATATATGTGACTGGAAAAAATGGGGCTTATGGGATTTGCGGTCAGTATAGCTCCTGATCAAATAGCACACATGACAGGCGTTTCAGTTATGGAATGGCAAACAGTGCAGATCATGAGCAGACTGTGTGGATGCACAGGCTGATCTGGTTCTACACTGGTCGCAAAACCCATAAACCCCATTTCTCCAATTACAGCTAAATATAATCACGTTTCTTGAGCTCAAAATAATAATAAAGTGGATATGACCCTGAAGTTTAAATGTGTCTGACAAATCGTACTTTACAACAGTTGCACAATTGACGAGGGAGTTAGCCCCTGTATTACTACATTGACCCAATTTCGATGATCTGAGATCCAAATAAAGCCCACCAACCCAACTGCCAACAAAACAATGTGGCCTGTCACAACCACTCCCCTCCCCTTTAACCCTTAGACCGCTATTTTATTTTTGTTGTTGTCTGCTGTTTATTTTCTATTTTCCATTTTTATCATCAAAAACATTCTTTGACAGCACTTTAGCATAATTTACAACATGCTTTGACAGCACTTCAGAATCATTTCCATTGGAAATGATTCTGAAGTGCTGTCAAAACATGTTTTTATTGAGAAATAAGGAATAAGATATAAAAAGCAACAGCAGACAAGAATTGTTGTGAGAAGCGGTCTAAGGGTTAATCCTATCTTTGCGACATTAACAATAACTCACAAAATAGTGACCACTGTCGGCCATGATCAGACTGTGTGGACGCACATGCTGATCTTGGCCTACACTGGCCATCAAAATGTCAACAACCATGGGAAGAATTAACATAAGCATAAAAGCTTGTTTTATAATCCTGTTTCAAACTGTATGTATTATACAAATGTATTTACTTGTCTCTCTTGAAATAAATATTGTTTAACCCTTACTATGCTGAATTAAATTTTGTCGTCTGTTGGAAATGTTTTATTTTCAATATTTTTCGATAAAAACATGTTTTGACAGCGCATGAGAATCATCTCCACTGGAGACGATTCTCATGTGCTGCCAAAACATGTTTTTTGTTAAGAATTAAGGCAAAAATGAAAATTGTTTGTCTCCCGCATAACGATCGAGGGTTAAACCAATGTCAATAAACCCATTTTCGTTGTGACCTGTTCTAAATATTTCCACCAGATGTACAAATGTATGTTTTTGGTTAATCAGGTTACTCGCCTGAATGAAAAATGTTAAGGTCTGGATTTTCTCAGAGGCCATAATAAATATTTATATATATTATAAAAGGTGAAAACAAATACCTGCATATTTGCCACTGTGTGAAGGTATTCTTATGTAAACATATTGACGACTGACCGACCGCGCCGAGCCCGAGCGACCGAGCGACCGAGCGACCGAGTGACCGACCGACCAGAACAGTCTTCTCACTGCCTACACTGTTCGATATTGGACTAGACGAACCAAAAATGCCAGAATCCCATTTCTCCAGTCAGTTACAAATACAATTCAAAGGGGAATAGACACTATGAATGTGCTGTAAGGCGAGTATGTACAGTACAAGTCTCATCACCTGTACATGTTGCACTCCAGACAGTTCAAATCACGACATATCATTCTGATCTAAAATTGAAATTTTTTCTTCAATTTTTCATTAACCCTTTCAACACCAAGTAACTTAATAGGATGTTCCATGCCAATGTTTCACGCTATTTCATTAATTTTGTTCATTCAAATTATCCCATTCTTCTAAAAGGGTAATCTGTACGACGTTTAAAATTATTAACAAACAGTGGAGATCCTGATGAGACGGCTCGTTACGAGCCGGCTCATCTGGATCTCCACTGTTTGCAAACATTGTCTCTATAGAGGTCTGTGGTGTTGAAAGGGTTAAAAGTATATATCAGTGATTCTATATTTTATGTACATCTGGTGTCCCGGTGTAATTTATTGACAAATCACAAAATGTATAAGGAAAACATTTTTGTTTTCAGTAAAGAAATTACGTATAATACAAATCCATTAAGAAAACAGTATTTACAATTCTTGTTATGTGTGTTATTTTCTGTTGTTGGCATACGTGTGGTGCACCAAATGGGCATGTCCCGGTCATCAATCAGCACAGTTTACAAGCCTGTATGATTCTCAAATCTTGTCCATTTGTACTTAACTATACATTGCATCTGAATTAAAATAGTTTAACATTGACATTAAACTTATTCTGCATTAAATTTGCCTTTTGTTGTCAAAAATACTGACGTTAATGTATTTGTCCCGAGAAATCGAATCATTACCGTTACGCTGAACAAAAAATGTAAAATCAGAGTAACCTCCCTTTCCTACTCTCAGTTATTAATGCAATGAACACTGTTTATGGGCGCGCGATTTATAAATAAACACGGTGGTAACACAACTTAAGTCATTGCCGAGAACGAGGCTGGTCTGTATTCAGAATTTTAAGATAACACATTACATGCATCATTACCGTTCGGGGTTTATACACGTCCATATGTATGTAGGTTGGCTAAAACCAAAATGGGTGGATAGACACACTTACAACGTTGTATTTGCATATTTTACCTTCATGAAGTGTTGTATACAGAGGGGTGAAAAATGGGAGTTTTTAAAGAAAAATCATTACAAAATTGTGTAACGGTAATGACGATCGTGTAACGGCAATGATAAATTACCATACTAACCAGTCAGTTCATGCGTCAATTAGATATAAAACATGTCTCATCAGTTGTCGGTCAGTAATCGCACATTTATTCATACCTACAACCTTTATATATCAGGATTTAATTAGTAAAAGCTCTGGAACAACAAACAAGAGTGGCGGTCATCTTGGATTAAGCGATGACTCTCATTTTACCAAATCTGAAAATGCTTCACCCAAGGATCTTCGATTTGATATAGACATGACCATATTCGGTCAAAAATAAAATTTGACCCCACAGACCACACCCATTTTTGACCCCGGGGTCACCATTTTAACACCTTTGAAAGAGCATTCTACATCGATCATTCCTACCAAGTTTCGTCGAAATTCGGCTGGCGGTTCATGAGTGAAGATTTTTTAAGAATTTGTGCTATTTTTAGACGGCGGCCATCTTGGATTAGCGACGACCTCCGTTTTAACAAATCTGAAAAGGCTTCACCCATGGACCATAATTGTGAAATTTGGCCACCATGGGCCAAGCGGTTTGTGTGAAGAAGAATTTTGAAATCTCTAATAAAATAACAACCTTTTGACCTTTCGGCGGCCATCTTGGATGACATGACCATCCAATTTTGACAAAATATGTACCAGAGTGATCACCTCTTTGATACCTTCGATTTGATATAGACATGACCATATTCGGTCAAAAATAAAATTTGACCACAATTTGACCCCACAGGCCACGCCCATTTTTGACCCCGGGGTTACCATTTTAACAAGTTTGAAAGAGCATTGTACATCAATCATTCCTACTAAGTTTCGTCGAAATGCAGCTAGCGGTTCATGAGAAGAAGATTTTTTAAGAATTTATGCTATTTTTAGACAGCGGCCATCTTGGATTAGCGATGACCTCCATTTGAACAAATCTGAAAAGGCTTCACCCATGGACCATAACTTTTAAGTTTGGCTACCATGGGCCAAGCGGTTCATGTGAAGAAGAATTTTGAAATCTCTAATAAAACAAGAGGGCCATGATGGCCCTAATTCGCTCACCTGACTCCATGAACACTAGAGGAGAATGTGACAGTGAGTTCATATGTTTTAAAAAAATTGTGCTATTTTTAGATGGCGGTCATCTTGGATTAAGCGATGACTCTCATTTTACCAAATCTGAAAATGCTTCACCCAAGGATCTTAACTTCCTATGAAGTTTGGCCAGCATCGGCCATGTGGTTCCTGAGAAAAAGAAGTTCAAAATCTTGAATAAATTGACCTTTTGGTGGCCATTATGGATGACATAATCATCCGATTCCGACAAATATTGCACCAGAGCAATCGCCTCATCGATACCTTCAATTTGATATATGACATGAGCATATTTGGTCAAAAATAAAATTTGACCCTAATTTAACTCCACGGGCCACGCCCATTTTTTACCCCGGGGTCACCATTTTCACAACTTTGAAAGAGCATTGTAAATCGATCATCGACGGCGGCCATCTTGGATTAGCGATGACCTCCATTTGAACAAATCTGAAAAGGCTTCACCCATGGACCATAACTTTTAAGTTTGGCTACCATGGGCCAAGCGGTTCATGTGAAGAAGAATTTTGAAATCTCTAATAAAACAAGAGGGCCATGATGGCCCTAATTCGCTCACCTGACTCCATGAACACTAGAGGAGAATGTGACAGTGAGTTCATGTGTTTTAAAAAAATTGTGCTATTTTTAGATGGCGGTCATCTTGGATTAAGCGATGACTCTCATTTTACCAAATCTGAAAATGCTTCACCCAAGGATCTTAACTTCCTATGAAGTTTGGCCAGCATCGGCCATGTGGTTCCTGAGAAAAAGAAGTTCAAAATCTTGAATAAATTGACCTTTTGGTGGCCATTATGGATGACATAATCATCCGATTCCGACAAATATTGCACCAGAGCAATCGCCTCATCGATACCTTCAATTTGATATATGACATGAGCATATTTGGTCAAAAATAAAATTTGACCCTAATTTAACTCCACGGGCCACGCCCATTTTTTACCCTGGGGTCACCATTTTCACAACTTTGAAAGAGCATTGTAAATCGATCATCGACGGCGGCCATCTTGGATTAGCGATGACCTCCATTTGAACAAATCTGAAAAGGCTTCACCCATGGACCATAACTTTTAAGTTTGGCTACCATGGGCCAAGCGGTTCATGTGAAGAAGAATTTTGAAATCTCTAATAAAAGAACGACCTTTTGACATTTCGGCGGCCATCTTGGATGACATAACAATCAGATTTCAACAAAAAATGTACCAGAGTGATCGCCTCATTGATACCTTCGATTTGATACATAACATGACCATATTCGGTCAAAAATAAAATTTGACCCCCATTTGACCCCACGGGCCATGCCCATTTTTGACCCCGGGGTCACCATTTTAACAACTTTGAAAGAGCATTGTACATCGATCATTTCTACCAAGTTTCGTCGTAATCCGGTTAGCGGTTTATGAGAAGAAGATTTTTTTAAGAATTTATGCTATTTTTAGACGGCGGCCATCTTGGATTAGCGATGACCTCCATTTTAACAAATCTGAAAAGGCTTCACCCATGGACCATAACTTTTAAGTTTGGCTACCATGGGCTAAGCGGTTCATGTGAAGAAGAATTTTGGAATCTCTAATAAAAGAACGACCTTTTGACCTTTCGGCGGCCATCATGGATGACATAACCATCCGATTTCGACAAAAAATGCACCAGAGTGATCGCCTCATTGATACCTTCAATTTGATATATGACATGACCATATTCAGGCAAAAATAAAATTTGACCCCAATTTGACCCCACGGGCCACGCCCATTTTTGACCCCGGGGTCACCATTTTAACAACTTTGAAAGAGCATTGTACATTGATCATTCCTACCAAGATTTGTCGAAATCCGGCTGGCGGTTCTTGAGAAGAAGATTTTTGAAGAATTTGTGCTATTTTTATACGGCGGCCATCTTGGATTACGTAATGACGTCCTTTTAACACTTTTGTAATCCCCCTACCTAAGGACCATGACCATGAAGTTTGGTGACTATAGGCCCAATGATTACCGAGGAGAAGACGTTTGAAAATGTTCACGGACGGACGGACGACGGACACATTGCGGTAACAATAGCTCACATAAGCTCATGTGAGCTAAAAACAGACACAGCTTCGAGGAGTGTCGATTTCTATTGGCAATCACATTAAAAGTAAACATTAACTTGAAGTTATATTGTACAGCATATGCAAAGTATAAATATGTGTGTTATATATGCTGTATTAGTATTTTAAATAAATGGAAAGTCATTACCGTTACATTTTGTCATTACCGTTACATAAATCATTTCCGTTACACCCATATTTTTGGAGGCTAGCTGTTCTATTAATTAAATGTAGCTTTATAACGATGTTTGGTACATGTGGTAAAAAACGGCATTCTGTTGCATGCCAAGCTATTTTGTTTTGTTTAACTTTACTGATTCATATTAAATTAAATACATGTTGTTGGGTTACCATAAATGAGAAATTCCATGACTTGCTACTAAAATTGCTCTGTTTCAAGCTAATACAATTAGCTTACCATATTCTTGACACTTTTCTTAATAGATGCCCCTTCAGTTTTATGTTTTATGCCGTTGAAAAGAAAAAAATGTAAATGAAAAGCTATATTTACGTCATGTAAATGTACGTAACGGAAATGACATTTCCGAGACCCCTGGTCCCCTGAAGTGGAAATAAAATATATAAAATGACGAGAACAATTGGCTATACTATTATAAATGTAACACCTGGACTGCCATCTAATGGAATAAACACTGTTCAATGAATTATTGGTTCTACCTTGAAACAAGAAAAACGGCACCAAGATGTACATAAAATATAGAATCACTGATATAGTGACCACTCATTTGAACTGTCATAACTAGACATTTCAAACAGTGAGGAGAAATTAAGAATCTACCGGTACACATATTTAGATTTATCCATCAATAAAACAGCATATCCCACAAAATATTATAGGAATGAATGGCATTTTTGTGGAATTTATCGGGGTATAAACTTGGAAAAGTCGCGGGAATACTGGACGAAGCGATAAAAAATTACAATTTTCGAAAAAAAAATCAATTTTTTTTTTTCCCGAAAATTGTAATTTTTTAAGGCCTCGTCCAATATTCCCGCGAATTTTCCAAGTTTATATCCCCGATAAATTCCACAAAAAGGCCATTCATTCCTTATAATTCCAGCATTTGAAATAAATTCATCAAGAAAATGTGTTTATTTTCCGTTTTCTTATGAATTATTTTAACTACGCCTCACGGTTACGGAAAGTAGTTCGGCGTGGGAGTTTACTGGGATATAAATTTTGGACAGAGACTTGCTACGGGCCAATCAAATGTTAGGGAATTGTGTAAATATTTTTGTGCTGGAATTATTCACGTATATTCTGGAAATATCGCCCAGATAATAAGTCGTTATTTCTCGTGTTTCGAGTCGTAAAGAAAATCTCCCACCGGAGTCACTTGACGCTGCATTGCGTCTACATAAATACATACAAATGCGTCTCTTATTCATCGAGCTGCCATGGCAACGGTAGAAATTGGCAAGTTTGTGACAATTTTGTGACAAGAAATATAGTTTGTAGCCTGGAAGACATCAAGTCTAACATGTATCAATTTTTATCACGGATTGACAATTTAGCATGCACCATGGAAATGAAGACATATTGTGCGGCTCGTTGTCACGGTTACGTTGAATTCGTTCAACAAGCCGAATGATCTAGATTGTTCACGGAATGATCGAGCAGTATCCACAGAGGAATTGCGTTCAAAACAGTTGGCAGTCTATATACATATAAATAAGACCAAATGACAGATGACACGTCATCACATATATAGCCCAACACAACCGATTGGTGAATTGGTGAAGTGGTGTATTAGGTTAGAGAATACTAAATGGCGCGAAATCGCCCAGGGGGTATGCAGAAGTAGTCCGGTATAAAAAAATAGTGCGGGCGTTTTGAGGTCACAGACCTAGTTTGCTTGCAATCTTGATCTATTTCCACCCAGTTTCACTTGAGGAACATTTTTGGGTGCTTTCAACATCAGATTTCAGCATATTTGTAGCATTTAAAAGAAAACACTGAACCTGTTGGTCACGTGACGTAAACAGAGTTTCTGTGGTCAAAAAATGTAAAGAATATTGGGGGATATGACGAGATTGGATTTTTCTTTATTAGGAGTAAGTGAACCTATTGTTTAATTCATGCAGAACCAGTACAGACTGACTGCAGGTCATGTACAAGTAGGTCCCACAGTATCCATACGAATAGTGAAAGTAGGTCAGAGACTGGCCTTATTGGATGGGATTCGGTTAAATAAGACTGTTCAAATGGTGGTGGTGACATACTCTTGTAAGCAAATATAAAGAGAATATTTAGGATTTCCAACAAACAAAATGACGTATCCTCGGCATGAAATATGGGTTAGAAACATACACTTGTGTAATAAACATGCAAATGTTCAAATGGTGGCCACAATATATACTTCTGGGGCCCGTTTCACTAAACTTCGTATGACTAAAATGTTCGTTAAGTGCAAAATTAGGATCGTCTGTAAATTTCAATTGATGGATTTACATGTATTGAGCATAGGCTGCATAAGCAGTCTATGCTCAATAAATGTAAATCCAATAATTGTTTACAAGAAAACATTGTTAATGTGAAATTTACTATAATTTTGCACTTCGAACATTTTATTCGTACAAAGTTTAGTTAAAACGGGCCCCAGAGAAATATAGACATCATTTGCAATTTTTCATCAGTAAAAATGTGTATCCATGGAATGTTCTGGGTAATTACATGGCTAGGCAGGCAATTGCCTGCCAAGTCACACCCCAGTGGACACGACGCTGCCAATTAACACCTACTCAATGCACATTTCCTCCATGGTACGTACACTCTCCGTAAGGCCAGGGAAAGTATGTAAACAATTCTCAAATAAATAGTCAAGAAATCAGTAACACAGATGGAGGATGGATCTCTCAGAAACTCTAACACAAATTTCAATGTTATTTGACCTTGAGCATGAGCACAGGGCTGGGCTATAGAATGAAAACATGGATGATGACAAATAAGCATATAAAGTTTCACGCCAATCCGACTTACGGTATTAGAGATAGGTAGGCGAAAACTTTTAACACAAATTGATCTTGGACAAGAGTTGCATGGGTGGGCAATAGAATTAAGATGATGATATACAATCATATAAAGTTTCAAGTCAATCTGACTTATATGCTTGCACGTCATATCAAGTTCCCTAACTACTTTAGTGCAAATGTTGCAAATAAAACAAAAAAACTCATTGTTAAATCATTGACATTTGTCTTGGAATTGCAGACTATATAATAAATTATGAGGGTGACATACTGAAAATCTGGATGATGATAAATAAGCATATAGCATTTCACGTCAATTCAACTTATGTCTGCAGAGATATAAGGAATTTACAAACTTCAAAGACATACCTATGGACAGAAACACAGACATAACTGTGATAAAAAAACTCCACAAACGTGCCGCTATATTCTACATCAAAATCAAAACTGTATCCATAGAATGTAATGGTTTAACAACATCAATCTAATTAGCATTTTGCCAGCAATTCTGTCAAATTTTTCACGTCTCTATAGGAAACATGTCAGACAATAATTACAAGTCTGCCAAAATTAAAATAAACATGTAACAAAAATTGTTTTCAGGATTCTCCCCAAATCTCTGGGAATATTAAGACGGACAGCTGTTACCGTAGGTTAATTCTGAAGGAACAACAACATGCTCCAGGACATGATAACATGGGCCATTTGTACCACCACCAGTGTAGACCCTCAAGATACGTGACCCACACTAACCAATCAGGGTTTACTGAGTTTTGTTCAGTGTATTTGCTACTTTTATATATACAGTGGAACCTCTCTAAACCGGGTGTCCGGTTTAGAGAGGTTCCACTGTAAATTAGACATATGAAAATGTCAATGCATGCGGTACGTGTGCTTCGTGAACATGATCAGGCATTACCATTAGAGGTAGATGACGATGGAACCTATAAAACAAAGGAGACAGAAACTGCATGTGTGTCCAGTTTAGAGAGGTTCTACTGTATATATATATATGTATGTATTGTGCACCAGAAAGATATTAGTTTTCATAATCATCAAGGACTGATTCTCTGATGAATGGCCGGTAAAAGTAGGCCATGAACAGACTGCACAGACACGCAGGCTGATCTGGGATTACACTGGTAATAAATTCAACAAGTCCTATTTTCCCTCATTTGGCTGCATCCATGCTGGTCACTGTCTCAACAAGATCCCATATTTGTGGCAATACAAGGTGCATATACCAATTATCCACATGCACATTCAATTAATCAAAGATATAATTCTATAATCTAATGGACAGAGCATTGGACTTCAATACTGAAGGTTGTGCATACAATCCCCACTCTAAGCATGCAAAACATACTTTCATGGTATTTTCCATCCCACTGGTGTTTTGGCCGAGACGGAGGTCCCATCTGTATATGACCTTAGATGTACAAGGTGCGTGATCACGTGGTTACCATAACAACAACGTCGCCCACTCCAAAGTAAGTATTA
Source organism: Conchocele bisecta (assembly GCA_029237695.1). NCBI lineage: Eukaryota > Metazoa > Mollusca > Bivalvia > Lucinida > Thyasiridae > Conchocele > Conchocele bisecta. The sequence goes on from CM055280.1 coordinate 34,495,402, forward strand.
TTTGATATTTTCCTTAATATGCAAGGGTTAAACCGCTTTATCATTGCACTATCATTGGGGTCCATTGGAAGCCACCATATTATAAGTGAAATTGTGTTACCGTATATCCATCCATACTAAATGTATGGGAACACATAGTAAAACTGGACATTTGGGAGTCATGATATCATCTAGTGAGTGGGGTATACAAATTCATGTTATAACAAATAGTGTTTTAGCTGAGTTGAAGTGTACTGCGTCAGTCGAGGATCAAACCTATGCCACATTGATGAGAATTGTAACGGGACAATTACATATTAACCCTTAGACCACTATCTTCATTTTTTTGTCGTCTGCTGTTTATTTTCTATTTTCCATTTTTATCATCAAAAACATGCTTTGACAGCACTTTAGAATAATTTACAACATGCTTTGACAGCACTTCAGAATCATTTCCATTGGAAATGATTCTGAAGTGCTGTCAAACCATGTTTCTTATTGAGAAATAAGGCAAGATATAAAAGCAACAGCAGATGACAAGTGTTGTGAGTAGCGGTCTAAGGGTTAACCCACTCCTTTTGGAATACACCTTTACGGGTATGAAATTTATTAAATATTTTATTTGTG